>OX451215.1:107179531-107779531 GCA_949628195.1 Phasia obesa | reverse complement strand
AGAACTATGAAATCTTCCCTAACATTACCTTGCTGATGCACACATTAGTATTTAGAGTTCCCTTAAACTAAAGATTATAATCTGGCCAAACCGCCAAAAGAAAGAAAATCTTTCAAAACATTTCCTGGTTTCTGACTAAGGAATGTTCGAATGTTAGGTCGATAATAGTAGGCAACACTCTACCGAATATTTTCGACCTAAAATTAGACAACTATATTTTGAAACCTTTTGTTGAATTTTGGACAAAATATGTTTAATTGTTTTACACAAATTGTGTTTCATTTTTTTTTTATTTCTTTTGAAAATATTTTCCTTAAATAAAAATTCATAAAAGATATGTGTTAAGTTGCATTTATTGTAATAATTTTTATAATATATCAGTTTATAATTATAATTACTATATTATTCGACAGTAAAAATGGCATGGGAGGAGAGATCAATGCATTTTCATATTTTCACAATATAGACCACAATTTAACACAATCTCTGCTAAATGCACTCTAAAGCACTTTTGTTTAAAATTAGTTCGATAATAGTATGCAACACTTTACCGAATTTTTTCGACCTAAAATTAGACACTATATTTTTAAACCTGTTGTTGAATTTTAAACAAAATATTATTAATTGTTTTACACAAATTGTGTTTAATTTTTTCTCTTTTGTATAATTTTCTAAATTTTCTTTAAATATAAATGCATTTCATAACTGTGTTAAATTATATTTATTATAATAAATATACCTACAGTAATATTAACATTGATCCGTATATTGTTTGATGATGATATAAGAACGGGATATCAAGAAATAACGCTGATAGACGTTGATCAGTTATGTATTTATTATCAATTTGTTTATATTTAGTTATGCCCCTATTGTGATGAAATGATGATTACTGATATTATTAATACCGCAGCAATAACTCTTGCACTACTACCATCAACAGCTACACTACTAGAACTGTGAGTTTTTGCTCGTGGCATTTAAGACGGCAGCAGTGATGGTTGCTGTTTTAAACTGCAAGTACTTGTAGCATTATGTATTTGGATATTCTCAATATTGTTCCTACTGTGGTCAATTATTTTTCGCCATTAAAGCTATCACGATAACCGACTTTTTTCAATCATTTTTGCGGCATAAACTTAAATTCAAAATATTTATCCGTTCCGTGCAAATGCCATCGAGGCATTTACGTATTTAACTTTGGCCGATGCTTCACCACCTTATTGATCGGCCGTTGTGGTAGGTCGTTCTATAGAACATGAAACTGAATTGGGTCTAAGAGTAGAGTCGCCACTAGAAATACTCTTTATATTAATTTTAGCCACATCCATGAAGGAGACAGGAGTTGGTGTTCATTTGGTGGTACTATTGTTGACATCTGCTAATGTTTCTGCATTTACCCGGTTTAGGGGTTCATATAACTTTTTAGTTGAAACAAAAATTATATTTTCTTTTTTTTTAATATTTTCTATGATTTAACAAAATTAATTTAATAACAAACACAAAAAGTTTATCAAAAAATAAAAAAAACTGATTTATAGTTTTCTTCCTTTGACAACTTTTTTGTTTTTAGAAATTATGCTTAAAATTGAACACTTTTAACAGCATTTTTATTTTTCTGCGTAAAATTAAACAAATTATGTGTTTTGTTGCCACTAACCATAAAACCGGCGTAATATTAGACAACATAATTTTTTCGACAAAAATTTAGACACTATGTGATCCTAAATTTTAAGCAATGTTTTAGAGTGTGGCTGCTACAATCGTCAAACTTGCATCACTACAACATAATTACTCGAAAATTTCTGCTGATCTATACCGAAACAGAGTTATTGCTGCCTATATGGTAAAAGTTCACGACATAAGGCTTAAAAAATGGTTACACACGCCATATAGCCTGTTAAACAATTTAACTACGGTATTAAACAATTCCTGCGCGTGTACTCTCCCTAGATTTAATATCATTACATTTCTTTGTACGGCATTACTGAATGTAGCCAAAAGTCCTGTCAGGATGCCCACAGCCAAGCGTGAATTGAAGGAGAAAATGCAAAGTTCCAACTAAATTAAGCAGCATTATTCCAATGGTCGAACTAAAAATAACAAATTATTTATATTGTTGATATTATTATTTACAAAATACTTTTACCACTAGAAATTTACCTTTGATAACCAAGTGGAAATTCTTAGGTGAGCTTTTATGATTATTGTTTTTGCTTTATTTGATTTTAATGTTGTTTAGTCATAGGTACTGAATTGATTTATTTAAAAACAAAAACTTAAAAACTTAAACTTAATTTGTCTTAAAACTTAATAAGACAAATTATGTGTTTTTTTTTAAATAACCATAAAATCGATATAATATTAGACAAGTTTTTTGAACATAAATTTAGACACAATTGGAGAATTCACAGGTATGCTAATATGCCATATCGTCATAATGATCTAATAATTTACAATAGTTTAAAAATATTGTTGTTGTGTTTCAAAGAAAAAGCGTCCTAAAATAATATTTTTTTCCTATATTTATTATTTTCTCACGTTTTGACCCATATAAAGTGAAAAATTATTATCATGTTTCTGGCAACCTGCAATAGATAGAGCCTTGAAGCTATGCTATTGCTCATAGTCTACCAAAACATAAATTTAATTGGGACAGTGGGCGTGGTACCACCCATACCAAGTGAAAACTTATTATCCTGTATCTGGCAATTCCGCAACAGTAACCGTTACATTAACGTAAATAGTTTAGCTAAAGACGAATGAATTGGAATAGTGGGCTTGGCAACTCCAATACAAAGTAACTCTCATAGTCATGCGTATACTCTAGAAAATCATAGGCTAAATTGGGACAGTGATCGTGGTACCCCCATGCAAAGTAAAAAAATATTATCCTGTATCTAGAGAACTGCAATAGGTCTTGAAATTTTGCATCAGTAACCCCCATATTAAGATAAATTGTGTAGAGAAACATAGACTGAATTAGAATGATGGACATGATACCTTCTTTACATAGTGATAAATGATTATCGTGTATCTAGAAAACTGCAATGGATAGAGGCTTAAAGTTTGGCAATAGTAACCCCAATGCTAATGCGCATAGTCTACCAAAACACAAACTGGATTGGGTGAGTGGGCGTGGTACCTCCCATATAAAGTAAAAAATGTTTATCATGTACCTAGAGAACTACAAGTAACCCTCATAATAATGTTCATAGTCTAGCAAAATACACACTGGATTAGGATAGTTGGAATGGTACCGCTCATAAAAATTAAAAAAATTATTAGCATGTTAATACGTATAGCCTAGCAAAAAAGCAGATTGGATAGGAACAGTAGGCGTCGTACCTAGCTAAAACATGTCTGATGTGAGAATAGCGTGCCTTTTCGAGTTAAAGGTTGGCAATACTTTTCCTTCAAGTGATTATTGTATTTTTGTGGATGAGTGTAACGAAGCACACCGGAGATAGTAATATATGAAACTATATAAATATTATTGTTATTTATAAAGTTTTTTAGAATCTAAAATTTAACTTTTAAAAATTTTTCAATATTTAAAAACTTTTTTTGAATAATTAAAAATAAACACATTTAACAGCATTTTTATATTATCAATGTGATATTGACAAAGTTTTTTTTTTCAAGAATAATTTAGACACTATGTGAAACTATGAAAATTTTAAACAAGATTTTAGAGTGTATAAAATAGTCCACATTACGCATTAATGTTATAAGGATTATTTTGGAAAGTCTATGCTGCAAAGAAGATTTATTTATAGCCAGAGCTTTAAAGCATTTTTAATTTTTAATTTTTTATTTGAAACTTGACATTATTGCAAATGCTGTTTATGCACCTGCGACACTTATAAGTAAAGAGACCTTATCATATTGACGCGCACAATACAAATGAGTGTAAAAAATAACACAATGCTAAGACTAAATTGCATATAAGAGATTTGAGAAACCTTTAAATCCTTTTTTAATTTTGTTAACAATAAGAAACAATTTTAAATACAATACTTGTATTTTCTTTTTGATTTTATACCTTTGGCGCCTAAATTTATTTTTTATGTATGTATGTATGTATGTATGTATGTATGTATGTATGTATGTATGTATGTATGTATGTATGTATGTATGTATGTATGTATGTATGTATGTATGTATGTATGTATGTATGTATGTATGTATGTATCTATGTATGTACGTATGAAGAGAAACACATGTTTCTACTCATTTAAAAATTATTTTTCGTTTTTTGTTTATCACAAGAATATTATGATGTAGAATATAATTTTACTAAAAAATGTATATTTTTTATTTATTATGATGTTTTGGTCTAAATAAAGTTTTCAGACGCCACTTCCTAAAAATATTTATTTTTTTTTTCTAATTTAAAATTATTTAAAAAAAATTTAAAAAAATAAATAGACTTATAATGCCTTAAGAGTGTGATCTTCAATTATGATCATAAATCAATCGTCACACCGTCCCCTTTTGGTATAAATGTAAGTATGTGTATTTTGGTTCACAATATTATTTAAAGTTCTTTTTCCTGTACAATTTTCTTAATTATATTCCAAGTTAAAAGAAGTTTTGTTCTTCAATAACGTATAACACTTTATTAAAAGGGACGTTCATTCGATAGGTTTGTTTCTCTTCTTTTTGCTTTCGTTTCATTGAATACCTGATGGTGGTCAAATTATGTATGAATATTAAATACAGACTTTATGAAAAGGAAGTCAGTTTCATTTTATAAGGAAAACAGTGGGTAATAAAATTATATGAATTTCTGATTCCATTAGAATTTTATTAGAAACCTGTTGAAAATTTTGAAATTATAAGATTTTTTATAGAAGTTATTATTATTATTTTGCAAACTTTCCTAATTCAGTTATTCTTAATTTTTAGTTTTTTTGTGATTGTTCGATTTTTGGTAAAATTTAGAATTTTATCGAATTTTAAAGATACATTTGAATTTTTAGTTGTTATTTATTTTTGTTTTTGATTTGTGATTAATTAAAAGTTTTTGTTCATATGCTTTTCTTAGCTAAAATTATTTTATTATATGTAAAATTTAAGTGATAATTTTATATTTTGGGGAATTTTTATTTTATAATGTACTTTAAATTTATTCTCAACCAAAAAAAGAAAAACAAAAAAATGGAAAATGGAAAAATGTAATTTTCTGGATTCTGGATTGCTACATCCGTCTGTGGGCAGTATTTAGTTATAAACATCATTCCATCAACTATCGTCGGTTGACATTCTGCTTGTGTCTAAAATAACATATTCCCATTTTTTCTTTAAAAATGTATCACTTAATTTGTAAAAATATTTTTTTTACTTAGAAAGAGTTAAAAACGAACTTAAGCCTGACTTTATTTGTAAATTTATTTTCATAATTTTTTTATCAACTGATTTAAATTTAAAATAGTAAATTCAAATATAAGGGGTTGTTCATAGTAGTCACAGTAGTCACATTTTTCAATTTTATTATTTAAAAATATTTGACACCTTGTGAATGCCCCAAATATTAAGTAGATTATAATATATTTATAATGAATTTTGATGATATAATATTGTAGGATCATATAAGCCATTGTTATTATATTAATAGTATCATCTACGAGGACATTATGACAGTAATGGAGCTGAAAATTAATTTCAAAGACCTTAAAAAATAAGTTTTAACTTAATACTAAAACATTGAATGCATCATATCAACAAAATATTAAAAAAAAAATATTTTACTCATTTTGTTCGTTACTGTCTCTGGCTGAGTAAGACTTTGCCTTCGTTTTAAAGAGACAACATTTTAGTATATTTTAGAATTCTGCATAATTTTAGATAATAGAGGAGTTCCTTTGCTTTTGTTTAGCGGTAAAAACAAGAGTGAAAGCTGTAATTTAGTTGATTTATGTCTAGTATTGATTAAAGTGAAATTTAAATGGAAACGAAACTAGCAATTTCTGGTAAACTTAATTTGACTAAAGATAAAAACTACAGCAGGCACGAACAAAGCAAAATAAAATAAATGGAAAATATACGATTTGTTAGTTGTTAAGAGGTTTATACTTTATTCTGCTATATGAATAAATACTTCCTTAAGTAATTTTTTAATGTCAATAACACAATATTTTAGAGTTAAAAACTAAAAACCATTTTAACCTATGGTGGGAGGCATTGAGAACAAAATCTGATAAGAAAATTCTTCCTAAGATCCAGAGGTGTTCTTCGGTCGACATCACAGGTAAAATGGTACACCTCAGGCGGCACTAGACATCATTGTACATCTACTTCCAATTGAAAGCTTTGTGGTCGGAATGGTTCAGGCATTTTGAATCAGGATTGGTGAGCTCCTACCCTTGGTATCGCTGAATGAACCGTTTTTACTAACCTCTGATTCGGCAGATACCATCCGTGGTAAATCAGGGATGCTTGGCTAGAATCTGGTAAATTATAAAAGGGGCAGCAGTTTTTACAAATGGTTGGTAGATTAATACCGGTGTAGCGACTCATATTTTAGTAACTAGAATATGCAGGTCGTTCAGGCTCCCAGATAAACGTAGTGTGTTCTAGGCAGAGATACTGGTGGTCCTAAAAGCTAACGGACTGGTGTCTGTGCACGTAAAGATGAAGAAGTCCTTCTGTACGTGGTTTAAAAGAAAAAAGTGTCAAATAATTATTCGTAAACGAAAGCAAAATAGCTCTCGATATGCTGATGAACAATTCCACAGTTAGTTTGAGTAGGGTTCCTTGTCACTGTAACATTAAGGGTAACGAAATTGCCGACACTACTATCTAATACATTGGGCTAAGTGACTTACATAGGTGGATGTAATGCAAAAGATGTCTTTGATTTCATCAGTCTTATACTAGTTTAGCCATCTGAAGGAAATCACAATAGATCGTCTGGATATCCGAGTAATGGTTCTGTTTCATACACACAACCCTTCTTAACAAAACCCAACATAAAAACTATGAAATTTAGAAAATTTCAATAATTTCTGGCATAAAAATTGTATATTTATGATTTGGAAGTTATGATAGAATTTGTGTACGAAATAACATCGCATTTAGAACAAAAAAGATATATTTATTATTCAATTGTTTTAATTTTTTCCCGCACAATAATTTTATAATTTGCAGCAAGTATGTGATTTTTAATACTTTGTTGAGTTTATGTACTTGATACGAAAATTGTTCTGCTCCAGTTTTTCGCAAAATAACCCCGGGACATTTCAGCAAAACCGCTTCTATTTTGGCATAAAGTTCAATTAAAAATAATCTAAAAATAGTAGAGAAAATCATCAAAGTAAGATAAGGCACAAAAGGCGTTTAAAATTTATTGAAAACCGCCCAAGGTTCGAATGTGACACAGGACCTTGAAATCAAAACAAATGTTTAATTTCTTATTAAAAACGACTCGTGCTCAATACAAAATTTGAAAATTTACGAAAGACAACAAATCTAAAATATATGTTATAAAAAATCAAACTTTGAACAAGCCACATGTGTATGAGTAAGAAAAAACGCAAGAAATCTAAAGTTTTAAATGAAAAAATATTTTTAATGGAAAAATTACCAACCCGGTGGTGATGCCATGTTAAATATAACAATTTCGTTATTGTTGTTATTGCTTTTAAAAAATTTCCTCAATCAAGTATGAATAAATGCACTCATGAATGTACTACTAATACGCGCCAGTCCGTCAGTCAGCCAGTCAGTCACTTCATGCCAGGCATTAGACGCATGACACGGACACGTACAAAATCGTTAGTTTTGCTTGCGCACATACACTCTAATACACACATAACCTAAACATGGCCAGGAAGAAAAGAGCAAAAACAAAAAACAAGGAATCGATATGTTAATATACTGCAAATATTAGATAGTCATGCGTTAGCAAGAGCTTTTTTCAATTTTTTGTTCGACATTTTCTCAAATGTTTATAACAGAACACATACTTGACAGGTAAGCTTAGAAAAAACACTACTACAACAACAGCAATAAGTACAACTCAACATCGACTCCAACCCGTAGTGACCATCACGAGAGGAGAACCGCAAAAAACTAAAGCAGATCTTAGACAGAAGATAGTGAGGCGGACATACACAGGCATAAACACACTTATAAAAATCACAACAACGACAGCAACAAACAAAAATGTAAAATTCAAACAATAACACAACAAAAAAATGTTGCAAAATGATTCAACTAAAACAACCTATTGAGCTAAAACGTTTGTACGCTAAAGAAAACAGATTCGTAAAATAGTGAAAAGAAAGTGCAGGACATTTTAACTTAAAATCGAAATTCAGGAATACTAAAAGACAAGTAGTTTAAAGTTTCAGAAAATTTAAGTAGTCATAAATTTCCCTTCTTGATAAAGTCTCGGAAAATTCTACAAACTTTCTATGCCAGGCCTATATCTACCTCTTTAAAAGTCTAAGGGTGCGTACAGAGTGGCCGCTTGTTGCCGAGCCGAGCTGACGCCCCTTAATTTAGAAAAATTTATTTAACCATGACAACTTACAGTATTAATAGAAATAATGCTGCGCTGTGTAGATTAACCACTTAACCATTTGAAACTTGGATCTTATTGTTAGGTCAAATATCTACTATGTCTACCATTGGCAGTTTCTGAGGTAAAATAACAACACCAGTTTCGCTTCTTCCAAATCCATATCATAACAAGTGTTAAACCGTTGCACGCCTTTAATGAAACAAAGTCATATCTTAAAAAATCTAATCTTCCTTTGTAACTATTCCGGCAGAAAAGAAAACGGATTTCATACGTTTTCTATTTTGTATGAACTCCAAAAAAATAAATATGTTAATTTTTTTTCCACAAAAACAAAACCAAAAAATAATGTTTATATAACTTAAAGGATTCTCTGTTTTCTGTTAATTGCTGTTTCTGTTTAATTCCTACTATCGCGTTATGGTCATGTGTAGCATGCAACTTTTGTTTGTAACAGTACATCTGGAAATCTAAAACCAATTTTGTAAAAGAGAATGCATATTTGAATTCAGCTCCTCAAATAATCTAAAAACCAACTTTCATCTCATCTAGTCCAGACAAGTGTATACTTCATATAGTTTGTTAAATGCCCTTCACCATAGGCAGGAAGGGATATAAATTTATTATTCCGCTGCTCAATTTAAAACTTTCATTTGCGAGCTCATTATTCAGGTCTTCATAGGTAACAGAGTATTTAGAGATACCTGTTTGTTCATCTGTACGGTCAAACAAAAGATGTGTATGCTTCTAGTATATCAGACCCATCAAATTATATACCTTATTTAGCGAAGGTTATATCCTCTTGCTGTAGTAAAATAAATCCCAAAATATTTGAAGGAAATGAAGCCTACAACTCTCTACTAAAAGTCGCACATTTTTGAGTGTAAAAACAATAAGAGAGTGTGTAAATAAAAAAACTCTTACATAGTGATAAGGACAGACAAAGGGACAGAATAACAGAGCAATTTTAGTTTTAGCCAAAGCGTTCGTATTTTGATTGATTTTAAATGATTATGGCTGACATTGATTTATGTTTTTAAGTTGCATATATTGGGCCATAAGTAAGACAACGACTGTAACTTGATGGCGAAGGGGACTTTGGCTATAGCTAAAATAACGATGTTCATGATGATTACAATGATGACGATAACAGTGAAGATGATGATGGTAATGATGTCTGTAACATTGACCGCTTACAAATACAGCTAATGTTCGTTCTAAATAAAACCTCTAACGAACAAGTGGAGCAAAAATTTGTTTGAAAGAAAAAAATCGAGTCTTAACGCGATTATGCATTTCATGTCACAGAAAACCATTTATTCCAAAACTTGCCAACACACATGTAATAGTAATCTTTCACTACTTGGACGTTTTCATTACATTACTCACTTACTTTATTTGTTTTGTTTTGGTTTGATTTCATTTGATTCTCTCCCCTGCATGTTTGTTTGCATTTCAACTAACAGCAACAATAAATAATGGCACCCAATAAACTTCTTGTTTTATACCCCTTCCTGGCGGTACATGCTGCAAATAATATGTTTAAATTTAGATTTTTAAAGCAGAAGTTTTGAACTAAAAGTTTTCTTTGAAAAGTATTACGAAATATTAAGTTATTCGAAGCACGTTCTTGACCTAATAGAAGTAAAAACGCCCACAAAATTACCACAAGCTGAGCCAAGAAAAAAAAAAAAACAGAAGACAAAGAGATACAAAAAGATTTAAAGAAAAGCTGGCCGTTTGACTGACCATACGGCGACATACGTTTATTATTTCGTTCATGTGTCTTGTCTATATGGATTTTATTTGATTGGCTTTTAGTTTCTATTGCAAATATTTAATGGGTTTTTTTACCCTTTGAAATATGTATTAAAGTAAAATAAAACAAAAACAAAACAAAAACAAACAAGATTTCTCAAGTGTCTTTTTAATACATTCAATCAATGAATATATTTTATTTAAGTCCCGTTTTTCTCCTGCAGCCAACCGATTGTAAAGATTGGAAAAATTCAGTTTTAATTAACTTTCGTTAAACGCAGTGTTTAATACTTTAAGAAATACGAAAACTTTAACTTAATAAACAGGAAAACATCGCACGAAATTTGCAAAAAAGCAATAACTCATATTCGAATATTTCAGAAACATTGAAGCCAGTAATTTTAAAATCACATCATTAATTAAAAATTTCTTATAGGAGGAAAAGGCTAAATTGAAAATTTCATTTAAAATTCATATTTAAGTAAAAGTTTACCAACATAACATTTATTTAGAAATTATTGGATGTCTCATAAGCTGGTCTTGATTTATCTGTTGAGAATAGCGCAAATAAATATTCCAGTTCTATTAAGTTCTCGCAAAGTCAGACAATGCTTTTTTGAAAGAGCAGCTTAAAATAATGTCCAAACCTTTGACAGGAAAAATTATGTTTTAAATAAACCGAAGATTAAGTATATTTTGAATTACCGGGTTTGGAAAAATGTTTGCCTTAAATTTCGCCAAATTAACAAGGTCATTGCATATAGTTCCCATGAAATGGTACACCTGGATTTTTATTTATTGGTTTAAAAGTTCGATGCGTATCCTGTAAAACATTTAAAGTACCACCGATTTATTCTAACCGGTTTTAGCACACCGTGATAACAA
Source organism: Phasia obesa (assembly GCA_949628195.1). Lineage (NCBI taxonomy): Eukaryota > Metazoa > Arthropoda > Insecta > Diptera > Tachinidae > Phasia > Phasia obesa. Next base: position 107,768,361 of record OX451215.1, on the reverse strand, counting down.
GTAGTTTGTGCTGAAATTCATGTTTGGCTGTCAAAATTTTTTCTTTTGTGGTGGTAAAAGTATTTTATGACCATTAGCTAATGGTCATTTTATGACCATTAGCTAATGGTCATAATATCCTACCTGTAAAGCCCTTTGATTGTCTGCATAAAACACCCAGAGTCTTTGGCGGGAATCGAACTCGAAATCCACAGACTGAAAGATTAGCGCAGTACCAATCTGTCTATGGAAGCAGGAAGGAATCGTTTTACTTGACAAATCGCCAGTGTAATTCATTTTCGAAAGAAAATCGCGTTTTCTTTAAAAATAAGTTTTCCAAAACGAAAAATCTTTTAATTACCAGAATCAAATCAATTAATTTCTTACTTGTTCTTACTTTTTTAATTGTTCTATCAGATGATAAGAAACCCCTAAATTTCAGTGTTTAGTAACCCATATCTTTCTAAATTTTTGGCCTCAGCCACTCTAAAGAGTACAATTTTAAGATGATAAAAATAACAACAACATCATTAAAGTTTAATGCAAAAGTACTTTCCGTTGAAAGGATTAGAAACACTTTGCATTTTATTTTAAATTTTTTTCGTCAGTAGTCGCATTTGAATTATACATTTATTTAACTATTAGTAGAAGAAAAATATTACTTTCTTATAAGCATTGGGAAAAAATGAGCAAGAAATATGTTTAAAATCAATGTTTTCGTTCGCAAGGATATTCCTATTGAGTATTTGGGAGGAAAATTGGTGCTCAAGAAAAAAACTTAAGGATTGCGGAACTGTCTTCTCTTTCAGCATCAAAAATCAGGTCTCAATCTATTACCCAAGCAACTGTAAAAAGAGCCATTGTAAGCGGTATATGTATATCTGAAATTAAAAAACTGAACAATGTTCGCAGAGAAAATCGATTACAACTTCAGACAGAATCGGTTGGGAATTACAAAGTGCAAAAATGACTGGAGATACTCAGAAGACTGTTACAATCAGCTAGAGTAAATGATAATACTGGATCGATTCGCGCAAAATTAATTAACTCGGAAAGCTATTCGACAATAGAAAACACTAATTCATGCCAATCAGAACCCCTGGAATGTGATTTCTTTAGATTATTTGAATTCACTTTATGATTCAATAAAAAAACTAAATATTAAAGTTATTTTAAACCCACAATTAAAATGCACCGAAAATTATCAATAAACTTAAAACTAATCGATCTTATTATTAAATTATAAAATAAGAGATCTGAATTAAAATAAGTTAAATGGAAAAATTTGAAATCTGTTGTTTTTCTGAAAAAGGCACTTTAATATACTGTTGATTTTTTTAAAATATATATTTATGTAATCTTAAGTAACCTGTTGGTAATAAAATTGTAACTGTCAAAACAAAAATACAAAAAGATAGGACCTATGAAAAACCAATATTTACGAAGATCTAATCATCTGGTCGAGAGAGTTTTTAACTCTTACTCTAAATTGTTTTTAACCCTTACTCTAATCAAAAGTAATTTAATAAAGAAAGTTCAGGTTATGCTTAATTATACTATATTTAACACAGTATTATTTGTAGGTGTAAGAAATTGGAAAAAAATTATGGAGTAAAACATTCCGCTTGTGGGTTCTGCAATATTTATATGTGACTTCTAACAAATACAAATATTCTGGTTTCTTATAAGTAGGCGAGTCAACCATGGTCATCTGACCGTCTATCAGTCTGTCTTCCTATCTGCGTTAACGTGGAAATGGGTTTTCTAAGGACACCACATAGTTTGTGGATATTTTGATTATAGCCATTTTTCAGATTTAGTCCTGAAATATATGCAAAAATTAACAAAATCAGTCCACAAATGTCAGAGATATGACGAAAAACGACGAGTGTCCCCACTACTTATTTCCTCACACTTCAACTTCCTGTTATTAAATATTTTATAAAATACAAACAGTATATACAAGTTTTTTCCGAAAGTGTGCATGGGGCAGAGTGAAGCAACCGCAACCGCAGGATGAAACACCAATATCCGGGCCGATTGATCTTCTGTCTTAGAGCATTAAACTGGCCGTCCAGAATGCAAGATCTAACTACGGCGGACTTCTTTCCGTAGGCCTTTTAAAATTTACCATTTATCACAACAAACTATAAACCTTTTTTTAAAGAGAAGTAACACTCAGACAATTAATGCCTATATTAACTGTGTTACTTCCTTTGGAAGGGAATAGGAGTAGATAAGACAAATGGTTAGTGTAATAGTAAAGTTTCACTTATGGCAACACTGCAATTGCACGTTATTATTATTTTTAGAACAGTGTTGCAGCGCCTCTGGTATTATGTATTATAAAGAAAATTAATACATATCAGAAAATTGATGTTGCCAAAACTAATATTATTACCAGGCAAAGAGATGTAAAAAGGGGACAGCGAAGTTATGAGTGAAAAGAAGCGGTAATTTTTTACTATTTGAATATACTTCAAAAGCTTTCATTTATGTAAATTGCATAGCTTGCAGCCAAAATTATATTTCAAATATTTTTGCATTTATAAAACATTGCATTTTTCAATTAATGCGCAATCATATTGCGCTACTTAGAAATATCGTTTTCACATAAAATAACACACTTACAATTTGTGCCCCCATAAAGAATACAAGTTTTTTCGCTTCATACCGGACTTACTACTGTGCTACCCACGAATAGAAAAAATGTGTGTGTCTTCCAAAAAAAAAAAACAATCAAAAAGAACAGTTCTTGGAGTAGCTCCATAACATGAGATGTATATGATGCAGATGCTATGACTGCGAGCTGTTGCGTCTGTTGCAGCATCATCAACAACAACTGGTGACTGTCTTTAACACACGTTTTCACGACAATGATGACAACATCTACAACAATTGTTTGAAAAAATTGTTGACTTCTGTTGTTATTTACAATTTGACTGTTTTTCTTTTGTTGTTGTAGTTGCTAGCAAAAAAAAAAAGTAAAATCGTATAAAAACTAAAGTTGTTTTGGGTGTCTCGTTGCAATTGTTGCTGCCGTTTGTGGTATGGTCAGCAGGCAGTTGGTAGTAAGTATTGCACTGTATGGCACGGCATCTTGTAAATTATGTACTCACCGTATGAATGTTATCAGTTCAGGTGATGTACTGCGTTAACTTGTTGTTGTTATTGTTGTCTTTTAACCTGCTGTTGTTTCTGTTAATGCTGCCGCTGCTGTTGCTGTTGCAGCAACAAGCAATTGATGAAGTTGTTATTACTGTTGTTTTGTGTTAAGATCATTGATCTTAACAAGTTTATAAATTTTTTATTATGAAAGTAATTGAATGCAATTGTTGGCATGTTGTACATCATTGAATTTGATATGTCTGTTTATAGAAATTACGAAAAAAGAACAAACAATCATACAACAACAGATAATGTTGCCAATAATGATTAAAAAGGAGACAAGAAGAAACGTCATGTAGTTTTTTTCTGCTGTTTAACAAAGATCGATTAAGACTTCAAAATTTAGTCTTTAAAAGAATTTTGTTGGATTGTTTTTCGCAAATTTCCCAAAAAAATATTTACTAATAAGAAAATTGAGCTTAAAAAAGGAAATGTACTTAAAAGAAGTTAATAAAAAGTGAAAAAATAATAATAAAAATCGAAATGCAACTTAACGAAATTAATTGCTAAAAGAACAAAAAAATTTTAGATGTTTTTTGTAAGAAATCGCGCAAAAAACTAATTACATCATAGAGGTCCTTAAAATGAACCATTGAAAAATAAGTCAATCATTAATGTAAAAACTAATAAAAAACATTATATGAAGTAGAATAGACGAAGTTCTGTGAACATAATTTTTTACGATCCTAGATTGAAGCGTATTTCTCCGCAAAATACTTTATATCATTTCGTCACTAACAAGCAAAAAAGTGGATCAGATACAACACAGACTTTGAGTAGTGACTATATATGAATGTCGACACCCTAGTAACGCTAAAGGCTTTGAAGAATCTCTCTTGATGCAATGGTGAAAATGTTTACTTTAAGGTTATGCAACATCGAGGGAAATGAGATCGCTGATGAAATGACCAGGTTGGGTACTACAATAAACTTTGAGATTTGGAACAGCTCAATAGGTGAGTTTTAAGAAGAACAGATCAGTTCTAGAGAGGAATGCAAGACTGTTATCTGGATTAAAGTGAAAGGAACACATACTTCGAGGTTTGGACAGAAAAGTTCTTAGGGTAATTTTAGTTGTTATTCGGTAAGAGCAAGGACCAATTTGTGAGCAAGAGATACTGCTGATTTGATAATATATTTATTTATCTGATTATTGAAAATTACCAATATAACAATTTGGGATCTGATCTTTTAAGCATAGGACTACATATACATAGACAACATATATTTAAAATTTACTTAAATCATAATATATACAATTAACAAAGGCAAACTAAAAAAATCATCATGAGATTAAAACACATTTGTATAATTTCTAGGATGTACACATTTGTATAATTTCTAGGTAGCGAACGATTCGATGATGGGTTAGACGATATAGATTGATGATACTTTCAGATTCATTATGAGCATCGTGTAGCCTCAGATAGAGGCTAAACTATTCAAAGAATGGTATAGGGAAATTTTTGCGGCTACAACGGACGAATATGTTTCCAAGTGTTTCAACAAATTATTAACAAAAATTTTATAAATATTTAACAAAAAAAAAAAAAAAATAACCTAAAATATCCTTTACAATCCTTTTCTGCTGTTGCTTCAAAGAGAAGTTGAAAAAACAAACAAAACCAATTCGTTTTTTTAAGTTTGATAGAAAAAATACCCGACCGACTGCAAATAATCGAATTATTTACAACAGAATAATTTCTAATTGAAAAATATTGTAACTTGACTATTGTATCCATGTATTGCTTGGGAATGTGTAAACATGTGATTGTATGAACAAGTTGTAGACAAGAAATAAAAGGATGAAAGCAACAAATAATGTTTGCTCCTGTTGTTGTTAGTTGATGTGCTAAAAATAACTTTCATATGTTTGGGGTATTGCAAACTCAATATAACAACAACAAGATTAAAAGTGGGGTACAATAACGCCAACGTTTACAGTAAAAGAATGTTGAACCAAAAAATTTAAATGAAACGAAACATTTCTTCTTTTTGGATTGGTTTGTGCTGCAGAGTTGGAAATATATTAGTTGGAATACATACGAGTACAAATCATGTTATTGAGGGTTTCTTTTTTATTTTGAAAAGATCCCGTTTGGAATTTAATTAATTATAACCTGAATTGAGACATTAACTGTAGAAGTTAAAACTTGTCATAAGAAATTGTTAACTTTTAGGAAATTTTACTTAAATCCAAAAAAATAGTTAATTTTTGATGAATCTAAAAAAAATTTAACTGAACGAAATTTCTTAAATTCGCAACACATCGAATTAAAAAATAAATAAAAAGCAAAGAGTAAGAACTTATTTATTCTATTAATCTGGTTTCTGTTTTAATCGATCAATGGTTATTTCGCTCAAGATTTTATTGGTTAAAAATTTATACAATTTGAATTAAACGGTTAACCAAAATAGGTCGTATAATTAGAAAACATCAAAACTGAATAGTTCTTGAATTAATTTAAACGAAAGTTATAAATATACCTTCCAACGTAGTAGTTTAAGTAAGATATTTTTACTATCTGCTCATCTTAACACATTCAGCTGTGCAACGTTTTTATCTTACAGAATTAAAAATTCTTAACTAATTTATAATCAACTTTATTTATAAAACAAGCCGAATTCAACAAAAAAACAAATACTGTGTTGGGAGTAGAACATTTATTTAATTAGCTTTTTTGTTTTTTCAGTTACCTAAATTTGCAATATTTTCCAACACTATAAATAGCAGATAATCACATAATCTGTAAACAAGGGTATTGGATTCATTTAGGTGGTTTTGTTTTTATAGTATTTTGCTATTGTTCATATAAACATTCAAGGACATAACTCGATAAATTAAATTGAAATTTAAAATAAAATTAATACTAATTAATGATTAAAATATTTTTTTTTTTTGATTTGGAATTTCTAATGAAGTTCCTCCGTTTTTTTTTTTTTTGTTGAAAATTTTGTTTATTTTTATTGAGTTTTTAGTGAATCTTATTGTTTGATTGATATTTGAATTTAAGAATGAAGGTGAAATGTTAACCATCTGGAGAAATTTACATTTGTGTTTCTCATAAATCCTGATTTTTGGGAAAAGTAATTTTCTTATTTAATTCTTGAATCTTTTGTAAACTGTAATATTTTTGGTGAACCTTGGATTTAATGGTGAAATTTCTGTTTTTGATAAATATTGGTGAAATAACTATTTTTACTGAGATTAAATCTCACTGTGCTTAGATATGTTCTTTCTTATTAAATGTTTCAATACGATAACAAATTATAATCTAACTTGTGGTTTTAGTGAAAACACCCAGAATCCTTGGTAGAAATCGTACTCACAATCACTCAACACATTACCTCCTTGCCCAACTTGCCAGCTCGCCTAGAAATGTTAATTTTTAGTCATAAAGAAACATGTTCCGCTTTTTGGTTTAATTGAGTTTTGTGGTGAATTTTCGTTTTATGTTAATTTATTTTTCATTGTGTTAATTATTACAACAACAACAACAATTTAACTTATTTTTATTTTTCGATTTAGATTCTTTTTAAATTTTCTGGTTTTTCTTTATGAAATTATTTTCTTGGGAATTTCAATATTTTTTTAGAAAAGCCAATAATATTTAATAATAATTAATCTTGGATGTATTGCTCTGAAGTGTGTTACGATTTATCTATCCTTCAAGATAATTTTTATATAAATAATTTAAAGCCAGAAATTATTGTATTGGTTAAAATGTATCCCCAAAGATTGTGGTTTCTCTCAAAGGCAATTTCTCCACGAGTGTTTGATTAGGAGTACAAAATAAAATAGGCAAATTATAATGAAATAATAATAAAACTTCACTTATGTCATAGAAACTTGACATCCTCTCCATTTCCAAATTTTGTTTTAAATTAATATAGACATTTTATTAATTTTCTATTTGGGCTTTTAAAACGTATCCAATTCTTTCTGGTGGTTTTATTTTCTTTTCCCGTTTTTGGCAAAAAAATGACGTTATTGTCATTTTAAAAATTACTTTACTTACGACGACTATTGTTGCCAACAGTGTCATCTAGTAATGTTCGTAAACTTTGAGTGTCCGTCTGTTTTGCTCTATCGCTACTACACAATGAACTATTATCGTTAGGGTTTGAATGGAAGGTGTGCACAAGTGTATGCGAGTAGGGGAAATTGTTCTCAATGTATGATTCAGGCATTTAATTTAAGGAATTGTTAAGTTATTTTCGACAAGTGAAAAATGTTCATTCGAGCGAAATAATAAAATTAACAAATGCGATTAGCTCGTTTACTTAAACTGTTTACAGACGCTTAAAAATACTACTCACCCTTTATTAGCGGTTAAAAAAATTAAACTTCCGCTTGAATTTCTTTTGATAAAGTGTTTTATTTTACTACTGTTCCTATTTTCTTTTAGAAATTAACAAAATAAAATACTAATTAAATTTATCTCTTTTTGTTTATTTTCAGGTGTGTGTTTGTTTTTTTCCTTTTTGGTTCAAAATATTCCTATATATTTTAAACCAACTACCAGTAGAGTAAGTAGAGTAGAGTAAGTTTTATAAACAAACAATTCTTTTTTTAAATAGAGGGGAAAAATTAAAACTTGTTCGCACATAATAAAACTTTAATTTTAAAAAAATTTTGAATGCAATTTTACATGTGTTGTTTGTTTCTTTTGTATTAGTTTGGCCTATTTTGTACATTTTGTACCTTTTTTGTTGTGTGAACAGCCTTAATTAATGTTACTCTTTTGGGGGTTATAAATACAGAGTTTTTACAAGAAAAGAATAAAACTTAAAATGAAAGAAGTAAGCATGACTTAAATTCGGCCGTATTAACTTATAATTTAAACATTTGATTTTGTAGTAGTTGTAGACTAGGTGAGGTTTTCTTTTATTCCGTTTGTGCTCTGAATGGCCATCAAGCGCAACCAATTCAAGACCATCGCTACTCGGGTCTCAGTGTGACGCTCTGTATATCTTTTAAAAAATATAAAACAAAACAAACCAAACCAAACATTAAATACCAAACTACGCATCTAATATAGTTACCACTCTTTTTACCCCTCGGTATTAAATTTTAAATGCATGAGAAAAAAAGAAAACGTAGAGTATCACTGGCATTGTTATGGAATTTTTTTTTTCTACCTTTATTTAATACAGCCGCTGCCGTTTTCTTAAATTTGTTGTATTTCATTTCCCTTCAAAACCGCATTTATTTCTATGTTTTCTAAATGTTAAACCTGACTGACTTTCCGTAAATGCGTAAACTTGCTATTTACTTTCAAATTAACATTTTTCCTATTTTCCGGTTATGATTTTGTAAAAAAGAAAATTTTATTTGTTTTTGTTTTATAAAATCTCATTTGAAGTGATACACAAATCTATAACTTTAGGAAATACATTTTAAATTCATTTAATTCACATTGTTTTTAATAGAATACAGTAGACTTAATTGAATTTTACATTTTTTTACTTGTATCAATTGGAATTTTAAATTTTTACTTACACTTATACCGATATCTTTGTTTTTTTAAATAATAACATATGAGTACAAACAGACATTAAGACGTTTGCTACAATGAGGCTCCGAGGTCATTTAGCAGAGCCACTGCTTATTTTAGCGACAGACAAAGTACTGGCTGTTAATAAAGAATTTTATTGTTTGAAAACATAAAATATTAAGGAGTCCGAAGAAAATGAGCTAAGCCTTAATTCCTATAAAAAAAGAATTCGGGAGGAGTATAGTATTAGAGACCTTAGGTTCCTAGGACTAAACATCTAAAGACTCAGTTCCCATTGTTTTTGGCAGTACTTTAGTTAACAAATATGTTCTGACTGAATATTTTCAATACAGGTCTCGTTCAAAATTATTTCTACAAAAAATTTGAGAATAATTTTAATTTTTGTTACTTAAATTTTGTATAAAAATAAAAAACTTAACAGCGTTTCACTATCGCCGATTTATTATTTGAGTATCGGAAAAATCGTGTTTCGATAAAAATAATAACTTTGAATAAGATTAGACAAGCGAATGCTTAATTCTTTTTGTAAAATGAAAAATCCTTTTTTGTGGATAAATCAGAACAAAACTTTAGAATTTTTTATACTAAATAACATTCTTTTAAAATGTTACTTATTTTGTAGAGTCCCATAAGTTTGAATCGTAGAACTATAGGGATAAATTATATTTAAAACAAGCCTTAATAAATAATAAAGGCGTAGGATGGACGGTAACCAGACCAATAATTTTTCGGTTCCTCTTCTCTACTGTCTAATATCGTTGCGGTTACTTTCAGGTTCAGTCATCGAGTGGTTGGCTTTTTCATGATTAAGTACGCATAACCCGAGTCTACGCAAATATCCATATAATATATGAAACTGCATAGGAAACATTGCCTTCTGCGATTTTGATGTCGGTCAGATGAAGCCATGCAAATGTTGTTAACAGCTATGTTATATTCATTTACCTTATAACTATATTGCAGAGTTGAAATCATTGTTAAACCTTAACTATTACTTTGCCATTACCATATCAGCATTAAGCCCCTTAAAAATAAATTACGAATCGGCTTTATTGACTGAGTTGTCACGTCTAAATCAGTTTCTCATCTCATAATTTTATTGGTGTTATCTCACGGATTATTCTCTCCTTGCGATTACTTGGTATTTCTCTTTTAAATACACAATTAAAATAAAAGAAGTTGATTATAATAAAATATTTTTGTATCTGTAAAGTCGAAGATGTAAAAAGCTTTATTTGCCAAGAGTTATCAAATGTGGCAACTCTATATCACAAGTAATCTATCCCCAGGAAACGCTTACAAATTCTGCATATTTATTTATTTCAAAAATCGAGATTAAGTTCGGGAATTTATTATCTTAATTTTTATTAATAAATGAGGCTCAATTTTACCTTTTGGCAATCTGTGGCAAAATCAACGAGAAATTCTGCAGGCACCCTCACGAGCGCAAACCAAAACTACTTGGTGCCTTATGGATCTGTGAATTCATTGATGCTTACTTCATTAAACGTGAGACCACAGTCATTAAGTCATCGGCGAGAAAAAAAGGCCATGATTACCAATCATTTAGAACCTCAATGGCAAGAGATGTTTATGCTACACAATTTTTTCTAACAGCTCAACAGCATATTTCATGCAGTGTGTCCAAAATGATTCAGAAAATGGGCCACCAATATTATATTTTTACACCTTTCCATGGTTTTCTGGGGCTCGTAAAGTCATTGTTATTTGCGAAAAATAAATAAAAGGGACATGTCAAATGCCTATTTTTCTTACACATAAAAATTCGTCATTGGTTATTATTTATCTAAGAAATACAACAAGCTTCTGCCAGGCTTTTCAGAGCATCAAGCGAGCCTCCATTAGGAAAAGTACAACACATATCTTGTTACATCTACAAGAACAAAAAAGTGTCAAGTGTTGTGTGTGAAATGTCAGAAGCATGTCAAATGCTAAAAATTTTAATATCAAAAGACAAGTCGAAGCTGATTTCTATTTTAGTAGAACTTTTAACTAAAAGAATAAGGACGAGAGAAATAATCAATGTTGTTTTTCATTTCATTTTGTTTTTTAGCTGAATATTTAGCATGAATGATAGCAACAACAACTTGACACTATAAAACACATGAAATTTTGTAGCTTTCCGACTTTTTCTTACATTCTATAGTTGCTGCAATAGCTTCTACTCGAGTTATACGTAACTTACACCATAAAATTATTTATGGATATTTTTTAAATCCTCTTTTGAACTTTCTTGTTTTTTCTTGCCACTCTATATGTCTTGCCCACAAAAAAACAGTTTCATGCAATTAGTTTCATGAACAATTTCATCGTGTAATTTATCTACTATTACTGTTTTTATTCTTCCTTATATCGTTTTTTTAATGGCTATGTGTGAAATAGTGTTTCATTTTCTTAAAAAATTTTTTTATTTTTTTTTTTTTTACTTAAGATGTAGATTTGATTTCATTTCTAATTGATGAAATGAAAAAACATTGCAATTTACACTTGATGTTATATTCTACTCTATACCACTTCCTAGAATGTCTTTATAGGAAAAAGAGTTTGCTTAACTCCTCCATATTTTTTTCCATTCTATCCATCAACTTCCATAACAATTTGTAATTAATCATCTTAAACAACAAACAATTAATCACTTCCAGCTCAAAAATCCACCACCTTAAAACGAAGAAATCATTATTACAATAAATGAATTGTGAAAAAACATCCACCATTTAACAACTAAAGTGCAAATTGTAGATCATCCTCCTTGTGCGCCAGCACCATCTTACTCATCAACTTTGACGGCAATATGTCAAATTGTATGTCAGTCAAATTTGTTTTTATTATTTTTCAACAAATCAAATCATTGGCATACACGCAGCCATTATGAAACTTTTTTTTTTGCTTTTATTTATAATCAGTTTTAAAATGTTCTTTTAGAAAGAGAAAGCACTAGAGGGGAGAAAGAAAAAAACACAAAATTATATAGTATAAAAAAACCCCTTCATAGATTAATGACAGTTATTGGTAGGAAGCCATTAAAATTTGTTAATTGCTATTCTATAAGTTGTACATCTACTCTTTTGCTAGTTAATGATCCAACACAGGGTGTATCATAGTTAAAAATGCAGACAAGTTTAGTCATACGACAGATTTTTTTTTAAGTATGAGGCCCCTTTATTTTACAGCTGGGTTGTGAACTCGCGAATAAATAAAGCTTACTTTATAGCTAACCTTAGTTAAAGATACCTTTAACTATCGCTAACTTCATAGGAAGTTATGAAAACCGCCCTAAATATCAAATAATTTACAAAAAACTAAAACTATTACATATGTATGTCTGCCCTTAAGTTATACAATTGAAATACTTTTCACGTTGTCTGTCAGTCATTTCATTTAACAAAAACGGCATCTGTTTCAAAAATAAACTGAAAAAATTAAAAACTACAAAAATCATTTAACATCCATTAAGCAGGCAATTCTCTTAATTGAGCACAATATAACAATAACACAGAAACGACAATCGTACATTATAGCAGACCCATTTAAAGTCCTGGCAATGCCATTACCATCATCGTCGCTTTACAGTACAGTAAAAAAAAAACACCCCCAAAAAACATTAATGCATGTCAAAGGAAAAAATATTTTCGTTCTTGTTTTCTAAATTCAAAAGATTAAACTAAATTAGTAATGTTGTTAATCTAATAGTGCTCATTTTGCTTTTAAGCCAAATTTATCTAAAATATTAAGTAACGAGAAAATTGTATTCATACCCAAATAGTAGATACTCGTCTGCTTTCTCAAAAACCCCCACAAAAGGAATCTATTAAAAAGATTCTATTTGTTTTTCTTTTCCTTTTCTTTAGTTTTTGCAAAAATTTATAACAAAGTTAGTAAAAGTATTTAAGTTTTTGTTTTTCTTACTGTCTGTCATTCGATTGTGGTTGTTTCAGCTCTTTTTATTCAATTTTGGTGACTCTCAAAGTGAAACGAAGAAAAAAAACAACAACAATGAATATTCCAAATCATATATGAAATGGTTTTAATTTCTATATTTTTGTTGTTCGGAATTCCTTATTTTGGATATTGAACGATGATATGAAATGGTCATAAATCAAAATGGCAGGACGGACATGCTCACATTTACACAAACACTCATGCACTCACTCTCGCATTAATAGAAGAGATTTCATTTCAATTTAGTTGTAAATATGTACGTATGTATGTGAGTGAGTTTGTATAAAACTGGAGGTATACAATTTGCAGGCTTTCAGGCAAAAACGATAACAACAGAAATTGTTGTTCATATGTTTGTACGAAGGCGGGTGGAGAAGTCATTTTCAAATAAAATCTTTCATTTCGTCACTATTTTGAAATCGTTCGTGGCAGTCGTTGTATTGATTATTTCTAGGTGTCCGGTTATAAACGTTTTGAAAAATCGTTTTACAGAGACATTTCCACGCAGCACTCAGTTCGACTGGTACAGCTGGTTAGAAATATAATTAGCTTGAGTTCCTGCTCTATATCTAGTATATTTTTAAGAATCATAATATTCTACGCCGAGTTATTGTTGGGAAAGCCTTATGCTGCACGTCTTGTGCACATGTTTCTGAATTCTTTTCACAGGAACGTATTGAGAATACGAATGAAAAATTATTTTACAGTATGCACCTTTACAAGTAAATGAAGTCCTGCTTATATACCTCTTCCTATGAGACACTGGAGCTGGTCCACCTCTGAGGTCTCATAATATTGCAAAATAAACTAAAAGTGTTTAATACCACAGAATCTGGTAAACCACACTGTGTTTAGTCTAAAAACTCTTTATTCGAGCATAAAGATCCTTTGGGATTTTCTCCAGGACAGTGTTTTTAATGCTGCAGTTGTCGAAAACATTTGGAAGAAAATCATTTTGAATTCTCTTTTGTTATTTCATTTGCGTTCGAACGAACATTTTGTCGGAAACATTTTATTACAGTGCGAGCTCGATTTGCCCAACCACCGATTACTGAAACACCCCGATTAGCGCAACAGGTATTTTTTTTTTATATTACAGTCTTTATAATGAAACTTTTTTCATAAATCAGCCTCGACTTTTGTTTTTTAGTTTCTTTTGCTTTTGTCGTTCAGTTTAGTCTCATTTTTTTTGTTAAATGAATAGTGATATTAACTGCTCTTAAAAAATTACTGTATTTAGATTAAATTTATTGTATTATATTAAAAAAAAATTATTATCATTTAAAAAAAAACTAAACATTGCAATGTCATGTACCAGAAAATCCTAACGTAGCACCAAATACTTCAACTTCCGTGGAATAGTGCACTTATATCTAAAAAATGTGAATAAGCAAGCTCATCTAGCCACTTGTTCTAGAGCAAGCTCATAAGCTCATGAGCAAGTAGTCATACTCGAACACAAATTTACATACTGAGCACATGGATACTCATACCATGCTATTAGTGAGCAAAGCTCTGTTCGCATGATATACGCAATGAGCTAAAAGAGTAAAACGAAATTTCTATACTATTGAACACCGAGTTTACTCGTCTCATGTTCGAAACAAATAGTGTTTTTTGTTTTGGAAAAGGCTGAGTGCGTTTTGCTTACACTAGTGGTTTTTTGTAATTCTTAAGAAATGAAGTCTTGAAAATGAACGTACTAATGTTGTTTAAAAGTTCTGTGTGTTTTGTTTGTACACTCGAATTGTGTTTGTGTTTCACTCAAAGCATACAACTGCTTGAACTCGCCCTACTTCATTATTATTTTGTTCAACAATTACTTATAATCATTCAAACTTGCGAGCTAGCGAGCTAAATAGTATGCAAGCTCATACTATTTAGTTCGCTGATCCTCACTCTTTATTATTGCCCACTCATCGTTTCTCGAGTGCAATGAACAGACATGAATTCAGTAAAAATATTATAATGAGCGTCTTATGAGCTTCGTTTTTTGTGCTCATGCAGTGCTTTAATATCTAATGACAGACAATTCTTTGTGTAAACACTTAATTTAAGTTCTTTTGATTCCTCTCCAATAACATTTTTCAATATAATCGCGTTTTTATGTTTGCAAATGATATGCTTTAAATGTCTGAAGCAATTACAGCAATTACACCTGTTTGTTACTGAAATTATCACCAGAATCAGAATACACAGATTTTTCATTGACGTTGAAGCTTTAAGATGCTGCACAATTGTAGTTCCTTTCAAAGTACAAGGAGATATTAAAACTAGGTCCTGTATGAACATTCCCCTATCAGTGTAATTACCAGTCAGTCAGTCAGTAGATTTTTACATAGTTGTACTAAAATTGGAATTTTCATACTGCGATATTGTTCATTTCCAGTCTTAAAAGTAAGACTGTAATTCATTTTACCTAACTTTTCTTACTAAATGAGTTTTTTTATGTTAAGGTAATGACTTCCTGTTTGTTTTTATACTTAGTTTTTAATGGTCGGCTATTGCAACTTTCCGGTAAAAGCAACAACTCCGATTTCTTTTCAGTTGAGCGAACCGAGCTCGTTCTGTATTACTAAACAAATTTCAAAAAAGCAAATGTCAAGAGAGCATGTCGCCGAGTACCGAACACAAAAACGATACTCTCTTCCCCAACCGTAATATGATGCCAAACTAAATGTTTCCCTTCCAAATGTTCCCGTGTCTAAACTCAACCTTAGTAATTAAAGTCATATAGTTCAGCTCCAGTGGCGCCGATTTCCTCTTTGGTTCCAGTAGGTAAATAGACTATTTCTGTATGCCATGAAGTATAATTTAATCTTGGAAAACTGAGAGGCAGTTGCTGTGTTATAGTAATGGTTCGTTCTAAAAGAATTTGAATATTCTTACACTTTGGGTGGGGTAATTCTATTTTTCTATAACAAGCCTTTTTCTTGCATTATGCCCAAGTCGCTTGAAAGACTTGGACACTAAAAATTACTCTTAATGGTCCTAAAACAAGCCATGGCATTGCTTCTAATCCTTTATTTCTAAAATTCATTTCCATACCAATGATTTCGCAATGTTTGCCATATTTAAAATACCATTTTTTTAATCAAAAAGCCGAATTTAGAAATCGTCAATAGAACATTTTAAGTTATGAAATCTATTTTTCAAATTGTTTATTACTATCTATATATAAGAAGGTAAGCCAGTTATTTTGGGACCAATATATTTTATTGGTCAGAAAATGGTTTGCTAAATTTCAATGATTTTTATTCTTAAGAAATTATTTAAAACTTATCCCACCTCTTCTCCTAAATTATATTTTTTCAAAGTGAAAATTTCCTCCAACACTTCAAAAAATTATTTTTTTCTCTGAAATCTTAAACAATTTTCCACGTTACACCTCGTATTGTATGTGTGTGAACATGTGTGAATATGTGATTTTAGCTCGTATATTTTCTAGTGGTAACCACTTACGGGAAATGAAATTTCTAAGGGTATAATGGGGAAGTACAAAAGGCACAAGAGGGAGTTTAGCCCGAAAAATACAAAGGCAAAAAAGCCACAAGAAAGGGTGTTGGAAAACATACAAAGCGGGAAAAAAGCAAATACGATATAAAAACACGAAATTCCCTGTTTCAAATATACAATCGAATGAATGAATTTGTAAAGTAAAAAAGTATGAAAGAAAAACAACAAGAACACAAATTAAAAAAAATCAAAAACTCACATGCTTTTTGCCTGCTCATACAAAAATATGAACACGAACACAACAAAACAAAATAAAAGAAATAAAAAGCTAAAGAGAAATAGAAATGAAATGAAATGACGACGGGTTGACTGCTGTCAAAAGAACAAACATGGGCGCACATCAAATTCACTTATACACACACACACGCACACATATACAAACCTTAACGCTTGTTTTGAAACCCCATACTCCTTGAAATACCATGCCCGAAAATAAAAACAAATAAGCGGCCCTAAAAACTCACCGAATCAAAAAACAAAAAGAAAACTTTAACATTGTTGTTCGTTAGTGCCAAAACTATAGGAAATCATGCATACATGAAATGTGAAATGTTCAGGGAGTAAACAACAACAAATCCTAAAACAGAAAAAAGCAAAAAACAAATAATCATCCAAAAACATCTGAACAACAGAACAACAACGAAAAATTAACTTGTCCTACATACTCTCTTTGCCTTTCGCACATTTGCACTCACCCACTACATACATTCAGCTGTCATTTAAACAAAAAAATAATAACAGCGCAAATTTTCATCATTGTAATCATCACCAGGACTAATGCCATAATCAAACATATCACATGTTTGCAATGGATATATTTTTTGTTGTCTGTTGTATCATTTGGCTACATAAAAACGAAGTATACAGGGAAAGATGAAAAATAGACATCGACTTTAAATTTCTTACTCTTTATTCTTCGTATGAGTAATTAAAAGGTTTTTTAATGAAACTTTTCATTTTTTCATTATCCTTATTAAAATATTTAATTTTATTGTTTGTTTTATTCGACCTTTTTATTAAAATAAAACTCTCTTTATCTTTTATTAAATATTATTTATTGTTTTAATATTTCGAACACCTTTGGTGTTCTTTATAAGAAAATAAAATAAATAAAACCAAAAATTTGAGTAAAGCAGTGCGCTTTGAAAAAGAGTGCAATGCTTATTAAAAATTCTTTTGTATATATTTTGAAATAATATGTCGATGTGTATTTTGTATATAATTTTTATTACTTTTTAAGAAATTAAAAAAAAAAAACAATTTTCTAGTGTCTTTTTGAATATCCTACAAAATATTGTACGGACGTTGACAAAGTGTTGTCATGAATAAAAATTGTTTTGAAATTTTGAAAATATTTTTTCGGAACAATGAACTTTGCTTAGTAGGGCAGAATCAAAATATTTTACAAATAAATTCGCCATTTCATAACTATTTGTCCGATTGAATAGCTCCCCAGACCTTTTAGCAATGCACTGTGGATTTTCGAAATTGGACATTTGCAGTAAGTTAATTATTAAAACAATTGCCTATTTTATTTTCGAAATTTTCATGTCTTCAAAATTTTTCATAATTTTTTTTCTCATATTTTGGACCTGTTTTCAACATGTCGAACACAATTTTTTCAAATACCCTCAATTATTTGTGTTATTCGTATTAAGATGACATATTTTCCAACTTAAAAAGTAATTAATTTAATTTTGAAAATAAGAAAAACATCTAAAGCTTTTTTTTAAGATAAGCTTTTACGCTTAGAACAAGTCGAACTAACACATCTCATTTTACTTAAAAATTATACAAAGTAGCTCATATTCAAAACACTCACTTTTCATGCCACCTGTTTATAACATTCAGTCATGTTTCATGCATAAATTCAAAATAAAAAAACCAGGAGGAGCATTAAATTAATATGTGCGTTTGTTGCACAATTATGAAGTGTCCATAATGACTTGTTTAATTTCACTTAACCGAAGCTACAAAATTAAAAAAGAAAAAAAGAGTCCCCCCTCTATGCGAAAAGACCTAAAGGAAATAAATGCAATTTTAAATAAAATTTGAAGTGCATTTGTTCGACTACACTCATACATACCTATGTATATACAAACAAAAAAAAGCAGGCTTTTTGTACTTTGAAACATTTAACGACTTCGTAAATGTTACATTTGTATAAATATATGTACATATTTTATATGTCATACCTAACAGTTACACAAACCCTTTATTTGGCCTGGAACTACTTATTCTTCAAATCTATGTAAGTAGTTCGAGCGCATAACTACATAATTATGAATGAAAATTAAACTTGATTTTATTCCATTTTGTACGTTTTTTTAGATTTTTCAGTGTCTACTGAAAAATGCAGTCGACCAAAAGAAACTTAAATTCACATATAAAACCTACCACAAAAAAAATAAAATAAAACTATGCCGTTATTAACAAACAAACAAAAAATTGAATAAAAATAAATAAATTCATTACTTTGTAGAAAAGCAAAGAAAAGAAAAAAGAACCAGAAACAGCAACTACAAACACAGTAGAACGACGGCAATAACAACAAAAAACTACTAATGAATTAAAAACGTGTACGCACAGCATTTTTAAGATTTATGGCTTTTTTGATGTTTTTGTTTTTTATTGTTATTTTTGTTAAAAAAAAAAAAAAAAAAAACAAAAACAATGAACCAAGGAATCAACCATGCCTGCCTGCCTGCCTACCCGCTTGCATCATCAATTACTAAACTCTTAAATGTTTAGCAGAAAGAAATCAAATAAAAAATCTCTATAAAAAAGTGTTTTTGAAAAAAAAAAATTAAATTACAAAATTTTAAAACGCTTACAAAAACTACATTTGAATTGAAAGTGAAAAGCATAGAAAAGTGGTTGTCGAATGTCACATGTAGCAAGTAGAACGAACAGCAACCACGGTCAAAGGCTGGCTGGCTGCTGGCAGCAACATTATTTTTGTACAACAAATTAAAATTTTCAATTGTGTTGACTTTATATTTCTAGCCACCTCAAAGCGGCGAAGAGCCCTTAGATTCAGTTTTTTGATGTTTTGTTTGCATTTACGCGCTCTTTTTTATCAGCAATTTCCAAAAAGATACAACTTTATTAACGAATGGAAAGATGAATGAATGCATGACTGGATGAAATAAAAACATGCCTCCTGTTTTGTTGTTGTTGTTGTAGTTCATATAATTTCAAGTACATTTAAATATTCATATTTTTCATTTCCACCATGAATCTCTTCTCTGAGTGTGTTGATCTGTAATGTGTTAATTGCGTGAAGCAATAAATTTAAATTTTTCAAGTTTTTTACGATTTCTTTCACGTCAAACTACTTAGTTTGATAATTTAATTATTAAAAATGTAAAGTTATTCCATTGGTATATGGAGAACAAATCTGTGGGCATTGTTATTTTTACATAATGAAAATGTATATCGATCAAATTATGTATGATGACCTTTTAAGTTCCGAAACAATAATGGCAACATACAAATTCAATAGATACAATGAATTTGATACCATAGATTTTCGTCCAAGAAAATTATTCTTTTATGGAACGTGTGGTAAAAAGAAATTTATAACCTGTTCTGACATAAGCGTTAATTGTGCAATTAGAGAATTTATGCAATTAATACCCTGTTCAGATATAAGCCTTAATTGCACCATTAGAGAATTTCCACAATTAAGGGCTTAACTGAGCTTAATTTACCATACGAAAACTCAATTACAAAATTGAGCAATTACTACATAATTGCGTCACAACTTGAATGTATGTTTACGGTGAAGTATGTTCAGTAAGAAAAATTTAGTTTACTGCATAGCAAAATAATATTACCCCCGTCTCCATTAGACATTAACATGTCTTAACAAAAGTCAAACTTCATATAAAAAACATTATTTTTAATACTGTTTTTTTATATGTAGTTTGACTTTTGCTATGATATATTGATAGCAAATTAAGACGGGCGTTTAGGTTGTAGCTTAACTACAACAAGAAAAAGCCATGTATTTTGTTGATTGAAATTTAATTTTCAGATGTGAAAAAAAGCTGACAGAAATAAAAAATTACAACGAAATTGTGGGTTTTTAACTTTAGTGCGTTTAATTAAATCAAGTAAAATCGCAAAATTTTTTAAAGATCAACTTTTATACATTTTTTTCAAAGCATTACGAAAAACAGTTTACGATTATAATAGAAACAATGTTTTTTCGCTGCCAAATACTTATTGAGTAAGCTTAATTGAGCATGTGTTAACATTAAATTTAATTGCGCAATTAAGATTAAATTGTCTTAATTACTAAATCATGTCATTAATATAATACCCTGTGTATTATATTAATGTATTAATGTAGGGGGAATATCGAAGCAGGCGACTTGCATTAAAGGTTCCTTTACGACCGACAAGAAGTTTGATAGGGAGGATAAAGGAAATTACTATACAAAAAAGAAAAGTATTTTAAGCGAATAGAGAATGATAAGTGCAAATTAATATTAGACCATAAAAAGCTGATTCCGTAAATTACAATCTTTAATTACCTTGTGCAGTGCATAGGCACAATTCCTTTAAATTTTCATTCCAGTGAAAAACCCAGGGTACTACCGTGGATGACAACATTACAACTAGGTTGAATAAACGATGTTATGAATCGAACTAACACACTGGTATTACGTCATTTTAAACAAATAATTTGTGTTATTAGACGGCCATTCGGTGCACCAAGCCATTTGGTGCACCAAGCTTAGTCAATTTAAGTACAAAAACGTTAGTATTATTAACGAAGGTATAAAATTAACTACCTTATTATCGATATTCGCAACGTGAAATATTAGACATTTCTGTATCAGTTTTTTTCGCAACATCTTGAAATAATTTTGGTTTCCAATTTTTACACGAAATCTACAAAAGTATTGCCTAGCATTGTACAAGAATGAAAACTTAATTTTCTTCAAGAAAATTTTGACTTTCAGTGGATATTATAAAATTGTGAGTATTTGCTTTAATTATAAATAAAAAGGGTTTAAATTTTCCACATTTTGCATAAAGTTTTTCTAATCTCGCTAATAACTTCCCTAAACTTATCTGATGACATTGTACCTTTTTTTTTTTACCAAAAAAAGCTCTAATTAAAAAGTGATAAAACATTTTTTGGCTCTTCAAAATATCCTTTTGCAACAATTATAAGGCTATAAATTGTGAGTTTTCAACAAAATCATGAACATAAAAGCGAAAGTGTCAGGGGCACCACCAACAATAATAATAAAAACTCATTATTACTACCAAACAAATCTAGAGAGAAAGAGAACACAAACAATTTTTTGAAAACATGAAAATACAAAGAAAGCGGTGCACGTGCTATAAACGGATTTTTATATTATCTTTCTACTTTTGTTGTTGTGTGTTTATTACCAGTTTTATGTGAAAGAGTGTATTTTTCGTTAACAATAAAAATCCTAAGATATACAGGCCTTATAGTAAAAAAATTAATAAGAACAAAAAGGTTTAAGCAAATATAGCTTCCTTTCTACTTCTACTTCCAGTGCAACATTTTATATTCCAATATTGCTTGTGTTACTTTTGTATACATTATTAATTGTTAAAAATGTTGAGTATACATGTTTCTAAGTAAAGCAACTTCCAACTAGAATTGAGTAAACACAGTAGTTGTTGTTTTTCTTAAAGAGAGCGTTTAACTTTGTGTTGCTTTACTGGGCAATTCATCATTTTTATACATACTCAAACATTGTTGCTGGAGTTGTCGTTCATTTGTTAGTTTGGTTGGTTGGCAACATGCGAAATAGATTTATTGAAATGTTTACATTATTGTAGCTCATTGTGAATTCACTGATAGCGCGTTTGTTTAGTTGTTTTTGAATGAACGTGCAAAATAGACGTATTCTCTAAGGGAGAACACAACGGGCGCGCGTTACGACCAAAAGCAATACACTCACGCCATTTTAAATAAAAACGAAGAAAATATTTATTTCTTTTGGAATCTTTAACGCAAAATTCAGTGAAATTAAATTTATTGTATTTATATGTACATACATTTTTTAAATTCCTTGGAAAATGTTAAAATATATTTGTTTTTTGCGTGACTGGTTAAACACTATTCGTAAAAATACATATAAAAATTGTCATTGCCTATAAATTTTGAAAAAAAAAAAAATATATGAAATATGTGAGATTTAATATAAAATAATATTTTTAATAAAAACAAAAATCTTAACGTTTAAATTTGGAAGAAGACAACAGTAAAATGCTTTCAATTCCCTTATCATTTTTAACCTTGAACTTAATAGCTTAAACCATCCAAAATAATTGAAATCGAAGTAAAAAACCAAGACTATTTTGCAGTCTGTAGCAGATAACTACAATCAAATTGACAAAAATAAATAAAAAGTTAAGTGTTTGAAATAAGAAAATTGAGAAAAATGTCACCAACACTTGATGCTTGTTTAAAAAGGCTACAATGTTTGCCAAAATCTATGCACAACAGCATCATTATTATCATCAGCAGCAGCTAAAGACTCATATTATTATCATAAGTAGCAACAGCAGCAGCCAAAAACCACTGATAAACTTTTGTACATTTGACTGTTTTCTGTTTCCAGCAGCTTCTAAAACCAAATTTGATCAACGTAATTAAATGTTGTGTTTTCTTTGTGCAAAACATAATTTATTTCTTAAATTTACAAAATTCTCCATGTTTATGGGTAAAAAACGAAAATCCTTAAGATATTGTCGAAATTATTTACGTTTGCATTTTATCATTATTATCAAAACGCTTTATTATTATCATCGTTATTATTACTGTTACTCCAACAAGACCTCCACTACGTCCCTCAACAGCTCTTATTTAATTGCTACAAAATCTTTACGTATCCTTTGCTGCAGTACTTTTAATAACTACAATTTATTAACAATTTATCGAATTTTATATTTGTATTATTTTAAAAATTATAAAAAAATTCTGAAACCTTTAACGTTACGCTGGTCTTAAAATATTAAACAATTTTGAAACGAAAAATAGAACTGAGTGTTTTTAAAGAAATATAATTAAACGTTATTTTTCCGATCCCTTAAATAAAAAGTGTAAATAGTTGATTAAAAAAGTTTACATAAATATTAAATAATTTATATTGTGATATTAATTTTAAAAATAAATAAAAGTCTACGTTTAAGTACATAATTTTACTGCAAATATTTAAACCTCAAACCAAACTATATAAAGGAGACAACAACTTTGTATCAAAATTTAAGCCCTTTGCTTTATTTTTTCTACCAACCTTTAAAGTCAACTTAAAAAAAAAGAAACGTTAAAATTTTTTCTACAAAACACAAATCCAACTAAAGGTATGTATGCCATTGTCATTTTTTTTTTGTGTAAATGCAAATTTAGTCCTTTATTTCAATAATATTTTCTGCTCCTATTTGGGTTTTTCATATTTATTCATATTTGTTGCTGTAGTTTTTCCCGCTTTATTTGAATAAAATTTAAATTCAGGATCTTGTTTACACAGGCTGCCTTTTGGCGCTTTATAACTCAATCTAAAGAAAAAATTATTTAATAGAGAAACACACACTGATTTATGTTGAAACCATAATTTTTTTAAGTAAGTTTTTAGCGAGAATATCTAGTTGGTTTTATAAGTTTCAGCCATGACATTTATTTTAATAATTTTCGCCTTATTTCGTTGCAACTGATATGACTTTGAAGGAGTCTTATTAAAATTTGATTTTTAGCATCTCAATTTAGAATCCCTGCGAGAAATTGGTCACAATTGATCCAATCGTACTCATCCCTCAACTTTTCAAATTAGAAGTTGTACAAGAAGTAAGCAGAAGTGACACAAGAAACCATCACAAAACTGATTTAAAAGTATTAAAAAATAGACAATTTACCTAGAGCTAGTCTAGTATTATAGTAACTCAGTGTCAGTTGCTATAATACAAGAACGTTAAGATGTTGGACCTAACCTAACATGCTATCATATTAAAGTGGCAGCTCCCTTTCATAGAAAGTGTTGGAACTCAAACCGGTGTTTATCACTTAAGAATCATGTGTTTATTCCCTACCCTTTAGGGTTTCTACTAAAATATTTCTGATGGAAAATCTTTCTTTCAAATATTATTTTCTGCATTAGTTGTTCATTAAAGGTGCCAAAGCCTTTTTAAAAGAAAGAATTTGTGCACAATTTACCCTGATCGACGGATGTACCTTTATAAATAAAATACCCTTGGCGTTCATCCAGGCATGAGCCAAATTGGCTAAAAAACAAATATTTTTGGATATGGGAAGATTGCTTCTAATAATTAAAGTCAGCATGACAGATATTGCATCTTTTCATGGTGTCTTCTAGATATCTTGATTAATAAACAAATGCTGAGCCGAGTATTATAAATCAAATTGCGCGACAAGACTATATAATAATGTAAGTTGTCGATCTTAGATGTCAAATGCGATTATTGACGGCGGTACTTATGTACAGAGCACTGGTATAAAAAATTCATCTAAACCAGCTTTAAAATTTTGAAGTCGTACTTTCTACCAATCAAAATTTTTACAGAATTCTTATATTATATTATATTAAATCGAGTAATAAAAATAACCTTAAAATATTAAAACTATAATATAATCATTACAATATATATAAATCTGATTAAATAATTCCCATTAATACATTAAGCACGCTTTAAAAAATATGCTTTGAATATTGCATATGTCGTATTTACGGTTACCAGATTGTATATTGTCGCTTGGAACCCTTTAGTTGTAGTTCCGAATTTGTATTGGCCAATTTATTTGCGATTAAAAGTACATTTTTGCGTGCTTCAGTTAGTACTTCCACATATTACAATTATTTATGAATAGAAGATTATAGCACCCAAGTGGCCGCCTCCACCGCTCCGGCATGACGTAATACTATTGTCGTAATTCTTCAATATCAAAGCTCAGTTTAGATGTCGGTTGTCCTATGTCTTAGCTGCTCTAGAGTGCAGTTCTAAAGGAAAAAAATAGGATCTTCGAAACCAAAGCACTGTCGCTGAGTCGTAAAACAGTGCGTCTGTTTACATATTTAAAATATTTACACCAAAAGTTCTTTAGCATGTTCCGATGGCGTATATCATAACAGTTTTTGGTATGATGTATTTTATAAGTCAGTATTATACCTCCCCGGGCCAAAATAGGTCTCATTTTGGACCTTACAGATGCTCAACCGACGAGGCGTATTTTCTTCTCTGCAGCTGGTTCAACGCAAATGGGGCTTGAAAAAATAGCCCCATGGGGCTTGAAGTGGTGGCGTCATAGAAACATTTTTTTTAAATGCAGCTGAAATGCCATTTCAGTCAAGAGGAAGATATAAACTTGGATAATCTTTGGTTTCCAGAAGCTTATTACAAAATCGGTCCTTTGCGCAAAAACTTCAGCAGTCGTGTTATCAGCGGTCTTGGCGAGGTTAATTGGACGCTTCTAATCTTCGACTTGAC
This sequence comes from Phasia obesa, assembly GCA_949628195.1. NCBI lineage: Eukaryota > Metazoa > Arthropoda > Insecta > Diptera > Tachinidae > Phasia > Phasia obesa. The sequence goes on along the minus strand of OX451215.1, from coordinate 107,742,724 downwards.
TCCTGAGACGTTTTCATGTGGGGTACCGTTAAAGGATACTATGCGATTAATCCAGAGACAATATACACCGTTAAGGCTTAAAATGTGATTAACAGGATAAACTAGTGCGAAGCCAGACGTTTTTATTTCTAATAAAGCCATGAAATGAAATTAAGCATATTTCATTATATTTGTACCATCCGGTAGTTATAGTTGTAACAACTTTATGCACCATGTATTGTGTTGATAGCGCAACAAGTCGCCCGGATAGCCATTTCACCACACACATTTTCTGTATCCGTCCAGAGTTATTTCGTATATTCTATCAACGTGGATTTCGGCAACCAGAAAATTTGGCATCATTTGTGCTGGTACGATCACAATGTATATCAATGTAGAGTAGCCATAGTTTTTAGCAAGCTTCCCTTGGTTTCGCTTATGGTTCTCTACTTAAAAATAGTATATAATCAGAATTTTCGTTAAAGTTAATGAAAGGGCTTCAAAAACAAACAAAAATACACATCTTGCTCGGTATAAATAAGATAACACAGTCAAGGAAAGGAGTGTTGTTGAAATGAAAATAAGATCAAAACTTGTTTCCGAATTTTATAAAACATGGCTGGTTTATTTATATAGAATGGGAGCGGGACATTTATCGTTATAGATTTTTGATGACTTTTTAGAAACATACAAATTGTTAAATATCTCCACATTTTCCTAAATATCTTCGAAACTGTTGAGGAGGTTGAAAAATTATATTAATATTACTTGGAGACATTTTGAATGCAGATCTTTCGATTGTTTAGATAATCTAATCGGTAACTAATAGGCTAAGAACTATATCAATATGTATATTGATATTGACTAATAAATTCCATACCGCGGTATTAGTGTTGTCCAGTGTAATCATACAAAATTTAAATACTAATTAAAAATGATTTAAAGAAAAAATAAAAACCTACTTAAACATGTCCGAATGATGTTTTAAATAAATTGTGCGAAATTGATAAATAAATATATTTTATGCGATTTTATTTTATACTTTAAACTTGAAATCAACATATAATTCGAAGCTGGTCTTAAATTTTACCAACATAAACCATTTGCATAATCGAATAAATATTGCCGGGTTTTCAGATTTATATCAGCAATGACATTTAAAGCAACACCATACAACAACAATAAGAAAATTATAAAAATTATTTAAAATGAAACGACAAACGAAAACAGAAAAATCACATTTTAATTAAACAAACTCTTAGGTTATCAGTTTATTTATATTAAATTAATCAGAACGTTTAAAAATATTGTAGTTGTAGTTCGTTTCATATTTCATGAAATAATAAGAAATAAATCTTGCAATAAATTAACATAATTAGTTTTAAATATTTAAATAGTTGATCAAATTGTAAGTTATAATCGCAAATTAATTAATAAGAGCGTTTAATTGCAAACATAAATCTTTTTCCCAACACCCATTAACAAATCGCCTTACAACTTACAACTGCAGCAAAAACAACAGTTAAATAAAACTTATAAAAACGCCTTAGAAACAGTGTTGCCAGATTAGGGGATTTATACCCAAATCGGTGATTTTATTTTTAAAATGGGAATACAAATTTCTGTTTTGCGATTGGTCAATTCTTTAAGGATATATTTTGCGTTTTGGGGATTTAGGAGTTTTTTTTGGGATTATTTCATTGACACTTTCATTTAAAATATCTATAAGTCCCAATGGAGAAAAATTATATTCGTTAGGTGGAATGATTTACTTTATGCACAAATCATAAACAACTTGAGCATTTTTTGGACTAAAAATTGGAAATACCTTCCCGAGATAATATTAAATATTCTACGTGTACCAACGGGCAATGCATGGGTAGAAAGAGTTTTTCGGGTTTGAACTCAATAGAAACAAAAATAAGAAATAAAACGCAGTTCGAATTGCTCGCTTGAATTTTTGAATTAACACACATTAAGAAAATAATAGAATTTTTTCTACCACCTTTAGTTTATTTATTTATTTTTATTTATGCATAAATATGTATACACCTCATGTACAAAAAATTTAAAAAATAAAGTATGTACATATGTATATGTTAATAATTAAATTGATCTTAAATATAAATAGTATTAATTGTGATAGAGATTTTTCGGGATAGTTTTAATTGCTTTTGGGGAATTATGGGGCTATATTTTCTATTTGGGGATACTCCAAGAAAATCTGAGAACCCTGCTTAGAAATTTAATAGATTTTAATTTTGTGTCTGATGCACTCTCAGAGACTTTATTAATGCACAGTTCGAGGATTCGAAAAAAGCAAATAAATGTGAAGTTTCTAAACAGGTAGTCTGGTTTTTTTAAGACTTCACATTGCTTTAACACAGAAAAGCCATGCGGAAAGTTAGACATATTCTAGAGTAAAAGCAATCTTGAATAATTAAAGCATTTTAGAAAACTTTATCAAAAAAATAATAATAATAATAATAATAATAATAAGAAAATAAGATTATGATGAAGTTTAGATCAATAATAAAATATTGTTGCAGCCATAATTTTTTTCAATGTGTTCTAATAATTTTTTGCGATTTCGATAGTATATAGAGTAATTTATATAGACAATAGATTATACTGCTAATTTATTTAAATATAAAATATAATTTTTCAGATTTTTTTGTTACATTTGCCAATACTAATTCCGTCTATGATGGTATTACAAAATATAGTTGCTTCCATGGTTTGCTTTAAAATTGATATTTTCATAACAAGAGGTATAATTTATGTCTCTGGCTCCAGTAGTAAACGAAATTGCTTTCTTCTTTATTTAAAAAAAAATACAAAAAATGATGTGACTAATAAACCTACAATTCCGAAAAAAATAAAAATTGAAAGCCGGCGGAAAATTCCAAAGGCATTCTAAAAGCATTTTTTTCTTTTGATATACCTACGAGTATTTGGCATCAAAAAATTGTTCAGAAAAATTAATTATTTTATAATTCAAAAAATTATAAGTGGTTTATTAATTTAATAAATCTGCTTTCAAAATACTAGAAATGTGTTTTGTCAATTTAAAAATTGTGAAAAATTTCGATTCCGTTACTAAAAAAGATTCTTATTTTGAAACTCGAGTACACATACCTACATTTTCATAGTACTAGTCTGGAAAAGTCGACTGAAAGAAAATATTTTTTAATTGGTTCAAAAATAAGATTGAAAATTTTGGTAATGCCCTACCGTTTTTGGTACTTTATAATAGAAATTAAATAAATTATGTTTTACCCAGTCGGTCTTCTATCGAGTTGCAGTCGTATATCAAGATTCGCATTTCATAAGTCTCGGCTGTGATTGTTTCAATCGGTTTCATATTATTAAAGACGTAAATATTTCTCTATTAATACCATATTTATATCTATTTATCTTCAAGGATCTTTTCACATCCATTTAACCTCATTCAACATCTCCTTGTTTCAACAAAAACAGCAACCATTTCTATTCTTTTGAATCATTTCCATATCCTTGAGGTTGCTTTTTGAATAACTACCCTATCACGTGTCACGAGTCTCCAACAATTAATACCTCCTGTTTTCATATTAAACTTAGTCTCTCTTTGAACGCTATGCTGGATTTACGTAAAGCGTATGAAAACAATCGATGAGCACTAGTTAGTTACATGTTGTATTATTTATTTTTACTACTAATTTTCCCTAATGCTACTTATAGGTAAGTTGCAGAAGCATTTCTTACTTTTCTATTTTCTTTTTTTTCATTTGAAAATTCTGGATAAGAATTTATTTGAATGTCTCATTTATCTGTTAAACTTTTTGTTAAAAAAACTACTTAAAACAAAATTCACAATTCGCATAAAAAATATCTTCTTATTTATCAGAAGTATTTTTTTCCCATCTCTGACATTAGCGTTGAGTTAGCAAAAATTTAATTAATATTTTATGCAATTACAAATCTTAAACTCAATAAAACAAACGTGTAGGTATATATTTAAAAATTTTATTTATTTATGTGAGATTTTTTCTTTTGATTTTTTATACCTATTTTCTATAATTTTTCTCTGCTGACATGGGTCAAGAGAATCAAACAAGTAGTTGTTTTCGATGCTGTTGTACACACAATTTACAGCAGAAAAAATAATTTATTGTTTGCAATAACTAATACGACAAATGGGTAGAATGGTAGAAAGCAAAAAAATTATATAAATTTCCATATTAAATATAATTGATAGTTTCCACAGATACGCTTTTGCACATACACATACGAGTATATAAATAAGACAACAGCCATATACATATTAACACACATACACTCTTACACTTAAACAATCATTTTAAAATAATTAGCAAAAAAACAAACAACTTAACAAGTTTAATGCACAAAACGCTTAATAAATAATAAAATAAAAATAAATACTCAAACATACATGAATATGTAAGGCCAGCGCATCAAACAACTACTTAATTCCAGAGAGGTTTCCTCTGGCTCAACCAACCACACAACCAAACATTCCGTCAGTCATTTAGTTAACCAACCAAACAATTCCAAACGAACCAATTCATCCATCGAACCAAACAAAATCAACTTACTCTCGTCTTCTTCATTACATACCAGCAAACAAGAACTCTGCCTCATACGAATGAATACACGTACTCTGCTTCAGCAACTCAACTAAAGCAACCACTACAGTCATCATTGCTGGTAATAAATCATTATTCTTTCATATTTCTGTACACACAAACACATATTCGAACATGTTTTTTTTTTGTTGCATTTGTTTTTTATATTTATATACTCGTAGTTATAATAAAACATATTTTTGTTTTTTAAAAGACTTGTTTTTTTTAATTTTAACTTGTTTCGATGATAATTTCTGCTTCACAATTAAAGCACGGTTTCACACTTGCAACGAAAACATAATTGGTTCTGTGGTTAGGTCACAGTTAGTTATTTTGTAGAGTTAAACGATTATTTGTTGTCTTATTTACGAAGTATTTTCTAGATCATTTGTTTTAGAAAAGAAAAAATTTATTATTTTGTCAACTATTTTGTTTTCTTCAATTAGATCTGCAATCCTTCATTCCCTTGTTGCTTTCTCATTGTATTAAGAATTTACTTTTGATTTGCTATTTTCACAAAAGGAAATGTTTAACCCTCACCGCATAAAATTGCTTTTTTTTAGAAATTAATAACATGTTGCCGCGATCAACTGGTTGGTAGAGGGTTATTCTATCAATCAGGCGTTGTGCCCAAGCTTGGTTGACAAGACAACTGTTCTCAGATAGTGTTGTTTTTAATAAATTATAGAGATGATATCAAATCTGAAGAATCGAGTCTCAATTTAATTTTTATACTTTGAGGCAATTTGAATTTTATATTTAGCTGCATTTGTGCTCTCGGCTTTATATCCTTAAAGCCGCAAAAATTTGTCATCCATAATTTTCTGTGCTTGCTTTAATCTGCAATAGCTTTATTGCACAATTCCCATATTCACAACTCTCATGGTATCCAATTTCTTTCCTTTTGAATCATTCCCATATACTTAGGGCATTTGAAATTGCTTATTAAATCGCTTCCATGGAAATTTTCAGAAGTAATACCTCCTATTTATCAATTTTATTTAAAAACACATTTGAATAATAGTATGTTACTGTACAACTTATATATATTTATATATACGGGTATATGCATATTTTCAATTAAGTTTTTGCATTCTTATGCAGTATTTGAATCCCAAATTCGAGTAGTTTTGTTTAAGGTTTGTAAAAGTAGCTTGAGGATTGTCTTGTTATTACTGCCCACAACTAGTGGAGTTGAGGTCAGGTCTACAAGATAGCCATTCTAGACTGACTGTCTTCAGATAATTTTTTGTGAGTTTATCAGTGGAACTTTGTTTTGCTGCAGGATAAAATCGCCGAAAAAAGTTAAATCTTTGCTGATGTTACCAGATATGCAACCCCACGCTGCTATGTGCTAAATGTAAATAACAGGGAATCTCCATAAAAAATTTATTTTGAGGTTCTGGGGGTTTACTGCATATTTCGATTCGAATGCAATTTCCGAATCGAAAATTAAGAGTACTGCGTAACTTAAATAAATATGATTAAAATTTGGTAGCACTGCAACTTAAATGTCAAACTTGGTGAAAATAACCCAAAAAAAAAACAGTTTAAAATGAAAGTTTAAATATTAATCATTTTTATTGTAATAATGGGTTTCGTTTAGATTAAAGAAGATGATTCAATTCCAAAGAGTACAAAGCAAAATAGTTGGATCCCATAAAATATCAAGAATCTAAATGATAAAAGGCAAGAGATCATAAATATTATTTTCTTAATTATATTCTTCTCAGTAAGGATGTAATTACGTATAACTACCAGTCATTCTACAATTTTTGCCTCATATTATTGGATTAATTCTTAGGATCTGGAGTAATAAGATGACCTTTTGCTAATTCTGAATGCTTAGACATGAATTGTTTTTTATTAGTATAAGAATGTTTCTCTTAATATTCCTTTAAATTATCAAGAGATAAAGAAAAATTAGACACTAGCAGCATGTAATACATAATAAAGAACTTAAGTCTGAATAATTATGAATTCATTTTGAAAAAATAACTTTTATTAAAACCAACATTATTAAGTTTAATTTATGTATTATACACTTCTATTTATCTTGAAACCGTTCAAATATTTACATTTTTACTTTTCTTTCAATTTGTCACTAACATAATAGCTTTCGAACCATTTCCTAATACTTTTTGCGTAACTAATCCTTGTTTTCGTACTACAGAGTTGACCTTTCGAAAGTGATTTTTATTTTTCGTAACACAGAGTTTGTCTTTAGATAGGGATTTTTATTTTTCGTTAGAGTCCCAAAAAATTTCCGCACTTTCGTAACAAATAGTTCGAATAGTTCGAACTCGCATATTTTTTCTTTCGAATCGAATTACGCAGTAACCATTCAATGGACAATTTAAACTCGCACTGTTCGTTAAAGATTACAGAGCACCATTGTATATGCGTCCAGATTTGTCGTTCTTAAACCAAAAGAATCGTTTCTTCTTTTGATTCTCAGCTAGTTGGGGGTTTAAATTCGACCATGAGTTGGTACACTTTTCACCATATTCGTACAACAACGAAATTATTTTTTTTTGAAAATTTTAATTATTATTAGTCGAACTGTTTTATGTATTACATACAAAGAAATTTATAATCAAGCTTAAGTTCGTTTTTATTCTCTCTAAGAAAGCATTAATTAAATTACAAATTAGGTGATAATATTAAAGAAAAAATTGGGAAAATTTAATTTTTAGACACCAGCACGAGTGGAATGCACATTTTCTAGACAGCCACGTCCGTCATCAGCACTACTTGTATCTAATCTACTTAGGGTTGTGTTTTTTTTTAGTTGTAAGCATCATCTAGTTAACCAACCAAACCCAGATAAAGGAATACGAGAAAACTTGTATTCAATTATCAATCGTCAGTTGGTGAGAACGAAGTCTACCACTAACTTAAGCTTCCCTCTTGTTGAAATTACATTTACCATGCCTTGTAAAACCTATAATTGATGTACACTTTATTCTTCTATATATCTTTAAGGTATCCACTGGCCGTATTTCATGTTGTTTAATGTAGGAAATATTCCGCCTTCATTCGACATTAAAATTTTTTTTGGACTCGAATTTTGTCATTAGATTTTGTATAGAAATAATGCAACTTTCCTTTTTTACTACGAAGCTCATGTGGAGCAATTTAAAAATCCTATTTCAAGCGAATTTAAACCGAAAATTGTTTTATTTTTGAAAAATGATTTACAGTTAAAATATTTGAGCGAAACCGAAATAAGCCACTAGAACCTCGTAATTGCAGATGAATGGTTTTCCAAGTTAAAAAATAAGATATTGATTACTTGATTTGTAAAACATATTTTAAATTGCGTGGTTTGTGGTATTGAATTTCGTCCTAAGCATTTAATCTGCACATTCACAAAAGAGACTCACGTTTTATATGTTTAGTAGAATTTATTACAACTGGATTAATTTCAGATTATACAAAAATACTTTTTGTGTTAAAAAATTTTGATACAAAATGTATTTAAATTATAAAAAGAAAATACTTTTTAACATACATACATACATACATACATACATACATACATACATACATACATACATACATACATACATACATACATACATACATACATACATACATACATACATACATACATACATAAATACATACATACATACATACATACATACATACATACATACATACATACATACATAGATATCACAACTAGGAGAAAAGTATTTAAATATTTAGAATCAATAAAAAACAACCAAGCAAACACAAGTAGGTTTTAATTATTATTTAAATTTGTATTGAGTGTTCTAGGATCCAATGAACGACGCTTTATTACGTTGTAATTATTTATTTTTAAAATAAAACTCAAAGATTTTTGTATAGCAATACAGTTGCTACACACTAATATTGTTAACAAGTATAAGTTAAAATGTCAAACAATAACTCTGCAGACCTCACGAATTGAGTCAAAACAATCTTGAATAAAACTCGTGACCTGCGTTACATGAAAAACACGAATTTAATCTGAAATAAAAATTTCTTTTATATTTCCCTTACTTTATAATTACATTAACACAGCAATCGTGCTTGAAATAGTCAAAAAGTAGAAATGGATAATTTACGAAAAAAAAACCGCAGAAATATTGACGAGTATTCAGAGTATTTTTCGAGTTGAGAATAATGTTGTTTAATGTACAAAAAGTATCATAATATTACGCGTAGTTATTGGGTTTTAGAAAAGTTCTTTTTACATGTATTCTATATAGAAATTTCCTACGAAAAAATAATGCTGAGCAGAAAGAGCCTACCTTCGTCAAATGGTATATTTATTGTGTGACATTATTTTTAAAAAGCACTAAAATATTTTTTCTCTAAAATTAGGAAAAAGGTTTCCTGATGATCTGGCCTGAGCAACCAAGAAATACGTATAGGAACTAGCTCTTTTCCCCCAACAAATAAATTGCATTTTTATTAAAAAACGTTATGGGTAATTAGCATAATATTAAATAATTAATATTTAAATTCCCAAAAAATTTTATTAATAAAATATTTTTAGTTTCTGTATAAAGCTTCCTTTTAATATATTTGTCTAATATATTTTTTATTTCAGCTAAAATGTATTTTTATTAGATAATTCATTTTCTAAATATTTTGCTCATTTATAAGCAACACATACGAATGGGGTTCCAATTAATTATAACGTTTAGGTACAAATAGAAATTGATTGCTGTTATTTATAAAAGTTTCAATTTAGTCTAAAATATCTAAGATACAAAACATTAATAACAGACTCCTATTATTGGTAATTAATTAATAAAGAGAGTATACCAAAAACAAAATAGATTTTTGCTTAATTAAAACAAACCTAAGTCAAGCAGCATTTCAGCAAGTTTTTGATAGAATGGCGAAGTTAACATGAATACATAAGTTTCTGTCATTTAAAAATTTTACTCCTAAATACTCGTATGCCATATATTTTGTATAAATTGTATTTAATGAAAATTTCACATTCATATGGCGTGTTCAGAACACGGATTGTAATATAATAAGTTTACTTAAATTGCACTTCGTATCTTTATCTTTAAAGTTTATATTCATATTGAACAAAACATTCACTTTTTTTATTTTCATAGAATTTTTCTTTCTCTGTGTTACGATTTGATTATTATCACAAAATCAAGAATGGCTTTATCCAATGTTAAGTATAAAAATAATTATTAGAACCCCAACTTATGTTCTTAAAATATGCTTTTAAACACAAATTCTTTGTACTAAGGAAATTATGTATATAAATTATAAAAAAATGTTGCTACAAAATTAAATATTGACCCTTAGCGGGTGTTTATACAACACCCAACCTAGTCCACAAATTTTGGCAATCATTAAATAAAAAAATTTTAATAATGAATAGAAGAAATATATATTTCGCCTCCTGTACATCTGTCTGTTCTGTTCTGTCTGTTCTGTCCTGAAATGCATAAGCTAGCATTGCCGGGGATATTTTCCGGCAATGCGTGTCTATATTCCTGATAGACTCTCAAAGTTGTCGAAGGAAGGAATCGACAATTTAAATGTGTGCCTCCATAGACCTATTGTCTAGTCTGTCAGTCTGGAGGTTGTGGGTTCGATTCCCACCAAAGATTCTGGGTGTTAACTGCAGACAAGCAAAAAAAGCTTCGCAGAAGTAGTGTTGTCTTTAAAAAACAAATTGAATCAGCTGGATTTACACAAATCCTTTCATCAGGAGTGTTCTTGAATCTACTAAGGAAACCCAAACAAATCTTGTTTCACAGGGAGCAAACATTGCTGACTGCAATGCTTGTCAGTGGCATCTCATAATGACACACTCCTCGATAATTAAAGAAAATGTTCAAAAGTGCCTTAATTTTGAAGTAATTATTATTAAAGTAGACTGGTAACTGTACTGGTCTCATCTCGACCCGCTTTGCTTTTAATGATCTCACTTATCAGATTTGCAATCTACGACTACCTTTGAGTCTCGTGCTTACATTAGCCTTTGTTTTCGACTGTAGTGATTTCAGACTATCGGCAAAAATCCTCAGAACGGAACTTATTGTAATTTTTCGCTGTTGTCGCATGAAACACATCGTGGAAGTGAAACTTGTTTAACACAAATTAATACCACTTACAGTGGTTTGGCCATTATTTTTCCACATGCCAATAACACTAATATGAAAAATATGAAAAAATATGAAAAATTATCACGGGGTTTCAAATGGTATTTTGTACAGCTTAGTATGTTTTATATGACATATGTAAGTGTTTTTCATTAAACTGCACCCTAATGGTATATTTAAAGGCAGCAATAAATCCTTTATATAATTTTGTCTATTTTAACAACTGATTTTGGGTAACATTTGGAGTCTAAATCGAACCTTCGTCTCTGGTTGCATTTCTGTTGCCTAAGTCATTGAGTATTTATAGAGAGAGAGAGAGAGAGAGAGAGAGACAGAATCTAAAGAACAAACGAAGACTGTTGTTGAAAACCTACGTTATCAATGAAAATTCAATAAAATTTTACATACTGTGAGGCTCAATCCGTCACCTCTATGTTAAAATGCAGTACAGCCCAAATCAATGTTTTTCCTAAATAACATTTTTATGAGTAAACGTAGCTATTCAGATGCTAAACTATTAAAAATACTTTTTAGCACATTTGATTAATACGGTCGAGTTGCAATTCATTTAATTTTAGGACTTAAGAAGAGAATAAACATCTCTATTTCACTTTTTCATAAACAAATTTAATTATAACAAAAAAAAAAAAAAAAGAAAATATCGTATTGTTTATGACAGAAACATGAACACATCATGTATAAACAACAAAAATATTTTTATATGAACTTTATGACAATAAAATGATGTTAAATTAAATTTACGTACATACCAGTGCATTTACATAGATACTAGCATACACACACACACACACACCTTCACAAATGTATTAGATAATCACAATTTAACACAAAGAAAGAAAAGATAGATGTTTTTCAACAGATTACAGTGACAGGTGACAATGACAGCTCAATTATTGTTGATTGTATTGTTATTAGTAATGTAATCATTATTTTCATTAAACTTCTAATGAAACAAATAATTTGAAAATTAACAACAATAAATTGAAAACAACAGCATCATCCAAAGTGTAGTTTTAAACTCAACAACTAAAAAACATGTTGATGGTGTTAAAAGTGATAAAAAGTAACAAGTTGTTATGGCAATAACAATAACAACAATAACATGTTATAGATTTTTAACTTTAACTAATAATTTTAATGAATAAATAACAAAAAAATCCATATACTCGTATATAAATTATTTTAATTGCTGTAAACTATAAAAATCAATTTCAAAATATTTTATCATTGTACGATTTCATTTTCTATCTCCTGAAACATGCAGTACTGGAAGAGAAAAAAAAACCCAAGAAAAACATTATTCAAACATTAACTTAAACGTCTGACTGACTGACTGACTGGTTGACTAAATAACATGACTGACTCCGACTCAAACTCTAAATGTGTTGTATTGTTGTTAAAATGTCACTTGTTAAACAATAAACAGTTAGCAAAAAGTTACTAAGTTGCATAAAAATTTGCTTAACAAATAAACAAAAAACAGAATTGTTCACATAGAAACGAAAACAAAAACTTTTTTCTCCATTACGACAAGAAACAAGAGTTTTAGTGGAAAAATCATACTCAACTTGTGTTTAAAATGAAAACATGCTCATGACTTTTAAATATTCAGCCCGATTCCGTTAAGTTTGTAAATATGTAATATGATTATAAAAAAGGTAAAAATTAAACGACATAAGTTCATAATTTTTTTTAAATTTTTAATTTTAGCATTGAAGATAACATCGGTCAAGTGAGCTCCATCATTGTTGATTTATTCTTGTTAGATATTGCATTTGACACCTCCATATATCTGTGGCCTTTTTAAATAGACACGAAATTTCCAAACCCCTAAAGTTTAGAACCAGAAAGACATTATGTCTATTATAGGATGCAGATGCACCTTTCTGTTTGAACTAGATGTTCTCTAGTGCAACAATTCAATTTGCGACAATAAAAACTCCTGTAAACTTTTTACTCTCCAGACACAGAAACCGTATTACCAAAGCTTCCTCGGAAAAATAAGGTCCAATGGCAGAACCGGCGCAAAATTGCGTACCTTTTCATGATTTTGAGAGTATGTTATAACTCTTCATGAATAATTCGATGAATCTTTCAACCGAGAGAAGTCTACTGATTCTATTAGATTCAGGTAAGTTTGAATAATTTAGTGGGTGCAATCGGTAGAGACAAACGTGCGTGACGGCTTGTACGAGTACCAACCATGACGGTTTAACTCAATGATTTTAACAGCCCAAAATAAACCACTCTGAGCTGGGCATGACCTTAGACCCACACATATTCGAGTTGAAATGATATATCGCCTGATGGTTGCCATGATTTGCAATTTCTTATAAATTACTGTTAAATAGTAAATGAAGTGTCAATATAAAAATCATGCTTTTATGGTTCCGACGCACACAGCGCTAAAAAGAACATCTTGCAAACTTTATTTTTTTATACAAATTTATAAAATACTTTCAAAATAATATATAATAATTCACATTCACAGTTTCCGTATAAAATAAGTATGAAATTGCCAAATCATGTAAGAAATTTTACAATTTTTTTAAGTCGACAAAATAAAACTTCAGCGTATAATTTTACTATTTTTAATAAATTGTAACACTTTTTATTGTACTTTTAACGTAAAGTGGTACGGAGCTCTTCATGTGTTAGTGTGCCATACCTCTAAGTAGTTAAAAAAATACTTCGTGACCGATGACAATTTATGGTGAAAACTCGTTTTCATAAAGTAATGTATCGAATTCTAAAATTTTAAAAACTGCAGCATTTGCCGCTTTCAAAAACCCTCTCATTCAAAAATATCTTCATGTTTAAACGATAATAACTTTGTGCAGACACGGTACGGTGACAACGAATATCTAGTTTATTTCATGACTATTGTAGACTTAATATAAAACGTAATTTTAGGAATAGAGCAGATTATCAGTTTCTTTTTGTTGTTGATGTTGAAGTAACGAAATTCAAGAATATAGTTTTCTGAGAGAAAGAAAATTCACTTTTTTTTTATTTTTTATATAAAAAAGTTTTTTTGAATTTTCATATGACTTTATATTGTAAACGATATTTGTATGAACGAAAATACAAGAGAAAAATAAAAGTAAAAAACAGAACTGAACAGAACAGAATGTCAGTCAAAATGTCGCTTCCAACACGCGCTTACAATATTCAGTTTTATTGTCTACATATGTTTGTCTAAAAGTTTCTACATCTGTCTGTCTGCTTGTATTTCTATCTTTTAATTTTTTTTTGTTGTAAACTTTTTTCGTAATTCATATACAGACATACACACAGCAAATATTTTTATGTATTCAAGTGCTAATGTTAATATATGTCCGTCCATCTGTCAGTTACCACAGGCAACTCCGAAAAATTGAGAAACTGAGACTGGAATAGAGCAAAAGTAACTCGTAGTCAGAGTACTTGACTAACTGAATCACTATGACTATCAAATAACAACAAATAAATGGTTGGTTGGATTTAAAAAAAATAAAAATATTAAAATCTACACACTTTGAAAAGCTTTAGATAAATTCGTACACAATAAAAAAACATTACATTTAAGATATTTAAATATTGTAATTACTCGTATAAGCGAGTACTTTTCTACACATTTCGATTTGATTTTTTCTATTTCTATTTCTCTTTTTATTTTGTATTTACTTTATTAAATGAAATTGAGTTTAATTTTAAACAGTTTGAAGACATATTAATCAGGTAGCCTTACTACGGAGGAGAAATATTAAGACGAAAATTAGCAATTTTGTATATGGAAGTTGAACTATTAAACTCCATATAAAATTAAAAATTGTCCCCTTAATATTTCCCCTTCGAAGTGAGCTTACCTGATGAATGTACCTTGAAACAGTTATTATTTAAATTTTATTCATTGTGTATCTCAAAGTATTGAGTACTTTTTTTTTATTAATTTTTATTTGATTTTGTTTCAAAGTATTGTGTCGCAAAAGTTTAATGACGTTTTAAACATATGTATATGTAATTGTGTTGTAATAAAAAATTGTTATTGGCAAAAGTTGCGGAAATAATGATTGTTGCTTATGGCTGAAAGCTACAATCATAGGCCCCTTAAAAATAATTTTTATTAACAACATCAATTCAGATTCAAGAATCAATATCACTTACTTTACAAAATTGTGATGAATAAATGTCTATTTCATGACACGATTGATATGTTAGGATTTATCAGTAATTTTTTAAACAGTTAAAGGGTAAAAAGAATAGCATCAACCCCTAAACCTACGATTTATAAAATTTTTAAGAAGGTGTCTTTTTTTTTATTCTTTTGAAACAATTTAATTGCTTAAGGATTCCTTCTCCATATACATGTGTATATGTTAAAATTGAGTTATTTTTAAATATAACTAACATTTTCTTCCAATTGCAATTTAATTGTTTTTTTTAGTATCACAGAAACAGAAGCCTCCTAACAAAAGTGTCCTTTATATACCGTATAGGAACTAGGAACCACTCAAAATGCATAGTTTTTTCAAATATTTTTAAAAAGTGTAGTTTATAAAATAAAATTCCAGTGCACAGTGGGAATAATTCAGCTATTTGTAAAGAGCAAAGGAATATCATGACATGAGCAAAGCAATATCTAAGCTTATCATCCATTCCTCGCCTCTGTAAATTGTTTTAGAGCTGAACATTTTTTCAATTTTTGAAATGAGCAAGTTATAAGCATTCTAAAATTTAATTTTTGGAATTTTTCGAATCCTGGTCTAGTTTTTTCAAAATATGAGTACAATTTTCAAAAATTAGCGAACAAAATTTAAAATACTTTGCAAAAATTTTAAAATTATATCTTTTTCAAATTCAATCAATCGGCCTAGCCCTTTACAAATAGCTAAATTATTTCCAATATATTTTGATTCTGCCCCACTGTGGTATATTTCCCATAAATATTTGAGATGCTGCACTAAAGATAAGATTGGTTCAGATTCGAAAAAAAAGGAGAATGGTCAATGGAAAACCCACTGGAAGATACCATAAAGCGTCCCAAATATTACTATTCTATTACACAGGTCTATTAACAGATGTTTTTATTTAGTTGATTGTTTAACTGATTTTATATAATTTTGGTAAGCTGACTTCAAAAATTCTATGCAATTATTTGGATCACGTAGTGTATTTCGCAAATATTAAAGAGAAAAAAAACGATATTTCTAAAAAAATTATTTGTTTATTGAGTAGAAAGATGGAATACAATTTAAGAAAGTTGAAAACTCTTTTATAAGTGAAATACTCGTCTTTTTGCCAGAAAGCTGCGTTGTCCCTTGCTCAACTATCCCTCTCTCAAAGAAAGCATGGAAATTTAGTATAACCTCGTTGTCTAGTAGCATGCACACCAATTTAAGGTCACCATAAAGCATTTGCTGATGTTCTTGGTAGTTTATTTTCCTTAAAAATAGTTCTTAATTTTTTGGACAACGGGGACCGATTCCAGTTCGTTGCCATTGTGCAATAAAACGCCTTTTAAACTGCGCTTACTTAAGTAAATAAATAGGCGTTATTCTTCTTTTACAAACGGTACATTTCCTAATTTAGAAATAAAATAAGGAATGTTGTTGCAGTACATTAGCGGACGTAACTCTTTTTCGCGATACCGGTGAAAGCTTGATGTGATGCCAGGTTCCAGTAAATAAATGCTGGAGGCTAACAATTCGGATGCATCCTTTGGAAGGTGGAAATCTCTAATAAAATCATTTATTTCGCTCCGGTTAAACACTTCGGGCTCTCTGAAATCTGGTGTGAAATCTAAGTCATCTGGGTCGGACGATGTGACGTTTTCTAGTGCTTTTGGGGCGGTAGGTATCGGTCTAACTGATAAATACATTTTTCACAAACATATTACAGTTTGCCTTTGCTTTACTACGACATAACTACCACAGATGTATGGAACACTAAAAAAACGCAACAACGAAGACAACCCAGCGCGGATACAGTAGCACGACAAATAATACAACCAAACTGCACATAAGTAAGTTTCAGTGTTGTATTGACGCTGATGCTTTGCTGAGAAATCTAATATTAACTACTGTTGGCAAATCACATTTAATTTTATAAAAATCATGCCTAACTTAATTATTTATTTTTATTTGGGCTAGAGATCCAATTTAAATAAAACTCTACTTTGTTTTATTAAATGTTACTTTTTGTAGTAATATTTAAGTTTTGTGTATATTATTTGTTTTCTTACTTTAGTTTTTCCTGATAAAGGACACCAAAAGTGTTCGAAATATCGAATTAAAAAATAAAATGTAAATTGGACCTCGAGCCCAAATAAAAATAAATAATTTTATATACTAAAAGGTCGAATAATACAATGAACAAATCATGCCTAACATGAAAGAAACATATTCATAATTAAAATAATAATAACACATGGATTATTTGAAAATTTTAGTTAAGTCTTTCTTCTTTCTATATTATTTGTGAGAAGTTCTCACACCAAAAATTGTGAAACAGAAATTTTCAACGTCTATCGATAAAAATTTTGTTTGATAAAAATTGTTTATAAAACAAAGAAATTGAACTGTAGATGTAGTCATATAAGGCACTAGCTGTGGAAATTATTTCTATTCTAACCCTAAAAGTATTTAAAACTCAATGAAAAAGTTCCGTTTCAGTGGACTTGGAACCCATTTTTAATAAAAATTAATTTCCTGCTGACAAGTTTTTTGCGTTATTTTTAAATACAAACCATTTTCACCCAATCCGTTGTTTTATGTGAAATTTTTTTCGTTTCCAGAGTTATTGAAACAAAGCATAGAACATTAGCTTAAACTTCCATTATTATCATCATTTTTATAACAGTACAGAATTAATTTTTATAACAGTTCAAAAGTAGTTTTTATAACAGTTTAGACAATCAAATTTGCAGTTACTTTTGAAGCAAAGTTTATACCTATCAAGGTTTTAAAATCTGAAACTTTTCTATCTGAATAAGTTTTAAATTTGGTAGGAAAGTTCGTGTCAAGATCTTGCCTTAGATTTTCTGCATATTATTTCTTTTTATTACTTACATTTTGTTTATTCTCATGTTTGATAATTTTCAACACTTAAGGTTTCCTCCTTCATTTTTCTAAATGTTTAATTTTAATGTAAAACGTTCGTCATAAATTGAAGAATACATATATTACATATAAACATCGAGTAACAAAATACTCTACTTTTGTTCATTTTTAGTATTTTATTTGTTGTTGCTTTTTTGTATTTTCTATAAAGTGTTTATGCAAATGTTGAAAACTACACCTGCTTATTTGTAACATGTCTACATACTCGTACGTACAAAATTTTACAGAAACTTCTCAAGCATATAATTTTTCATTGCTGTTTAATAGGCCCATGTTGCCAGAATATTCTTATGATAAATTATACTGAACTGAGGGAAGCAAATACATAAAGTTAAAAACAGTTGCACCAATATTATTAGATATGTTCAAGTTTTAATATTACAACTTTTTAGTAAAAACGCATTTTTTATTTAAAATTTGCATCATGATTTGCTGTGTTATTCAGTTAAAAATAAATAGTTGCTGTGAAGGAAATAAAAAGAACATAATGCAGTTGCTCGTTACTACAAGACAAGTATATTAGACACAATGTGAACGACATGCCGCACTTATATAACAGGTGTTGCAAAAGTCACTTAATGTCATAACGTGAATTAGCTGCCATTTTGTTAGAAACTAAAAGAAATTAGCTCTGTTTTCTCGATAAGTTTATCAGAAGATGAAAAATTGATGACATTAAGTTATTATGTCGGTCCCATGATGATGCACGTTTGTGATCTGTAGTTTATATTGTTGCTGGCAAAATATCTGGCGATATTTAATTCAAAGAGGCTCTAAAGACTTGTGAAGTTTATGGTATCTCTCGCTCCGGAAATTGGCCAAAAAAGCAATTTTTGATAAGTACAAAGAAACATTATTAAAGTAAAAATTAAATCTACACTTTTAGGGCTCCGTGTTAAACGGTATCATATACTTATTATTCCCATGTCTATCAGTCTTTCACATGGCTGTATCTCTTGAACCGTATAGGTAAATATAGATACACATCGCACTTGATCAACAACATATATAATTTCGAAGGCATGGCAAGTTGTATAAAAGTGTAAGCTTGCTGCCTTATCGCCAGTCGTTGTAACTATATTTTTGTTCACTGCCTATTAACAAGAAATAAAGGCTAAACCATACATGTTTTAGTTTCTCTAAACAATATCGCTAACATGAGATTTATAACGTTTTAGTGGTTTGTGGTAAAACCCCAAAAAAGCTAAGAATATTTTCAATTGCGTGCTATCATGCAATTTTTATGTTGTTTTCCTTTTTTCTTTAAAATTCGTGCCAATATTAAAAAATAAAGCAAACAGTTAAAAAATTGCAGAACGCCACTTACAATATTTAAAATAAGGTTGCATATACTAGGTTGCATATACTAGGTAATAATGATGGTGGCGGTTTAAGACACCGATGTAAGGAAAAAACAAATGTTTTAAATATAATTAAGGTGGCAAAAAATAAATTATACATCGCTGCCGCAAATACTTTTGTTTGTGTTTGTCAAAATATTAAATGAAATTATGATTTATTACTGTAAATGGTCTCTTATATTTTTATATTTCCAGAGCTTTAATTATATTTATTTACAGTTAATTTTACTGTTTTATGCAGCAAATCTGACATTTTTGCCAATTTTCACACATGCGAATGTGTTTTTATCCAATGTTTACTTTAAGGATACAACTTCATATGGGCACGGATGTGGTCTTTATTTGTATACAAACTCCATTTGCATGTGTATTTAAAAAAATGGTTGGCAACGTTGTATTTGTGTTTGTTGTTAAATAAACAATATATGTATGTATATAAAAAGTGCTTGTAAATTAAAATGGTTTTGGTTGCTGCCACATTGGTAAGAGACTCTTTTAACAATTGGTGAACGCAGTTGCTGGATTTCGTTTATTCTTGTTTGCTTTTTGTCTAAAGAGCACAAAAAATTTAAAAAAAGTTTAAAAAAGTATTGTTAAAAAAGGAATTTTCAAATATGTATGTATGTAAATTTAAACAAAATAAAATTTGAGTTTAAATGTTTCTTAAGTTTATCTTCATAAAATGATGCTAAAAAAGAACTATAAACATGTTGATAAACATATAATTATTAAATATTTATATGATAACAAAATTTGTCAGATATGATATCATAGAAGATTTGAGAAAAAACATGGATTCGGGAAAGTATGACAGTTTGTAATATTTATTCTGTTTATAGTCAGGCCGTACCCAACATTTCCTTCTCAAACGATTCCAAATGAAAAGGAAAGCTCCTTTCCTCATTACCATGATACTGATATTAATAATTTAAAAAGTGTAAAAGCCTTTGAATAATTTTTGTTTTAATTGCATATCACTTTATGGGCGTCCAATTGATGAGATTGGACTCGGGAATTAATGCATTCTCAAAATGTTTCTGTTAGTAAAAGATCATAAATTGTGGCGGTGCCTGCAGAATGTCATGGATTTTTTCACTTAAAATGTTGAATTTTGATTATGGACATAACAAAATTAAAATTTTCCATTAGGACATTGGATTGACTCATTTGGGTCCTTCTTAATACTACGCTATACATACTTATACTATATGTCATAATATGTATATAAGAGTACGTAAACGTGGTGAACAAGGGATTATGGTTAACCGAATTTAGCCTTGATGTTCGTATTGGGTTATTTGACACTTGAATTTATTTCGCAAACAACTGATCATGTGTAGTTACATTTGTATAATTTTATTAATTGAAAAAATACGAGAGTACTAAAAAACACTATTTTTTATTTCCATTATTTCATTTGGCTTTTAATTTTTCTTTTGAAATAAAACGGACTTACAAGGTTCATGGTTGCAAATAAAGTAACTATTTGTACAAAAACAGCGTTGTCTATCGTATTTTAAGTTAGTTTCGACGAAATTAAATAGAATGTTAATTTGGGCTATGGTAAAGTGTTTGCGAAATTACGTAATTTCAAGTTGATTTCGGCCGAAATCACGGTATGACTTAATTTCGTGGCAGCCGGAATGTTCTATAACCAAAATAAACACCAATGACAGTTTCTGTCAAATAATGAAGTTAAAAAATCACCCCTTATTATTACCTCTACTAGACAATATTTCAAATAAATATCATATTTTGCGCTTTCAAAAATTGTTTTTGTATTAAAGAATCTTTCCCGTCTTTCCGTGATTCGGTTCTATAATATTTTTGTAGGATTAGTTTTTACATATTTTCTTACAGACTGCACATCAGGAACCATATAATAACAAATAATACGAAAGAAACATATTTTCAAGAGTCTTTTGTAGAATAATTTCGGATCTGCTTAAAAAAATACTGGTGAGCGTTTCTATAAAAGTGTTGAATACTTTTTGTATTTTTTATTTGTAATTATTTTAATAGCACGTGCCCTTCACCTTTCTGTTTATAATTTCTCTTGCTTTTTCCTTTGGCCTAAACCTGTTTAAAAGTAAAAAAAAATGTATTGGATATTTAATTACTTTGAAAAACAAAACAGTCATTTATTTGGAAATTCGCCTAAAAAACTAAGAAAATAAGAATTATTATGTGTTGAAAGGGTTAAAACTGACCAAATAACCTTTCAGTCATGTTATTTATAAACTTCCCCATTACAAAAACAAACAGACTAAAATACCAACCAACAACTGCTTATGCGCACAGTTGGCGGTACAAACTTGTGTAAGAATGACAAAAACAAAAAGAAAAAACATGGCCAGAACCCTAATACTAAAATTGAACAAGGCTGAATGTCGACATCCCTTTGTTTAAGAACTGGTCTGCATAAAACTAACTGCTGTTTTTTATTTTTATTTTTAGCCGGTAGAATATCAAATAAAATATAAAAGTTGGTTGACATTAATGTAGTCTAAAATAAAAAGTTCAAGAAAAGGGAGAATTTTTTTAACTAAAATATACTGAATATAAAAGGACTAAAATGTTTTAAAGCGCGAGCGCATATGTTGTGAGGTTGTGCGTATTTTTTTATTATTTTTTTTATTTCAGTAATTTTTTTTTTTAATTTAAAACAATAGGAATTCCCTTTTGGCAGACGTGTTGCTTTTTTAGTTGCTCTTGTCGTTTGTCGTTTGTATTTGGTCTCGTTTGTTGCTTAAACCAGGGCATGTTTGGTTTATTGTTGTAAAAAATAAAGTTTAAACACAGTTTGTTATTGTTTCCCGTTGCTATTGCTGCTTCAATGTATAATAAAATAAATTAACATATTTACTGTCATACATACGAGGGCGGTGCCAGAACTAGGCAATTTAAAAAATAGGCTTTAAAACGCTGGATAACCACATAATTCAGCTTAAGTTAAAAGTTACAGTTAGGGAAGCTTGGCAGACATGAAAAATAACACAGGACAATACTAATTATGCGACACAGGGTTTGCTAGTCAATATTGATGCATATATTGATATAGTTTTTAGGCTACTGAAATTGATTTTTGATTTTTTTTTTAAATTGGCTCTGGTTCTCGAAACCATTATGTGAAGAATGGGAGATGTTTGTCAACAAATAACAGCATAACTCGAAAACAAATACAAGAAAAACTCGTAAAAGTTTTCTCCGATTCTGTTAGTTAAATAATCCGAAGATCGGCATTCAAATTGGTGTCTAAATGTATTACAAAATTGCTCCAAAATGTGGTATGTTCCATCCCGTAACATTTTCTTAAAATGTCTAAATGGATTACAAATCTGCGATTCATTAGCTTTGAAATGAGGTATGTTCGTACATAATTTCCAAAAATCCCTCAGAGAAACACCACTTATATGTGAGAATATTTCAAACATTCTTTAAAACTTTTGATTAACTACCTTTAAAATGTAATACGAGTATATTCAAGACTTCTAACGAAAATATATTTAATATATACATACGAGTATTTAAAATTTGCAATAAAAGTCACAATTATGAAAAGATATTTACAAATATGTCCTAAATACGAAAACATATTTGCAAATATGTCACAAGTACTAAAGACGTATTTATAAATATGTAATTTAAGCTCGTTAAGTCGTTACGTCGAAACATATTTAGCTCGACATTTTTATCTTTTCTCACTTAAATGTAGAGTCGTCAGTACATCTGTGGCTCAGCACACACAAAAATATTTTTGAGCGGCAGCGGCAGAAGTAAAAGATCAGCTGTTGTAACCAAATAGTGGCTTTGTCAGACGTACATGTGCTTTGTGAACAAATATTAAAAATATTCTGTAAACCACAATTATGCAGAATTAGATATGAGTGACAAAGCTAAAAAGTCAGACGTAAAAACATTTGATGTGTTAGTGGCTTAAGGCGCGTAATTTTGGGTCACCCCTCGTGGATACCTACAAAGTTTACAACAATACAAATTAACAAAATACAGTATGTAAACACGTACAAACAACATTAACTCTTACATACCAATAGCTGTTGCAAAGAGAAAAAAACAGCCAGAGTACAGTTTTATTTTTAATTGAAGTTAACAACTTAATACTCTAGTTTTATTTTTTTGTTTTTATTGTTGTTATTTTACAAATAAGGATTTAACAATACAATTAACCACAAAAGACAATAGTTTGAACAACGTTATCAATTAGTAAATGGGATTACATACACATTTTGGTGGGCAAACGAAAAGGAACTTTGTTAAACATTTTTGTAACAAAGTCAGCAAACGAAAGTGATTAAAACAAATATTACATGAGATCAATCAAAAAACTAGTGAATTAAGAATTAGTGTTCTTGACTTTAGTTTCTTACTAACTTTGCCTTAAAGTTGTTTGGTTTTTTTTTCAATTTACTTCTTTCTAAAAAGAGGGAAATCCACACAAAAACATGAATGAAAGTTGTAGCGTCGTAATTAGAATTTATTCAATTGTGTTTAAAAATTTTACAATTTCACAATATTGTATTTGCTTCTGTTTTCAAGTTGTATTTGTTCAATACCATTTCGACGTTACCACTCCCCAGAGAATGCGGTTGGCCGGTTGTGACTACTGATGTTGCTGATTTCGTTTCCTTAACGAAATAAAGCTTTTATTGCATTTGTAGTTGTATTTCTTGTTTGTGCCGCACGAGCTGATCTCAACAATGGATTAAGTCAATTGTTCAATTGTTTTACAACACGATAACTTAATTAATGTAACGAAAAACTACCAAACAGCCCAAGAAGATGAAGCAGCAGCATATTGAACCTCTTTGTTTTTGTACAGAATATTTTGTAAAACTTTACAAAAAATGTTTAAAACATGACAAATTTTTAAGTTTAAAAATACTTGTACTTGTATGTTGCTTTTTCTGGTTATTGTCGTTTTAACTTTGATCTAAAGCGCCAGTAATTTGCTTATCTAAGTGTTTTTTTTTTTCATTATTTGTTTCTTTGTGGTCTTTATAGATTTTTAACCATACGAGTACTAAATAATACTCGTATAGTAGTCATGTCGTATTTAGAGGTATTAAATGTACAAAGACTTTAGATTTTTCTTATTTTTATTTTTTGTCTGCTTAAACAGTATTGTTTGAAATTAATTAAAAATTCACTTGTTTAAAAAAATGCGACACACTTGCATACACCAACTATTTACGATTATGTTGTATGTATTCATTGTATATCATACTGTGTCAAACTTGTGTGCACACATGGATGGTATGAACTTGTACACAGTTAAGATACTTAAAATGAAGGACGGACACAGAGCCAAACAGAGAGCCAATACAATAAAAGCGGATACCGAAATTGCTGATGGCGCTGATAAACATATTAAAAGCACATTAAATGCCACCAGCGCAGTGGCAACACTAAAATATTTATTTATTTATTCATTTACTGCAACATATGCACGAACTACTCAACGTAAAGCCAAATGCAAACAGCAACAGAATTTAATACACTCAAATAAAAATGTTGCTTAATTTAAAATGTTTTAGTAAAAATATTTTAAGAAGTCATGGAACTGGGATATCACACATAATGTGTTATTTTCTTTTTATCGAGAGTGAATGTTTCAGTAAGTTCACTTAAATCTAAGCTATGGAATCATATGTTTTATTTTTGTTTTATAATTTATCTCTGAAAACTATTTGCTATTTTACCTTAGAGGAAAGATATTAAGTCACTTTTTAGTTTGATGTAATTAAATACTAAACCCTGCACTACTGAGGATTAAATTATTTTATCTACTGCCCAGCATTCTGTTCAGTTTTTCATGCGGAATGCATACATTAAAAAATTGTATTGTAAAATTAGGAAAAAATGTTGCAGAAGTAGTAATCGTTTTTACTGTTAGGCCTAGTACTCTGTTAGAATTTGTGAAAAATGTAGAGCATCATTTATTATTTTACAAGTAAAAGTTGACATTAACAATGTGGTGTCTATCTCGCGATTTGGAAGAATTTTACGATTTTATTGTTTTTTAGTATACCACATTGTTTGGCAATTATTAGCAATAGCTGGTGTTTGAAAACTTTCACATGAAATAATTAATGCTTATTTTCACAGCTTGGATAAAATGTTGCCAGAAACATTTGAATGTTTTACCACAGTAAAAACAGAGTACTACTTCTGCAACATTTTTTCATGACTTTTTCATACAAATTTATTATGTACATAAATATTTAGTTTAACAGCATTCCTCATGAAAAATTGAACAGAATACTGGGGTTTACAGTGGAAAAATATTGAAATAGTTCTGGCAACATTTTATCAAAGCTGTGAAATAAAGCAAATGGGCACGATTTCATATGGAATTTTTCAAACAACAGCTTTTGCTAACATTTTTAAAACAATGTGGTGTACTTAAAAACAATAAAATCGTAAAATTCTTCCAAATCGCGAGATTGACATCACAAATTAAATGTAAAATTTTCCTTGCGAAATAATAAATGTTGCTCAACATTTTTCACATTTTTTCTACTATAGATCATACGAGAGAAATGTGATAATTTTAGGATAAAGGATAGTATTTTTTGAAAATAGTGTTTTCTAAGCTCGATACATTTAGTTCACCATCTTTCTATTTTTTTTACTCCTTCCACACATAATAAGATTTCTCAAGGCCTCAAAATAGGAGTTTGTTTCCATGATGACCTCATCGTTTTACACACACCTCTTACCTCCAACCCATTTCTTTAAACAAACAATTTTAAAAATCAAATATGAAACTCTTGTTTATTCCAATGACAACTTAAATAAATAATTGAAAAGCTCTAGTAATAAAATGTATAAACAACCCTTCAAATTTCTTAGATGCAGCTCTAAAGCCTGAATTAAAACTTATATTTAATCCTCTGCTCTCAGTGTACTTATAGCTCATGATTGCTATTTGTATACCGCTTGTTATTATAGTTACTATTTTATTTTAGATTTCTTATTTAATATTGCATGTGAAGTTTGATTGACAATTATTTCAAGATTTCTATCAATAAACACGTTTATTTTGTTGTTGTTTTTTTTTAAATGTATTCTTATAGAGCAACTAAATATTCTACAAATAAGACTTTAGTAAATTGAGACTGTTATGGCAAAATATATCTTTGAAGAGAATTGATTTCACGACAGCAGTAAATTGTCATGTTAGTAGTTGCTACTGCTTGCTATAGATTTTCATTTCAGTGATGTGTTATTAATTTCAATTCGTAGTTTCTTATTGTCCTACAAATTGTATAGAACATTTTTTTTTTGTAATTGAATGTATTTATTTGTGAATGTTGCACCAAAATTAGAAATTATTTTATAACTTAATTTTTTAACGTAACAAAAAAGACTTTATAAAACATTTGGAGGTAATCGAATCCACAACCCTAAGACTAATAGAACACAGCCAACGAAGACACTCAGTAAGAAATTATTGAGTAATGTCGTTTACTGTTTGAAACATTTTGTGCTTTTTCGAAGTCTTATAATTGGCAGCAATAAAATTAAAGCAGTCAATTAAAAACAAAACAAAACCACAATGCATTTTTTGGTATTTGTTAAAAGCTTCATTAAGACCTCAATAATGAGGTAATTTGGCTTGTCTAGAAATCAATTATAGTAATCTTGTTTCAATGAGGGGAAGTTAATACATAGATCTTTGCATGGTCTTCCTCCAATACAAGGTTGATAAATTTTAGCCGAAATTTGGTTTAAACGTACTGACATATTGTAAGCTTACAGAAAGATATAAAATTTTTATATATTCCTTAAGTAAACTTTTTTCTATTAAGAAATAAGATTGACGGCCATTTTTAGGCTAAACTACACAAAATTCAATAATTTTTAAACCGAAAATCGTTTAGTTTTTAACTCAAAAAAGAAATATTTCCATAATAATTTAATTTTTAAGGTTTAAAATTATAAAAAAGTGGACCAGGATATCGAAAAATCAAAAATTTTAATTTTAAAATGCTTAAAACTCTCTCATTATAAAAAGATAATTTACAGATTAAACCATACCTGTTGGACCATGTATAATTTAATCAAACAAAAATTGAAGAATTGCCAAGCTCTAAAAAAATTTTCAGGGGCGAGGTATCCAACTTTGAGACCGCATTACTTCACCTCTGGAGTGGATGGTACCCACCGTCAAAACTTAAGCCGAGATAATCCTCTGTTATGCTCATGCCAAATTTTTAATCAATCGGCCGCTCTTTAAAAATGGCTGAGTTAATTCCAAAATATTTTGATTCTGCCCCACTGTGCAATGGTCTATTAGAATTAAAAAGTTTTCATAGAATTCTTTTTACGATTTCGTGACGACTTATTGACTTTACCTAATAATCTTCAAGATATTTTTAGTTTAATAAAAATAAAACAAAAACTAGCACAACAAAAAAAACTTTTATTTTATGGAAAAGTGTTGCTCTTTTTTATTTCCCACTTTAACAACGTTGATATTGTTTGGGCAGTAGTAAATCATCTCATGTACTTAATTTAGATGACACTTTTAAACAACGTCATTGTTTTCATTTCAGCTGAGTCTATCAAAGGATTTTAAGAATCACAACGATCATCAACAAAATGCTGCAAAAACAAAATTGTAAGTTGCATTTATGATGATCATGTCTCTGAAAATAAAATTTTATTAAATCATTTTGTTGTATTTGTAAACCGAAAATAAGAGTACAATAAGGTCTACATAGAATAATAATAAATTTTATTTTGCGTTGAGTTGAACAAAACAAGAATGAGTGAAATGAATTAATGGCTTAATTGAAAAATTTGTTCTGAAAATGCTGTTCATTGTCAATGGAGGAATAAATAAAGTTTAAATATTTATAACAGCGATACAACTAGCATGTTGGTTTTTTTTAAATTACGCTCAGACAAAAATGTTAATAAAAATGTATTTTAAGTTATTAAGAGTTGGAAAAGTGATGTAGATTTTATAATCAATTGTACATCACTTATAGCAGTTACATCGTTTGTCGCTGTGATACTCTTCTTAATGCTACATAAAAATCACAGTAGCAATAGTTTTTACTATTTGGAACTCAGTACAATTTGTCACTAATAAGACGGAAAACTGTATTTAGATTTGAAACAAAAATAACGCTTGTCACTTTTATAAAATAAGTAACTGGGGTGACCGTAAGTCCCTAAATTGATACTTACAGAATTGCTTCATTCTGCACCATTTAGGTATAACGTGTCATATAGACCTTTTTCATTGAATTTATTTTTGTTATTATTTTTGCGATACATAAGTGGCACTTACCAAGAACGCAAAATTTGTTTATCGATTAGATTTTATTAACAAAAGTGATATTTTATATTTCAACTAAATGGAAATTTTCGTTATATGACACTTTTCACTATGCAGACTCTTCTTCTGTGCCCTGGTTTCATTATTTATTATTTCTGCTTTGCAAGTACCATAAGTCTCTAGATGACCATTTTTTCACAGGAATGACAATCACTAAATTGAGTTAAATAAATTGTACAAAATCGGATAATTTGGCACTAGAAGTGTTTTGTAGCTATAAAGGACCTCTTGTAGCTATAAAGGACCTCTTATAAAGGACCTCTTATAATTTATTAAAAATTATAAATTTTATGACAACAAATATTTTACGGCTGAAAAACGTTGGGAATTTTTAAAGTTTTTTCTTTTTAATTTGTATTCTTTAAAACAAATTTATTATTGAAGACATGCACTAAAAATTTATTGAAAGTTATTTATATAAAAATATGTTTCTTATTTGAGGACTACCTTTACTCTTTAACTTTTTAATATTTTTATTTTTTATTGTCGTAGCAGTCATTTTAATATACTTTATGTGAAAAATTCAGGAGTCTAAATTTTACAATTCAAAGATACAGAGGTGTGACAGAGGAACATATTGCCAGACAACAGATCGATATTTCCCTCTTTGTGTACCAAGCCCATAACAATTCTCAATTCTTAAATAAGTGTCTTGCGAAATGTTTTTAAATCTTTCTTTATTTAATTCATATAAAACTGATTTAGTTACACTGTGATTTAAATGTTCATTTTCGCGGAAACTTTATATCAGCCTTTATTATGTTGTCTGCTTTTAATCAATAAATGCGCATATTTAATGTCAAAAACATTAACATTGTATTGAGATAGTAAAATGACAATCAGTGTATCTGCTCTGTAAAAAGCGTTTTTTATTATTTTTTTCGTTCGGCTCTGCGCAAAATTGAGTTATAAAATTATTTTCATTATTTTTAATGTGACACATTAACTAAAATTTTATGATAATTTTTTTTTTTTTTTTTTTTGTTCAACACGGTTCTACTTAATATTTGTAATTCTTAAAACAACATTCTTTATTAACACTTTTAATTTAATTACATTGAACTGTAGAGACTTTTTCGGCGGTTCTCTGCTGATCTTGGTTGCGTTCTTTAATAAAAAAGTGTTGCTGGTATTTAAGCGCGAAAAAATCACTTAATTAAAAATTCTGTTATTATCAATTTTTTGTTTAAACTACATAAGAAAAAAACACTTAAGGTTCTCACCATTCTGAGTTAGTTGGTCTGCAGACATGAATGATGGAAAAAACATACGGTCGAAGAGAAAACAAGTTTTGCAACACGTTTTTGAACAAAATGAATAAGTGATAACAGATTGTAAAAGAATAAATTAATTTAATTTATTGCTTTTTTAATAAATTTTTACTAACAATAATTCTTGCAAAAAAAACCGACTTCAAAACAGATAGAAGGGCACCAATTCTAAACTAAAAATGTAAGAAGTAATCTGTAAGATTTAGATTTAAACCAAATAAAATATGCGCCAAAATTAGAGGGAAAAGAAGTAAATACTATGTGAATGTCAAGACTCTCCCTATTACTGTTCAAAAGTTAAGCTATTTTCACCAGCATCCGTCTTTTATGGGGACACCTTTCAAGCCTCTGTGTATAACGGTTTCAAAGACAGGGTCACATAGATCAAATAAGATCTCATATTAAGACACCCTTTAATTTACAATTTTAAATTAAAGACCTGTTGTTATAAAGGACGTGGTCACAAAGATTCTTTGTAAATTTCAACTGTCTGTCTATTACGGTTCAAAAGTTTGGGCATATACAGTGAACTCGCAGAAACGTGAACTAATTTTTACCGAGGGTGTTCACGTTTTCGATTTTGTTCACGTTTTAGATTGCATATTTTCTATAACATATTTAACTCTCTTTTATCTTTTATTTAAATTAAAATAGAGTATGTACCTTATTTTTCACCTATGAAACATGTTTCTACATGATTCTACTTTTTGTAAGTTCCTGCCATATTTTAATATACATACATATGTATGTACATACTAGCTAGCGACTGTGGTTTGCAATATGGTTTCTAAGATACACACTAATTTCTAAATTATGTTATTGAATTCATCAAAAATAGAGGTTAGCTAAATTTAAGCTACGTTAATTATAAATTTGTTTAATTAGTTTGTATTGAAAAGAAGCAACAACAAAAAAAAACATTCTTTGATACAAAGGCAAATAAATAATTTTTTAAGGTTTTATATAACATATAAAAAATTATTTTAATGGATGGATATTCATTGGACGAGATAAAAAAAAAGTCGGTGATCACTTGTTGACGCTGTTTTTGCTTGAGCATTTGTAATGCAGCCTTTTCTTTGAGGTTCCTTAATACTCTGATATCGTTTTGATCTATATCTCCACTGTCAGCCCATTTCAACAATGTATTAAGGGCTTCTAAAATGTCCTTTGGTTTAACTTTAGTTACTGGCTCTTCTATAACGCATTCATCGTCTTCAGATTCTTCTTCTACTTCAAAAACATCACATTCAGTGGAACGTTCATTAGGGTTGTTATTCCATTCTTTGACAGTTTCAATTGTTCAGTCAGCCTAAAATAAAATTGTGTAAAGTTATGATGCACGTATAAAGCATTTTTCAATAACCTGAGGAAACAAGATATTTAAAAGTTCAGCCGCACTTTCTTCTAGCTGTCGGGCTTCGCTATCCCAGTTTTCTTTCAATACAGCCAAGGGAATGTTTTCCTCACAATCGTCTAGAACTGTCGCAAAATTCAAAATGTTTTTCCAACATTTATGCAACAAATCACTAGTTATGCGATTCCATGCGCGTTCTAAGTGACAAATGGCTTCTTTTAGCGTGATCTGTTTAATAGATTCAAGTAAATCTGAGTCATTTGCTGCAATAGATGCTAGTAGGGTATTTCTGTAATGAAGCTTTGTTATTTTGAACACATTCTGGTCGCATTTCAAAATTGGATCTTTTTTGTTTCTTATTGAACAAATCGTCGATTTGGCGACATTATACTTTTTCGACAAACCTGTTACAGATGAACCTTTCCGTAAAAGCTCTAAAATATCTGACTTTTCTTGAAGATTTAACACTTTTGATTTTTTGTTAGACATATTTTCAATAAAAATATTTTCAGAAAACACTTGTTTATGTTATTTATATATGCACAGAGAGATGCTTCTAGTAGAACTGCCGCGTAATACTAAAGCTACTTGTCATGCAACAAAAGTTGTTTACAACAAACAAACTACGAAATTCTTCTGGGGGAAATCCCAAAATTTTTAAAAAAGCTTACATAATTAAATTTTAACGTTCGATGAAAAGTTCACGTTTTAGAGCCTTCGGTCTTTGTTCATGTTTTAGAGTAGTCAATGTAAAAAAAAAATTGTTCATGTTTTTGGATAGTTCATGTTACTGGATGTTCACGTTTCTGCGAGTTCACTGTATATCAAATTACATGAACTATTGGGACACCCTTTACATTATAATTCCAAAATTTATACTTGTTATTATACCAAAGAAAGTAGTGGACATTCTGCCTAATTTTCAAGTGTTTGTGTTTTACGGTTCAAGCGATAGGGCCATATAGTTCAAATTACATAATTTATGGGGACACCCTTTAATTTCTGAATTCAAATTGTATATTTGCTATAGTGAACTTTGGAACACAGGTTCCTTGAAAATTTCAGCACATAATAATAATTTCATAACAGTTAAAAAGTTTAGCCACATACATAGAATTACATTAACTATTGGGACACCCTTTTATTTCCAAATTCAAATTTTATACTTTTTGTTATAGCTGACTTAGCAATACAGGGTCTTTGTAAATTTCAGCGGTCTGTGTACAACTGTTCAAAAGTATGGCCATATACATCAAATTAAATGAACTATTGGACCACCCTTTAATTTAAAATTTTGAATATTTATACATTTTATTATAACGGTCATAGTAATCGACATTCTGTAAAAATTTCAAGGTTTTGTCTATAACGGTTCAAAAGATAGGCATATATAGGTCAAATTACGGCACCTATGGGGACACCCTTTAAATTTTAAATTTATTTTTTTATTAATTTCTGCCGTTGGGAGCTATAGTGACACGCAATTTTTTTAAATTTTAATTTGGTGCCCTTTACGGTTCTTAATACACGTAAAAAAGATGTATGTTGTATGGGGACAGCCTTTAATTTTTAATATAATGAACTGTTTTTAAAATGGGACCAACCTGAAAGCATAACCTTTCAAATAAAGAAAAAAAAATTAAAATCGGTTCAGAAATGGCTGCGGTTACATACATAAAAAAGCAACATTCAGGCGAATTGATAACCTCCTTCTTTTTTGAAGTCGGTTAAAAATAAACTTAATATGTAACATTCCATTGCAATGTAATCTGTAGGTGATAAAAACAATAACAATTTAATTGCGGCGGGATTATTTATTTAATAATTAAGGAAATTATTTGTTAATATTTAATTAATAAACTTAATTAAGTTAGTTTTATATATCTTTGTTGTTAGTATATTTTGGGATATTTCAGTTTGGTTTTATTAATTTTTATTAAAAAAATACAATATTTACAATTGGGAGATACACAAGGTATGCTAACATGTCATGTCGTCATAATATTCAAATATTTTATAATAGTTTAAAAATATTGTTGTTGTATTTCAAACAAAATAGGTTTTAAAATAATAAAATTTCTTTTTCTATATTTATTGTTTTGTCATATAATTTCGTTTAAACCTGAGCCGCATGGCTAAGTCGGCTTATTCGACCTGTCTGTAATGCGGCATGCATGCTGCATTTATATCTTTGTGAAGCGCCTAATTTTTATAATTTTCTATTTATCAATTGACAAACCTAAAATAGTACAATAAAATATGTATGAGGGGTTATTCACAACAGTAATTTTTTACGATGATATTATTTTAAAATATATGACTTTATGACACCTTGTGAATCCCCCAAATAATTTTTAATAAAAAGATATCCTAAGGAATTTTTTCTATATTCATAGCCAAACAACAAACGCCAGTAATTAAAGAAATTTAGGAATATTCAAGAAAATCGCGCTGAAAAGAACCCTAATAACAATCAATAATTTCTCACAAAAACTTAGTTTAGAAGATTGCAATATTCGGCCCTTCCGCTTCTTATATACCTTTCACCATTAAATAATTTATACCAGTGTATGAAAACAAGCAAAAGTTTTCGCAACCGTTTAATGCAAAGATACACGAGCAAAATCAAACCAAATACTTTTTGAATGCCAGAGAACGCAAACAAAAAATCATACAGGTAACACTGATTCTGCGGTATGAGATTTATTAGCAAATATTGATACATATAGGGATATAGTTCTTAGCCTTTAAGTTACGTTTTCTGAATTGTATCTGGTTCTAGGAATAAACCATTATGTCAAAAATGGATAAGGTTGCATTACATACATATGTACATAAGCATAACCCGAAAACGGTACATGTTATTTACTTTTCATATTTGTTGCTATCATTTTATATTTATGTGTTTAGACAGGCAATATTCCTTCAACTTAATTGAATCTTACCACGATAGTTTCGATTGTTTAGGGACAGCGGTTTTGGATGGGTCTTCTTTGAACCCGTTGCCGCTTTAATTTATTTATTTATTTATTGCATCTTGAAGTATAGTTGAACTAACTACAAGTATTCACCTCTAAAATCTTCAAAATTATACTTAATTAAGTCTAGCCATTGATGGACAAAAAATTATTTTCATTTTTCTTAATGAATGTTCGACTTTTAATATACCGGGTAGCGGCTGAGACCTCAAAATCTTATTTCACAGGCTTTAATTTTTTAAAAGTTTAAATCTAAGTCAGTACCCCATAACTGAATTCAGTAACACCATAATAGTTTTAGGATCGAATTATAGAGTTGCAATCTGTCAGTCTATTTGTGCTACTCTAAATTTAACTTTTTCGTGAATATGTACAAAAGCAGTACCATGAGCAAATGTCGATATGTGGTCTTGTATGCTAGTTGGCATATCCGAATTTAACAATAAGTATAAAGCAACCTACTACCTTAGAGAACCCCGTCTCTAATTGCCGGAGGTGAGCTTTAAAATTTTCCTTAGTTAGTATTTTCTTTTGTCCAGTTAAATAACTTTTCGGCAGCTTATAGAAGTCACTGGTCAAGTTTTGTATATTAAGCCTTCATTAATTACCTTATCATTTATACCATATTCACTAATCTATTTGTATGTTCTGCATTTTCCTTTAAATTCGAATCGATATTATTCGATTATATTATTATATTACTGTAATCTTACAATTGGAAGGAAAATACTCAAATAATTATTTTTATTGCTACACGGACGATTAGCAGTCTCGTACTTAGGGTTTAAACCAGCAATTGCGTTTGTTATGCTCTAAAATTCTCACACAAAATATTAAGAAAAATTCGAAAAATACAATCAATTGCATTAAGGCACTGCTTTGATATTTGTTTTTTATTTTTTTACTTTCAACTCATAAATACACAGTGTTATGGGCCTAAAACACAACAAGAGATTCAGACAACAAAAGCAACACAAACAACTAATCAATTTCATATCAATTTGTAAATTTAAGCAATAATTGTGGTAATTAGCTAAGCGTTCCTTTCATATGTTCCCCGGCATATCTCGACAACCTGAGTGCAACAATTGACCAACGAATGCTGCTACATTTCGTTATTGCAGTCTTCTTTAGTTTATGTGCAGCTCCTTTGAGGAGGTGACAATGAGTGAATTCGAAACGAATAAATATCAAAATGATTGAACTCCAGTCAACGCATCAAGAAAACGAATGATTGAATTTATACATGATCGTATGACTTAATGAATTTTTCATTATTTCAATTTACACCTTTTTTATTTTTACAGTTTTTGTTTGTATTGCACTTAACAAATGTTGAAAACATTTTTCCTGATTTTGTTGGCAAATATTTGTGGCTTTAAAGCTGAGCAGGGGGCTTTTTAAACGAGTCGTACTTATAAACGCCTGAGTAAATGCCATCAGTAATTAAGAATATTATTGTATGTTGTTGCCTTTTTCTGTTCGTTTTAATCACTCTTGGCAAGAATAATTTTTTATGGTTAAAATAAAGTTTGAAGCCGGCAAATAACAAAATGTTTCGTTGGCTTTTTCATTGACGTGTGTTGTAGATATTTCTCTTGTAGTTTCTTACCCCCCTCAACGTTTATTTTCTTAAAAGTTTTATGCTTAATTGCAATTAAGCTTTTTGTTTATTTGTTTGTTGTAGTTAGTGGGTAGTGAAGGTGCATATGTAGTACTAGTACTTCGAAATTCGTTATTTATGTATTTATTTGTAACTCAGTTGTTGGGCTGTTATTTGAACTAAATGGCCATTATATGGTCAACTATTTTTATTTTCAAAATTAATTAACTTCAGTTGATTTAGTGCCTTTTCTGGGTTGGGTCCCCATTGCCATGTTGACATTCCATGTGTTAAGACCAAATTCTTTTCTCATATTTGGGGTGGGATTTCTCTTTTAATTGGGGTAATTTTTTCTGCAAGATTTCATTTAATATTAATGCTGGAATTTTAACGATGTTTTAATGTAAATGACATTTAATTAAATAATTTTTTTTTCTATTTCGTTACAGGTGAATATTCATGATTTTTTCTAGGCAATGCTTCATAAATAGTAAGTTCCTTATTTTAGATTTGTAAGTTAAGGTAATTAAGTTTAACAAGATAAAATGTTGCTTTTTGTTTTAATTAATTTTGGCAAACGCTAGTATAAGAAAAACTTATTTCCTTAATGGAGTAGCAATCAAAATATGACACTCATATTATTCATTGTGTTGGAACTTAGAAGTAAAGTATTGGAAAAAAATGTTTGTCAAGAAACTGGCAGAACAGACATTTGACAGAAGTTTATCCCACGTACAAAAAATGCAACAAAACTAATTTTTCTGTGGTGTTATCTCTGATCTTTTGCGCAGTCAATTACAAACAAAAAATTATAGTTCTTACTGCTAAAAATAAACAAGCGCGTAAGGCGTAAAATACCTGTAAAAAATTCTCATATACATAGAAAATGTATAAAGCAAACCTAAATAGTTCGTCAATGCAATTGGCTTTAGGTAGTGAAGTTCGGCTCGCAGGTGGTCTACATTAACCACTTGCAGATTGTCTAGAATTCTTTGGCCCTCAATTGAAAAAAAAAAGGACAAAGGCACTATACTGACCCTCGAGAAAAGCTCGTTAGCACTTCTGGTAGGTTTTATAACGGGACACTGTATGATTGGACGTATGTCGGAGCGTATGGAAATCTCTCGTGGAGGGTGCTGCAGAAGTTGTATGGTTGAGGAAGAGGAGGAATCAGTTCAACACCTTCTCTGCGACTGCCCGGCTCTTCAAGAGCGTAGGCTCAAATTTTTTGGCCAAAGATTCTTTCAGGACCTGGACTGTCTCAGAAATGTGACACTGAGCAGCCTATTAGGCTTTCTGAAAATCTCCGGGTGGTTTACAAGAACCACCGGTATTGGAGTTCTTTAGGGAATGGTGGGGGTGATCGTTGGGCATCACAAGGGGCCTTATTGGCCTCCGAGTGAACTTGCGTCTTTGCGGGCGGCCCGTTTAACCTAACCTATGTAGTGAAGTTGGGTGCACTAGCTTATAAAGAAATAACGAAAATTGTATTGTTTTTTGTGTAAGAGTGGTATCATTTTAGCTATTTTCTGCTTAATCAGGCGATTTTATCTCTATTTTGCGCTTAAATTTATTAGAAATTACTAAACAAAATATGTTAATATTACTGTTTATTACAAAACGTTGCGCTCTTATTTAGGTTTGTTCAATGCTAGGTGCTAGACATCGTTACGCATTATGCGTTTGTTTAGGTTAAGCTCTTAGAGATAATAAAACGTACCTAATAAAACGTACCAATTTCAATTTTATTTTCGGAATATCGTAACCTTGTCTTCTATCATCCTTGGCAAGCAAAATATTATCTTTCAAATCGACCAATGTTGCTGGTTTGTTCGCAAAAACCATTGACTTCAAGTAATCCCAGAGAAAATACCCGTTCGATTTTGGTGCCCAATTGTCTTAGTAAGTTGATTGTTTGACGCGCTATATGGCACTTGATGACATATTGTTGGAAAAAATATATTTCCAGCGAACTTTCCATATAATTGGGGCCCAAAATATTTAGTAATCATGGCTCTGTAAAACTCGCCATTGATGACAAAGAGTTTTACGGGATTTGTCCGCGATATCCTTAGCATCTTCAACCGGTACAATAAAATCCATATTTATTAATAGTAAATATTATAGAGATTGTGCGGAATAATATTCTGCTCGAAATTTGGCCTGGTTCCAGACAATAACACCACTAGATTAATGTCAGAGCTGGCTTCAGAATTTACCTCCACGAAAAGGATTTTGATTCAATAAAATGCATTTTTGCCAAAATGGTCAATATCTTTAAAACGGCTACGCAAGCATAAATATTGTTGAATAAACACGAATGGCAAATATTGCTATTGTCTGGAAAAGGAGAAATAAGATTGAAAGTTTTAAATTAAAAATCATTCAGAAAAAAAAGTAATATCCTGGAACATGTAGAAGAAATTTAAAATGCCGCCAAAGTCAACTAATTTTTAATTATCTAGGTTTTGTTTTTATTCTTTTTTAAATATAAAATTTTGCCTTAACAATTTTTACTTCAAA
This sequence comes from Phasia obesa, assembly GCA_949628195.1. NCBI lineage: Eukaryota > Metazoa > Arthropoda > Insecta > Diptera > Tachinidae > Phasia > Phasia obesa. The sequence continues at coordinate 107,704,423 of OX451215.1, read as the reverse complement.
TGGATTTTACTTTTTTTAGTTTGTATTGAAATTAATTTTAATTATTTTTTCTTGTTTGTTTATATTTTTAATTAGGCAAACACATGTTGTATTAAATTAAAACATTTTAATTCACTTTTAATTAAATTAAAACTTTTTTATTCATTTTTTTACTTTTCAAATGAGACATAAAACACAAATACAAACAATTCTCATACATGAAATTTATTTTGTTAATAGCTGCGCGTAGTTAAAAAACGAACCAACACATGAACAAACAGACAGACAGACATTTAACAAAAATAAAAGTTTATTTCTTTTTAGTTTTGAAAAATAAAAGAAAAACAGAAAATTTTAATTACAAGTACGTGTTAATTTTATGACTTTATTAAATGCTTGTTACTTAGTATTAAGATACTTGAGTTACAGATATATTTGCCCTATGAGCTTTAGAGTTTTAATTTAATTTAGCAATTAAATTCACTTTCTAACGACTCATTAAAGGTATTTAAGTTATATACGAGAAATAATACAAATAAATTTTACTTTTTGTTTTGTATGTACAAAAATTACTAAATGACAGACAGATAGACAGACAGACAGAAGGACGTACAAGACAATACTTAAGAAAGATTATATTTTTATAAGACTCATGTGTAATAAAACAAGGTTAATTACTTTATAACTCAAAAATAGACATTTTTCAAGTCTCTGTTAATAAAGTATTGGGGAATGTTAAACAAGACATTAAAATTAAACAATTTGTTTTTAGATCTACAACATTGTTGTGTTTTGAACTGTTATCTAAATTACCTGACTTTAAGTTTCGTATTAAACAACAACAAAAAGAGAAATAACCTTGATCTATTTATTTAACCGACATGCAAAAATGTTACCTTTGTATTCTCTTAATACAAAGACACTCTGAGATGATGCAACTTAAAAGGCCACACAATTTCCTAAAGGTTTTTCCTTTTGTTTCATTGCCTTACTTTCTCCTAGTTCCTGCTGTAATCTATGTTGGTGTGTTAGTGTGTTAATATTATTAAAACAAATAATATTAAATAATATTGAGAATGCCTGCTGGGCAGGCGCAGTTGTATTATTCGAGTTTTATTTACTGTTCAAAGAAATCCTAACAGCAGCAGGTTCAGCAGGTTTCTTTATTAGAGCAACATAAACAAAGTGAATAAATGCGACGACTACAGCTGTTCTTTTTAGTCTTAATAAGCATGTTTTAAAAGTTGTACAATTGTTTAGCTAAACAATACAATAGGATTCTGTCCTGTCATTTTGGTTATAACTTTTATGTAATATTATGCAGCCTGCAGGTAAAATGGTAATTTTGTCACTATTAAAAACTAAACGTTATCCCTTCGGCCTTGTTTAAGTGAAAAAGAAAATTATAGAGAGAAAAACCAAAATAAAAATTACGCATTATTTTAACTTATTTTAACAGAAAAATATAATAGATTTATCGCGAGCACAATTTCAATATAAACATATACGATAGACTGATAGACTAGCGCACTATCGCTAGTCTGCCGGTCTGAGGGTTGCGGGTTCGATTCCTGCCAAAAACTTTGGGTGTTTTCTGCAGACAAGCAAAAAGCTCTTAAAAAAATTAGATAAACCGAGAAACGCAATTGCATTGGTGTTACATATATACTCTAAAAATCTTTCTGCAAGTATATACAAATGGGCAAATTGGGCAAAACCTTATTCTTGGTAAAAATAAAAATAAATAACAAACCGCAAATGGATTGTTTTTAGGTGGGTTCAAGTTCCTATATTTCCTCTAACCACTCAGTAGGGTTAATCGATTTTTTCTTTACAAATTAGGTGACTAATTAAACAAAATTTATTATTTTAAACACTTGCACCTTATATTGCATTTTATGGGTCGCTGCATCCTTCCTTCGCATTCCTTATTTCTATGTTTCTTTTACTAAAATTTAATAAACCACATTGATGCAAAGAAAAATACGTTATATAATACTTCCTACACTTCGAATAAATACGTTATAAACACTGGAAATGAACTTAAAATATTTTTTTATGTTTAGCCTATTACCATGTCCATATGAATATTAATTATTAAAAGTTTTTCGGTATATTTCTGTTGACATCACTGTTTGCAAGCGGCCATGCTGTTAGTTTCCACATTGTAGGTAAAGAGAACATGTGACTTAAGAGTTTTCTTTTTTTATTTCCTTAACAATGTCATTTTCATGTTACTATTTTTAAAATATGAATAGAAAATGTTTTATTTTTTAATCTGTGTCACATATGTCAAATATATGCATGCACTTGGTTAAAAAAATATACAAATACACAATTCAGTCAAATTATTTTTTTTTAATTTTGTCCGATAACTTCAAAAAGGAAGAGAAAAACTTATGCTTTGTCTTTTATTTTGCTCTTTTTAAAAATGAATAAAAAAATCAAACGAAAAAAGATAAAGTTTTTGTGTTGATTTAAAATATCAACTCCCTCAAATCGAAAAAATGTAAAGTAAGAAGAAAAAAACTTTTAAATTCCAAATAAAAATAAGCTTAAGTTAACGTAGAGAAATGGTGGAAAAAAACTTTGAAATATAAACCGTAAAGAAAATGATGATGTATTTTTAAAAGTAAATTCTAAAGATACTTAAAAACATTCATAGATACATTTGTATATTTATTTTTGTATATGGCTGTGTATAAACACAAATTTTTTTTTATTTATCCCAAAATACCCTTAAAAAATATAAGTTTCTTTTCGCAGTCAAGTTCAGTTTCACAATTTGTTTGGCGCGCGCATTAATTTCATTTATTTTCATCATCACCAGAGCATTTTATTGTTGTAGTGTAGAGTTTTTTTTTTTTCTTAAGAAGTATCTGTAATACAAAAACAATTTTGTGTGATTATAACACAATAACAAAAAATGCCTCCCAATTTTTTTAATAAAAAAATAATCGAATCTGCATGGACTGAATTCGATGTGTTGCATTCTTTTTATTTTCGTTTCCACATCTGAAGTGTAAAATATTTTAAAAAAATATTTATTTATTTTTATCAGTGCTTCATAAAGGGTGATTCAGCTTGGACTATATCATTAAATTATTAAGAACCACATAATTGTTATAACAGAAATTTAAACGTTAAAAAACGTTAATCATACATTAAAACAGTTCCATTAATTCGGATGTTCTGTAATATATTCTCACAAAATAAAATATTCTCACAACTGCAAATTTTTTATATTTAAGTGTGATACCGGTTAAAGGACTGAATCTTAAAAATGTTGCTAAGGCCAGGATTCTCTATCCTACACAATCGTACGATTTAATCACAAAAAAATCTGACAGAATTCCGTCCTACTTAAAAAATCGTTTCAAAATGGCGTTGTTTGTTTTGCAACTCTGATCGCATGGAAAAATACTATTTTATGATTTTTTTGAAAAGATTATCAAATCGTACAGACTGTCAAAAAGTCTGTGATACATGCAATTTTTGAAAAATCGTACGACTGAGTATGATTTGAATCATGGCCTTTAAGGCCGTACGATTTGTCAAAAACAGCATATATGCTAAAAAAGTATGATAGTGTGGATTATAAATGTATGTGTGTGACAGAATTTTTGACAGGTCTGTACGATTTGATAATCCTTTGAAAATATTCCATGCGATCAGAGTTGCAAAATCTTGTTTTGTATAATAGTGTGGCATCTAAAACGTCCTTTTGAAACGATTTTTTGAGTAGGACAGAATTCTGTCAGATTTTTTTGTGATTGAATCATACTACTGTGTACATAGTGAATCCTAGCCTTCAGTTTGATTTTAATAATATAAATCTACTCACATATTTGTATTGGTTTTTGTAGTTAAACTACGTTAACTAAAAATATCTAAACAAATATTGAGGACTGTTTTGAATTCGATACAATTTTTGTTTAATCAATAAACCATTCACTGAATTATTTTCTTCTAACATTTATTTTTTTCTTTTTTCTTCTTCCGTAACTTTTATGCAAACCAAGCAGAAAATATAACAAATCCTATTCTTGTATGGAATATGGTTTGTTGTTTTCAACTGACAACAAATATCTCTAGGGAACCAACGAAAACAATTCGAGTTTTTTTCAAAGGGTGTTTTAACCATCCACTTTTAGGGTAAAGTTTTTGTTTATTTTTCAGGGGTTTTTAACCAGAAATTCAAATAAAACTACCAATCAACTTTTTTAAATAAGTAACAAAAAGTAAAATTTCAAATACCAACCAACTCACCCATGTAGGATTTTACACTTAATACAAACAGAGACACCTCAAACAATTTACCGCTTGCTTTCTGATTACAGTAAATTTAAAAGTTATTTCTAGCAATCGTTCATAGAAAATAGTTCTTCGATGCTTTAGTACTTTTTTTATCTTAAAAACAGAAAACAACTGCCATTGTAACTTTACACTCCATTGTTTTTTACAAGTTTTGATTCGTGTTCTTTGCCTTGTAGAGGGAGGTTTTCTAAATGGAAAACTATTACATGTCCTACAACAACAAGCGTTACAACATACATACATATGAGTACAGCCATCAAAACCATTCTTTCTTTAACTATCATTACATTCAAATATCTGAACCAGCAGTTCGTTACATGACTGAGGTAACAAAAAACATCCCCGACATACATATCCGATTGTTGTTGTTTTCTTTTCTATCAACTAGAGATGCGCTTGTGAGGCTTCTTCGGCTCACGATTACGCACAAAATCTATAAAAATTTAGATTTTTTTAAATAAAGAAAATTGTATTATAACTGACTGCACTTCGCTTCAATATCAAATAATTTTTTTTGATTTTTATAGTATGTTATGTCGCACGATCTCATAGGGAATTTATTTTTCAATCACGCTTACGCTTGAAAATACTCGTAAAATACGCGTGACACCAAAAACTCACCTAACGCACCCAAATATGTTATCGACGTTTGTACACACACACACACACACACTCATTCTTATGCGATTAATCGTATTATAAGAATATCAAATGCGGAACAACAGCAACAACAGTGATATGAAATTGTGAGAAAATATAAAACTAAATTGTTAGTTTCTATTACAAACTAAGCATATGAATTTATGCAGACCCTTAAAGTAACTGATTCTTAAGAAAAACATTTTCAAGAAATAGAACAAAAACAGAGCTTTTCATTTTGAAAAAGAAACATGTTCCTGTTATTTGATTGGGATTCTTAAATTTTAATTTCATTTAAATTAACAGAATTTCTTCTGTTAAAAACATATTATAATGAAACTTGAAAAAAACTTATAAAAATGTAAATAAAATTATGTGTAATTAACAAAAAATTAGTTAAAGCAGTACTAAAACATGCTAAGAAAAACAACCCATAAACGAAATAAATGTGACTAATTAATCCGTTAAATGTTGGTTTATACTACTAAGTTTTTTATTTGATTAAAGGCATGTCGAACTGAAGAAAATTCAATATATAAAATGAAAACAGCGCTATAAAATTGAAGATACTTCGTTAAATTTAACTTCAGAAATGCATCTCTCGTAATTTTTCATTTTGGTATCATGGCACTCGATATCGAATAAAAAGTATCATAATTTGAGATGATAGCATTCGATATCGAGTTTGCATTCGATACGTCTGTGCTAACCGTATGTTTATAAATCTAATTCCTTATTATTTTATTTATTTTTTATTTGTTCACAACATAAAAACATATGTTTATTAATCTATTACAATTTTATAAAAATTACGAAACGATACATGTCGAATGACATAATTTGCTTACTCGACTCGCATTGAAATGTTATTCGATACGATACTTTGCTCGACATCGAATGCGGTGATTAGCCCCTAGTTTTATTTTCAGATTATGCTGAAGATTTTTATCTAATAATGATAAAGATAAAAATTTTGTAAAAAAATAACTAATAATTTTATTTTATTTTTTATAATATATACACCCTATTAAATAACGAAAATAAAACAGTCACGAAAATCGTATGTATATTTAACTAAAAAGTTTGTAGCTGTATAATAACCTACTTTTCTTCAATTGTACACCCAATTTTACATTTAGGTGAATTTTAGGTTCAGTGTATATTATTAGGAAAAAATCAGAATTGTACTAAACATTAAAAAGTTCCCTTAAACAACAGACTTTTTATATAATTTCACCAAAAAATTTAATTTTATGAAAAAATCATAATTTTGACCCAAAAAATTGAATGTCATCAAAAACCAAAAATTGAGGAAAAAATAAAAACTCAATAAATCAAGAACAAAAAAATTTTCTTAAAAATCCAAGTTTCGCTAAAGAACCACATTTTCATCTAAAAATCGCCATTCAAATAAGGAATTTTTATTTTAGTTCGATATCTGCATACTCTATAGAATTTTGAAAGAAATTAAATTACTTTTAATCGCGATATTATTTGTATTTACATAATTTGTATTTTTTATAACTAACAATCGAATAGTAACTATAAAATATAGCAAGTAATATTAATGTTAAATTTTATTTTTTATATTATAATTGTACAAATAAAGCTGAGTTAAAAGTTAAAATATGCCGTAATGAAATTGGAAAATATAAAAGTGTACTATCTTAAGGTAATGCAACTTGATATTAAAAACTGAATGAATAGGTTCGTGTAATATATTACACACTGTCATAGGCTGAAACTTGGTCTGGCGTACTACCGTGCGCCTAAATCTTGATAATAATTTTTTAATTTTATAATTCTTGCAAAAAAACCGACTTCAAAACAGATAGAAGGGCACGAATTCTAAGCTAAAAATCTAAGAAGTAATCTGTAAGTAATGTAGTTAAGATATTTTCATCAGCATCCGTCTTTTATGGGGACACCATTCAAGCCTCTGTCTATAACGGTTTCAAAGATAGGGCCACATAAATCAAATAACACTCTTTAATTTACAATTTTAAATTAAAGACAACTTGTTATAGAGGACTTGGCCAAAAAGATTCTTTGTAAATTTCAACTATCTGTCTGTTTGAAATTTATATAAAATTGAAATGAAAGTTTGGCCATATATATATAAAATTACATTAACTATTGGGAAACCCTTTACATTATAATTCCAAATATTTATACTTATTATTATTATACCAGAGAAAGTAGTGGACATTCTGCCTAATTTTTAAGGGTTGCCTATAACGGTTCAAAAGATGGGGCCATATAGGTTAAATTACACCAATTATGGGGACACCCTTTAATTTCGAAATGAAAATTATATACTTGTTCTAGAGGACTTAGAAATGCAGGTTCCTTGTAAATTTTAGCTGTCTATAACGGTTCAAAAGTTAAATTACATTAACTATTGGGACACCCTTTTATTTCCAAATTCAAATTTTATACTTTTTGATATAGTGGACTTAGCGATACAGGTTCTTTGTAAATTTCAGCGCTCTGTGTACAACTGTTCAAAAGTATGGCCATATACATCAAATTAAATGAACTATTGGAGCACCCTTTAATTTAAAATTTTGAATATTTATAAATTTTATTATAACGGTGATAGTAATCGACATTCTGTCAAATTTTCAAGGTTTTGTCTATAACGGTTAAAAAGATAATCCCATATTGGTCAAATAACATCACCTATGGGGACACCCTTTAAATTTTAAATTTGTTTTTTTATTGATTTCTGCTATTGGGAGCTACAGCGACACCCAATTTTTTAAAATTTTAATTTGGTGCCCTTTACGGTTCTTAATACATGTTAATACATGTATGTTTTATGGGGACAGCCTTTAATTTTAAATATAATGAACTGTTTTTAAAACGGGACCAACCTGAAAGCATAACCTTTCAAATAAAGAAAAAAATTTAAAATTCGGTTTATAAATGGCAGAGTTCTGAGGTTACATACATAAAAAAAAGCAACATTCAGACGAATAGATAACCTCCTTCTTTTTTGAAGTCGGTTAAAAACCAAAGTTGCATTTGTTTGCGTTCTTGCTTTTATTTTTTTTCGATTTTATTCTTTTATTCATTCACTTTTCTCTTTCACTTATTTTTGTTTTTCTAAAGCATGATTACGGAAAAAAATACAATTTCACATTAAAACATTTTATTTTCTCAAATATTTTTGTCAAGAGTCGCGGATAGTTCGCAAATGCTGCCATTTGTGCAATTAAAGAACTTGAGAAAACATATCAGAAGCATTTGCTAAATATGCATGAGATAAGATTAACTAATGTATTAAAAAAGAAACCTCTGAAGAAAGAAAATATTTTCTGGGCTTTACAAGTATACATTTAATCGAGTAAATTCAATGTATAGTTCTGTAAGCTGTAAGGAAAATTTGCTAAGTTTTCAACTTAACCCTGTAAACTTACTAAATTGCTTAAAGAGAAGGTGTAGTTCGGTTAAATGTTTCTAAAATTTAATTCTATCAATGCAACCTCGTGGCAGCCACTTTTTCAATTAAACCATAAAAAATAAGATGCTTAATCTATTTTTAACTTGATCTTACTAAAAAAAACCTTTACCATGAGACTGAAAAGAAGTTTTCAAGTTGAAGAGAGATTGGAAGCAGTAAAGAACCTCCTTCTCCAATTGCATGAATTCTAGGTCCTGCTGCAACTACCCTACAGGTATCAAAACAAGACCAGTTGTACCCAAATGAGTTTTAATCTACAATCTAGCTTACTAATCAGGGATGTTACAATACGAACTTTTCACTAATTTTTACGTAATTGTACGTATTGTAAGATTGTTTTTCAAAACTCTTAGCTAGTGTGGAGAAGTTACAGTTTTTTGATTGAAAGTGGGTATTCATAAAGTTATCTATTGTAATAAATATCCAAAGGTTTTACTTTTTGTATGTTTTTAGTTGTTAGCAAAGTTATGTTAGGTTAAGAAGGGTTCTGCCAGTAATGGTCATCTATTCCAACACAAGGAGGGTCCATTTTGATTCCCTTCAGCTAACTAAAACTAAGAAAACAAAAGGAAAAAAGAGACCTATGTATATGCGTCCTGCTACCCATCACTAAGCCACCCGATTTTCTTGATGAAGCCGACGACATCATCGATTTTACACCGCGCGGTGTTGATGGGCCCATCGAGAAATCTTTCGCCTAGCCATTCAATCCTGTGGCGTTGCAATACTCTACAGTTTTCAACTCCTCTTTGTCCATGCACATCCTACAAATGTCCGATGTACCGGTGACACATCTGATGGTTCTTGCTCTAGTGCTAAGCTCCACTAGAGCAAGAACCAGCAGATGGGTCTCCACCACTTTAATAGCCCTTTTGCACTCGAGTACCAGCCTTGACTGGACAATATGTCCTTTCAGGGCTTTAAGTGCCGCTTGGCTATCAACGTAAAGTGTGACCTCCATTCCTTGTGAAACGCGTCCAGACACCAGTTCGGTGGCCTTTAGAACCGCCATCACCTCTGCCTGAAACACAGTGCATTCTTCAGGTAGTCTGTACGAAATGCGTAGACTGGTTCCCAGAATGTGGACCCCCGCACCGTTGCCCGTCTCCATCTTTGAACCATCAGTGAACACCGCAACTCCGTCGTACGGTTTACAAGATCCCTATTCGCATCATGCAGAAGTCAAACTCAGTGACCATACAGTCCGTTAGCCCGGAAGTTATTGGAAGAGGTCCGTTGAGTCCGAACTCAAGTAGAATCTTTGTGTGGCCTATATTACTTGACTTCACCAACACTAATTCAAAAAGTCTAAACAAACCCCTAGGATACCATTCTAGGTGCAGAATGGTATCCAAAGCTGCTTGAGGTGAACTTCTCTGTGAAGCCAATCGAAGCACTTCTCTGGACCTTGGCTATTGTTTTCCTGCTAATCTCGGTTCTCAATACCTCCAAGCAGACAGCTCATCAATTCATTCGTAACGCCACCTTGCGGCGTTCCTCTCGTAACTAGTTTTCTAAAACAGCCATTTCCCTGATCCGAGTTAATAATTCTGGTGCGACCATAGGAATAATCCACTCTACTAGGAATTGCTGGATGTAGAGGTCTATTAGTGATTCCCTAATAGCCTCCAATTCAACATTATTGACAGCTCCCTCAATATCTAAGAATGCTAACCTATATTCCCACATTATGAAGCGCACTCTAAACTGATTTACCTTGAGGTAAGCATGCTGAGCGACACTGATGACATGCGAATCAATTGTGGTCCTAAGGTATAAATCGATTAAGCGCTCTAGTGTTTTCAAAAGAAACACTAGCCAAATATGTCCTAAAGATATCCCTAAATAGCGTCAATATATGTGTTGAACTTTCTGCATCATTACCATCCGGTCAAAAAGATTTCTACGGCTCGAACTTTCTCTACAGTCACTAAGTCCCTGATCGCCTCTCTCGACTCCTCAACCAGCATGGGGTAATTACACCTTCCATCGGATAATCCTCTCATAACCCTCTACAGTCCGGGAAATGCATATTCATGAGTAACTCCAGGGTTAGATTCGGTCCATGAACCATCGTGCTTTTGTAAATAACCAATTTCATTATCAGACCGTCCAACCCCCCGATTTGCGTCCGAAGCTGTACTTCCTGCTTTCCAATGACTCTGTGTATGTCCGTATGTGATATTTCACCTCCTGACAGTTTGTCCACAGAGTTATCTTACGTCTCTGTCCCAGAATTAGTTTTATTTTAGAATTCGTATATTTTAGTCCCACGAGTATGCACGTAAAGAGAAGGACCATCCATGCAGTGACAGCTTACATGGACTAGGCAAAGAATTACAACCGGCCCGTACCCAGGCGCCGAAGGGGAGCTGTTAAAGACTAGTTTGTGTTTAGCACTAATTTAGCCACCCAGGTCGTCGGCACTGCTTCCAACCACCTTGACCTTAAAAAGTGCTTCAAAAGTACTCACAACAAGTGTATGCCGAAAACCGTTCGAATTAGCAAACTATAACGTAAAAACATCTCCGTAGGCATTCTGCATTTCTATTATCAATTACTTTTGCTGTTGTTGTTGATGTTGCTGTTCTTTGTAAAAGTTTTGTTTTTTGCATTTTTGCTGATGTTTGTTTAACAAAAACTACAAAAACAAAACAAACAAAAAAGTATAAACAAAAAAAGTTTTTGTTTTTCTAACCCCTAAAAAAAGTTGCGAAACAAGTTTTCACACTTTTCCAAACACAAGTTTTTCATTTACATTTTCTCGAAGAAGACTTTATTTTATGTAGATGAGATGCCTTTAAATGGGGTGAGTTTCTTCGTGACACAAACACTTAAGAAATTATTTTTTGTTTTTGTAAATGTCACATTTTCCTTAAGATTTTATTTACTAATTGTAATATAATTGCTTTTTAACTGATTTGTTTCTTAATTGCATTTTTATGTTGTGTTTTACAGGTCCACCCTCATAAGATAGAGCATTTTTAATAATTGCACAAATATAAATATAAATAATGCTTTAATATAATATAATTTTTAAAGATATTGCAAACAAAAAAAAGATATTTCAAGAGAATATACATATGTAATTCTTCTAATTTGTTATTTCTATAATTTCAGTTTCCTAAAAAATTATGTTTAATTTTTTTCTTTTTTCGTTTGTGTAACTCTTGTGTCCTTGCTTATAAACCCCTAGAGACTTAATTTGGTCACACATAATTTTATATGGGTTTATGCATGTGTTAGTTAACACAAGGTTGACATTTTATTTAATCAAAGTAATTTTTGTATTAAGACTGATTATGCTTTTAGTTCTCTAAATGTATCTTTTTTTGTTTTTTGTTTTTCCTTTTTCTCATTATGTTTTGCTTTTAATGGGCGTATTTTTAATGATAACCAAGTACATTTAAGTTAACTTCATTTCATCATGTTGCCAACTAAACAAATTTTATAAAAAAAGTTGACATAACACCACACATGTATACGAACAAACCCCACTAACACCACCGCCAGCATGCTCAGTTCAAACACAAACAAACAAATATCCTGTATTAATCCCTGTGTACCTAAAAACAAAATGTAAAAACTAAAAAATACTATATTATTTAAAAATACGTAGTTACATTATTTACAAAGAAAAAACCACAACCATAACAGAACTACAAAACCCGGTAGTTAAGCATTAGAGTCTTGAACACACATGCCTTGTAGCAACAAACTGTATATGAAGTAGCAAATGCCCTGTGGAATTGGCCCATGGTTGCCTGTTCATTTGTTCGTTAGTGTTGAGTTTTTTCTTTTAATTTTTTGACTGAATTAACGTGACGTGTGCTATTTGTGCAAGCTCTGGTCCAAAAAAGAAACAACAGCATAAAAATAAAAGCTCTGTGGCTAATTCAGTCAGGCGCGCAGGCAGTGTTATATTTGTAAGTTGCTTGTTACAGTTGTTTTTTTTTTAGTCGTGTTAGCAAATGATTACGATTGTACGTTTGTATTTCGGTTTGTTTTTTGTTTGTTTGCTGGCTTATAGAGGAGTACATCACTTTTACATTACATTTCATTTTGTGTTAAAATATGTAGGATCTTTTATTTTAGGGGTTTTTTTTTTGTTGCAAACAGTACATTGTTTTGTTGTTTATTTGTAAATGTTTTAAAGGTTTACCACAACAAAACATAATTATCAAATTAGTGTGCAACCAATGGAGGCTAATGAGTTTGCGGTTATCACACATACATTTGCACATTTACACTCAAATATACGGGATGTTTTTAATTATAAAAATAGGTTTCAAAGGACTTTAAAAATGTTGCTTAATTTCTGTTATACTACTTCTGTGCAATAAAAAGTGGATAAAATGGATTAAAAAATATGTATTAAGTTTAGTGTAGAAATTAATATTTAGTTCTTTTTCGTTCCTTAAATAATGATTTTGACAGTTGGCCAGTTTACAGATCGTGCTTATAGGTCGTATCCCATTTACGTGGTTAAAGCCGAAAGTGTGGAATAATCAGTCATGGCATGTAATACAAGAATAGTTCGTCTCCTCATATTTCGCTGATTAGTCAAATGCAACACTATTATTAGACTTTAGCCATCGTAATTACTGGACATGTCGCCTTGCAACTGTTTCCTATTTGAAAAGTTGAAAAAAATATATAAATATATAGATAGACACATCGCCGGAAGGGAGAGGCTAATTTGGGGTGCTGCAAATTACTTTTTCTAAATAATCTTCTTTGTGAAACATCCAACTCTTTTCACTCTTTTACAGTTGACAGCAGCATTTGTCATTCTTTTTCATTCAGCAAAGACCCAGTCTGTTTCCGAATGGGGAAACATGAATTAGAAGGCAAATTACAATGTAATACAAATCTCTGTAAGCGGTCGATTATATGGCTGGGGCCAAATCACGGCATTCGATATCGATCAAAATTCCCATTTAAATTCTATAGAAATTTCGCTCGATATCGAATGCCGTAATTTTCCCCCTGTATTTATGGTCGATAAAACTATTAAATAATCGTATGCTTTTGATCTTTTAGGTATAAATGTGGCTTTTGGTATGCAATGGACTTAACAAATCTTTCTAGTCCCAAAAAAATTGTTTTTTTAAACGAAGTTATAGATATGTCAACATCATATCTTCTTACTTAATGCTCTATCTATGTACATATATCCGCTCTAACATACAACACGACTTCCAAATTCCAAAGTGGTAGTAGGTTGACCATCCCTATTGACTCTATATTATATCGACGGAATGTTTTATTACAATGAAATGCGCTTGAATGAGTCTAACAGACACGTTTTTGTCCTTGGTACGTTATTCTTAAAGAGTCCATTCATTTGTGGTGAATTGCACTACACATTGTACAGAGGATCTCTTTTTTTTTTTTGTTGAACAATTTGTATGACGATTCAAGTTCTTTCAAAGATGAATCTTGTCAGTTTCCATGTTTGAAAATTAATTATCCACAAACACTACTCCCTTTATTCTGCTTACCATTACCAACTCTTCAAGTGCCAATACAGTTCAATACACAAGAAGTTTACGGCGAAAGTTGCATGGGCATACCCATGTCTTGTATGTAAAGTAGATATACTAAAATGGTGCCAAGTCTGTCAAGGTCATGTGTTCTGAAAAATTAGTGGCTGTTTTTTACACATGCATGAAAGTTCTTAGTGTTAACCCTCAACCAAGCAGCAGAATTACTTTGAGGGTTCAGTTAAGAAACGTCGCTTTTCTTACCTGAGTATATTATTTTGAGGTATAAAGAAACTTTAAAAATGAGGTATATATAAATAATAAATTTTTGCCATTTGTCATTGATTACAAAAAACTTAAAAATTTAAAACTTTAATAGAAATTAATCAATTTAATTAGTTCTCCTTAAGTTTAGTTTTCAATTTTTACATGTTCTTATACACATAATAAAATTCAGGAGTGTGGATTAAATTTTAAAGAGTTTATAAATAAGACTCCTCACAACTGCCAGACAGTAGTAATTTGAAACCAAAAGTGTATATTAAAAAATGGTACAGTCTTCATTGATTCTTTGTAGTTTCGAATCTCCGCCTTCATCTAGGAAAATGATGCCAACATTTTTCTTTGAGTGTAAATGTGGAAAATAGTAGCGGTAAAAATATAAAAAACTTTTTGATTTTTCTTTACTCTTCCTTCTTCTTCTTAATAAGAATGTGTGTTTTTCACATCGTTATTTGTTCTTTTTGTTGTTCATGGCCTGTCACAGAAATGTCAGCCTTCAGTAAGACAAGCATAAGCAAATCTTCTAGACTTGAGATATAAGTAGTTCTTCACACACACAAATAAACGCATAACAAAATATCCCAGCAAACATTTTTTGGGCTAGAATTCTGAACGACAATGTATATAACTTATAAATTTCGTAGCTAATTTACGTATTGTGAAAATAATCGTCAAGAAATTGTAAAGCTCTTTCAGAGTAATGTCTAACAATATTTTATATTTATTGGAGAGAATTTTGTGCAAATTCTGTACTAAATTTGTTGCTGGAGTCTAAAAAACTTTTGTTATGACAGAACGCTATGCCAAAAAATCTAACAAGAACTAGAACACCATTAGATTTTTTAAAGTTATTTACCTGCAGCTGTATTCATTATGAAAAGTTGTTCACTGTCTATGTACTCGACATATCCAGTGCATAACTAAAATAACGATTAAGCTTATGTCCTCGATATGTTGTAGTTTATTCATAATACATTTTTATCCGCTACCTAAAAAAAGTTTACCATCTCTGTTTTATAAAAAGTATCGTTGTTTTTTGACATATGTATGTATGTACATATGAAAATAAATTATAATTTATGTAACCAGTATGCATAATTTGTAAAATTTGAATAGGAAAAGGTTTCCAAAAGAGCTATGAACTGGGATCGAGATGATATTGTTTTTAAATATAAAAAAAAAAAAAATCAGAATTTTTTATTTTTATCACAGTTAGTATTAGACAGGCTGGAAATAATTGAAAACGTATCCAAAGAATCCATTTAAAACTTTTCATGTTTTTTTAATTAACCAAAAAATTATTTTGGCAGTTGTTGAACTGACAGAGGTAAACTAATAGTTATGTACCGCCTATGCAGTGTTTATTTATAGATTAGAATAAGTATAATGAATAATCAAATGTATAGACACTACACAACTTTTCATTATGAATTCGGCTGCTGATCATTATCCAATTTTTATAAAACAATTTAGATTTCAAATTTAAAATCTAGCCAGTAAATAGAGGCTAGTCTAAATGTGCCAGTAGGTAGAGTGCTCGTCTATATGTGCGGAAAAGTTTCCAAAGGAAAGTTGAGCAATTATGCATACAATATTGCAAAATGTAATTATTTGGTCTATTTGGCAAAAAAAAAGTTTACTGGGTAATTATATGTGAACTCGCAAATAATATAGCATTTCCAGTTTAATTTCTGTAATTTTTATTTTAAATCAATATAGTTTGGTTTTTTTTTTATTTAGTATTAATTACACAATAAATTATTGTAACTAATTCTAGTAATATAGAGCTGCTATGGCTTTCGACTCCGTTTTTTTTTTTTTGAGACGCTTATATTTTATTAACAAAATTGGTATCTACGATAAATTTGAATATTAGTACCACACATATTTTTTAAGAGATCAAATGGGGTTTGAGATCCAAAGATTTTTGACCTGCAGATGTGGTATGCTGGACATTCGTCAAGAATATGTGCAACAGTCAGGGGCGTGTTGCAGGATATGCAGTTTAAGATTTTTTTTTTTAAAGATGTCAGTATGAGAAACTGCAGTGTCCAATTCTTAGGCGGACTATTGTAGTCGCTTCTCTTCTAGAGCAATTAGCAGTTGGTTTTTTAATTTTATAAATTGTTTCAAAATTTTCACAAAAAAAAAAACAACTTTTGATTAACAGAGCTTCTTCTTCAAATTTTAAGTTTTCTGAATTTTTAAAATTCAATTGGAAATAGTGTAAGGCAGTAATAAAAACCAAGAACAAAATAAGTTAAGTAAAATAAAATAAATGAATTATTTAAGTCTTTAAATATGAATAACGCAAAGAAACAAAAATGTAACAACAAAAGTAACAACTGACAGCAAAAATTTTCTTTAAGTGGGAAAGCAAAAACTCAACAACAAAAAACTCCAATGAAAATTGTGATAAAAAAAATCTGAAAACATGCAACAAAATATTTGTCAGTTTTGTTTCGTGAAATGGTGCCAAGAATATTATAATTTCTTTCAACTAGTTTGTTGTCGTTGTTGTTGCAAGTTTATTTGTCATTTCATTAAACAACAAAGAAGACGACATGCATACAATTTTGAGTAGGCTTGTTTTTTTTTTGCTACGTTTCTGAAGATATTGTATAATTTTTATTTTAATAAAATCATTTAAGACATGCTGTAAAACGAAATAGACGACAAATTAATCTACAGTAAAAAACTGGCAAATGGCAATTTCAAAATGCTTTTCTTATTAATGTAAAGGGTTTTAATGTTGAAAATATCAAAGTCAGAGTTATTTGTATGTAAACGTATATGTTATGAATCAGCTGATCCGTTTCGCTTGCTGACTAAGCTACGTCTTTAGGCCTCAACTTTTTTATATTTATTTCTTTATGAAGTTGTTGTCATGAAACAGGTAAGATTACAATTGTAAAATTGTACTTTTTTCATTTCAAACCTGAAAAGTACAATGGTACACCAATGGTTTTTTTTGGTACAATTTAAACATTTTTCCGTCTTCATGTTTTAGATGGTTTGAAATGTCAAGTTTAAAAAACTTTGCCTCATTTACAAAAATTACAAAAATCCTTTAACTTTTAAATAAATAATTAAAATACTACAATTAAGGTCGGGATTCCCTGTAGCCTAAAAATAAGTCCTATGTCGGTTTATTTTAGTTGTCGTAGAGAAAATAGGAAAGTTCTCATTATAACGTATCGGAGTACATAGTTAATAAAGTAAAAGAAATGAAAATAATGACGAATATATCGAAAAAAACGTGCATATAGGTAAGCGTACAAAACCTAGAAATATATTTCAACCCAAAAACCCTTTCCTGAACCAGTTACAATTAATTTATTGTGACCAGATGCAGACGATATGTTTAATTTTCCAACCCTTCTATCGACAGTTTAGAAGTGCTACAATTAAAGATCTTTTCTTAATTGTTTTAACTTCGTTACAATCTCAGAAGACTTCAGAATGCTGTTGCTTACCGACGTTTAACACTTGCATGCTAAGACTAATTCTATCAGTTAAGTAGCTATTGGTTCTGCTTCCTTATCTATGCACACAAATGAGTGTGATTGCCGAATGACTCGCCATCCGGTAAAATGAAAAATTTAAATTTAAATTCACATCCAAAATTTGTTTAGTACAATTTCAGTACAAAAAGTACAATTTAAAAAGCCGGTTGGTACAATTTGAAATCCCAACCGGTTTATATTTTCCATATACCCTTGAGTCTCAATTGGTAGTATTGTAGCTTATTTGCCCTGAGGGCGATAGGGTGCAAATTTAAAGCATAAATTTTACCTGACCTTGTCTCTAACCATGTAAAGTTCCAATAAAACCAGACCACCTGTTTGGGAACTGCAGAATTATTGTCCCAATTTTCAGAACTGACGTGTTTCTCACTGTTAAAGACGAAACAAAACTGGGTCATAATATTTTTTCACACTGTCTGCCGTATAAGATTGTGGGAGTAAGTAGTATCAAGATATAACGAGTTATTTGATAGCAATTTTTTCTTTTTCTTTCTGAGGATAGTTTTTTAAGAACAAAGGTTTTTCGGTCCTATGTAACTTTATGAAATGAAGTTGTAAAATCTTCATATACGATTCACAGGAAAACCATAAATTGATCAAATATCCGTTATATATACTCTAAATTTAGCAAATCAAAAAGGTGTTAAGGATTTAATTTCTTCGTGTGTATCTGCATCTTATCCGAAAGTCCAACATTCTTTCAGTTCTGATAAAAATTGTGTAAAAGTGTATTGGTTGTGACCATTTTCTATTAGAAAAGAGATTATTCTGCTTGCAATAAATCCCTTTCCTTTTCTATTGACCATAAAAAATTTCCAGCTATAATTGGCAAACGCTTTCGAAATTAGCATTTAAAAATGGTGAATACAATCAATCACCTATGGAAACTGCGGGAAATATATTATAGTTTTTATTATTTTATGTGTGTTAAAGATACAGATTGAAAAATATATACATACATGCATGATTTCTATTTGATAATTGTATTAAATTATAAATAGTAAATGACACCAAAGCTCAACAGCAGCAACTAATAATAATTGTGGCACAAACTAACAAAAACTGTTTAAACGAGAAGAAAAAAACTAAATAAAACTGACAAAAAGGACACATTTCAACAACATTTAAAGATTTCAAGCAAAAAATGCGTCTGTCTTCTTAAAACCATAAACAGTATTGGAAACTGCCACAAATGACGGACTGCAGCAAGTAGGAAAGCATTTAAAGCAGAAGAGATGAAAAAATAAAGTAAACCAAAATCGAAACCCAAACATTAACATTAACCAAGCGTTGAAGTCGATGAAGCTTAAGTAGAATTGGAATACAAAATGCATGGAATAGCAGACAATCTCTGCTTGCACCTGTTTAAAAAGTTCAACACCACTTCACACAATCAGTATGCGCTGTCAAAGTTTGACAGTTAATATACTTTAGCATTAATAGCAAAGAAGCACCAGAAGTACTGAGTATACGAACGTACGTGTATGTATGGTGTAGTAGTGCTCAGCTTTATTTAGCTCCTTTACTATGGCTGGCTGGTCTTTGCTGCTGCAAAGCTGGAGGAGGCCAGTTATCCAAACGAATGCAATATGTGAACTCTTTTTCTGCAAAACAAAAAACAAAAAGTAAGTCTGTCCGTTTGTCTGTTAAAGTATGAAAGAAAAACTAAACATTTTAAAGTTAAGCTTTACTAAATGATTGCATCAGGGGAGAAACAACTACAAAGTTTAGATTTTTTAACCATTTCAGCTTCAACTTTTTGTCTTTCTACTTTGACTGTTTTTGTATTCATATTTTTTTTTTAATTTTTTTCCTTTAAATCAAGACGTGCATCTTAAAGATTGTTGGGTTGGTTGTATAGACAAACGTACAATGTAATACTATTACCATGGGGAATATCTAGCTACATGCGCGAGTATATTTTATTCGTATTTTTGCTGAGTATATTTAACTTGTTTAAACATTTTATAACGCGTGCACAAAGTTATGAAAACATTACAAAACATCAACCAAAGCAAAATATTGAAAGGAAAAAATCCAAACTCACACGGAATATTTAAAAGATGAAAAAAATGACGACAAGCAGCAGTCATTTGGACAGTAAAAGTTAAAAACTACATAAAGCCAAAATCAACGTACGAGTGATTACAGTAAAAAAACACAAATCACATCAACAATTTTGATCTGCAATCAATTTTTCCATTTTTCTTCTTTTTTGTTTCGCCAACAAACTGCATTAAATAAACATTGTGAAAATACATCAGAATATCTTATCTTTGACAGTGAATCAGTTAAACAACATTTTCTGATAATAAATCTAATTGTCACATAACAACAACGACAACAGCAATAACGATGAATGGAAGAAGAAAAAATCTCCCAATTGTTTATCGATATCATTATAATGATCGATTAGTCAGAAAGAGTTGGAAAGAGAGGGTGACTGACAGGACATCACAAGACACTATTTTAAAAATATTATTTATTGCTCGACATCAGGTAATTAAGTTTGAAAAACACAAACAAACAATTTTTATCTGATTTTTAATTATATTAAAAGATAACCATCATTTGTTGTAATGCAGTATTGAATGTTAAATGTTTTTAGATTTTTACAAAGACAAAAACAAAGTTGTATTACTTGATCAATCTTTAAGTTGAAAAAGAGTATTATTTCAAAATTTTATACCGCCTAATATGTATTTGTGAGGAGCCTTTAAAAATTATTTTCATATTTTTCCCTATAACTCATGACACACATTTTAAAAGATTTTATTTAAAAATTTTTCAAACATTCTTCAAATAATAAAAGGAAATTTTAAGCTGAATTATGTGTCAATATGTCTTTCTGCTTGTACAGAATAAAAAAAAAACACATTAAAAATTTATTGAACAAGTTTCGAAAGATGTCCTTAAAATTTTTAAGAAAATTTGCGTAACATTCGCTTGGTTACGACATTGGCGGTACATCAACAACGAAAATCAAAGAAGTGTTGCGTTACCAACAAGTACGGGAATTAGTAGGAACCACGTGTTTCAATGATTTCAATTTTGGATAAAAAATTGGGAATGAGCAATTTTTCAGCAAAATTGTAAGCTAATGTGGAAAGCTTACAATCAGAAGAAACACAATCCTGTTCAGCTTATTTAGAGCTTTTTCGTCGCAATTCTGAAGCAAGCCATACACATTGCGATGAGTTGTACAACCAATTCCAGGAATCATTTGTATGCGCTCCACAAACGATACAATTCAAAGTAAGATGGCGTTCAATAGTCTCACATATTATATAATTGACATCGTCCGTAAATTATACTTAACATTCCATGTTAACTGCAAGTTGGTCAAAACAATACCAAACGCAAATACTACATAAAATCGTAGGCGAGAGGCACAAAAACGTAGCGACGAGTGTGTACAACTTGAAAAAAAATCAAAACTTTTTGATCTTTCGTACAACTGACATATAACTTGAATACAATCAGCCCAGAGACGTTACAATTCGTGTACAACTCGCCTACAACCTACGATTTCTAGAATTGGTTGTACAACTAATCGCATCGTATGTGGCTTGTATAATGCAATAAAAAGAGGGATCTTTCGCCAAGGCGTTTTTAGGTTATATGACTCGGCGAAAAAAGATTTGCGTAAAATAAAAAGAATATTTTGATGACCCTCCGAAATATTACGTTGAGGATTTAAATTCAAGGGATGAAATGTACAGAGGTAAGATCTTAAGATCGATGTATGCAGGGTGGATGCATTGTTGATAAAAATGTGCTGTTGCATTCTCAACAGAAAGAGTTGGGTAGGCTCCAACCCCTAAGCAAAAGGTTAGAACATGGGTCCAGGCTTGCCATGTTCTAAGAATTGCTACTCACTGTGACTGTGCGATACACCTGAATTGCGTATATCGTGCCCCTTACACAGGGCACGTTATCGTAGGGTTGCGCCGTTACTACACAGTGGGGGCGCTAGTCTACGTCTTAGTTTCACTCGGTGTTTGGAGCACCGTGGCAGGTACCCACGTTAATCTAGAACACATCTGTACAGAGGTAAGATAAAACTATATTTAATATAGAAAAGAATCAACTGAATATTTTTTTCTGTTTTTTTTTAACGACTTGTTGACTTTTCCTTTTATCTCGTCTTGCTGGCTTGATTTTGTACTTATATAATCGTCTTAGTGATATGAACTGAATCGAACTTTTATTAATGGAGCTAGAAACCTTAAACAATGTTTTTCACATTTAGCTGAGAAAATGCACTTACATATTTAACGGCAGCAGTGTATGAATGAAATCATTTAAAATTTGTATAAGAAAAACTTAATTTTAAAAACACCGTAAATAATTTATTCAAAATATTCCATTTAATTTATTGCGGCGCCCTGATCTGTGGTATGCGATTGCTAAAGTTTTGAATGACATTTTTTGGTTGTCAGTTATTTTGTGCTGCATATCCTGTTTAATTTTTTGCACTGTGTTCGGTTTGGCTTTTTGCTCTTCAAATGGCCCTCAAGTAAAAACTGGAATCGCCGTGTCTTGATTTGAGGCCTTCTGCAAATTTCGTGTGCAATAGAGCGATTGTGTCTGCAGTCTTCTACATTTTTCAATTGGTTTCACAAAGCGTGCGGTATTTTGTTTTGATAGCGCATTTCACTAAGAGCTTTTTTATTTTTTCAAAAAAGGTTGGAACAGTCACGCTTTCAGACAACAAAGCACCCCAAAGAGTTACCTTTACGCAAATCTGTAATGGATTTTGCGATCCCTAAATTTTACAGATTTGCTGCTAACAAATCTATTGAGATGAAAGTGTTCCTCATCAGCGAAAAAACTCTTCTTCGAAAGCCGACTTCAAGTATAAATGCAAATGCTTTGTTAAAATTCGCAGTGTAGTGAAATAAGAAATAAAGTGATCCATAAAAGATCCATTATGAGCACCAAAATATCGACGTAAAAAATTATGCGCATTTTTTTCAAGCGCCTATTTTTATATAAGCGCCGATCTTTATATAAGATCGTTATCTCGCATTTACTTTTGCCAGTATTTTCTATTTAAAAATGACTTCTTGCTTTTCTTTATGAAAAAATAATGTGAAATGTCTGATCGGTATGATGTTTAAATGACAGCATACATTTAAAGCTTTTAACATTAACCCATGGTAACAGTCATTTCAAACTTTAAAACTTTTGGGTTTTGTTCAATCACAGCTGTAAGTCATTATAATAAAAATTTATATCTGTCTTAGATGTGTATTAAAACTTAACCAGAATACTATAAAAAGTTCTACATTTTAAAGAAAAATGATGTTTTAATAAATTTGATTTGTAATTAGGATTTTTATAACAAAAGTCAAAAGACATCAACTTCAATCGTGCAATCAAAATCATACACACGATCGATTGATTACATTACAAGATCGATAAACTGAACTGGATTTTTTGTTAAGCTTAAAACTCAAGCAACAATGGACACAAAACAACTACAAACACTTAATTTTCTACAACTGATGTGTTATTGTGTTTGCTGTCTGTTTTGTCCACACTCGCGTCTGTAGCGCCTTGGACGACTGCAACACAAAAAATTAACTAAAAAGGAAATATTTCAAGAAATTGTAACTTCATCATGGCACTTTGATTGGCACATGAGCACGATTCAACCAACAAAATGCAACAGCAGAGAGCATAATGTCTGCAATATAAACAGCAACGACTTTAATAATAAAGTTAAAATAAAAACTCCATTGAGCACGATCACAATTTGATTTGTGTGAGATTTTTTAGGTTTCACCACTAAGCAGTCGTCTCAACAATTTCTCTGTTATTTTTTTCTGCGCCACAAAACAAACAACAAAAAAATCTTAAATAAATACGTCATCATCAGATGCAGCACCAGTATCAACTACAAAAACAGATGAACATTTAACAGAAACAGAAACAGCAGAATAAGAAATAACATCATGATCTTTTTAGAAAAAAAAATTGCAACATTTAAGGAAAAAATTCCACAAAAAAATAATAAACAGAAATGCGTAAAAACACGCATACTTGGTCGTTATTGCATGGCCATGCAACAGAGAAGCCTGCACAGATAACTCGAGTGCAACAATTGGGTGTAAAGGCGATAGGAAAGTGTTGTCAAATGATCCAAGAAAGAACGTTTTAGTTAAAAGGCCTAGTTGGCACTAAAATTAAACTTTTATTAACCACTTTTTAATTTAAAATAATAAAGTTAAGGGAGAACAAACACTCTATTCTAAATAAGCGTAAAAAGACCTGCTAAATTGGCTCTGATAATGTACATGTGATGCGATTTTTTTTCTAGTTTATCTTCGTTTTCTGTGTTCATTTTTCTAGTTTTATTTGTGTTTGTTGTTTTTAAGATTCCTGCCAATTTTCTTTTAAAAATCTTCCTTAAATATAAGAAAATGTAGTCATTTGCTGTGAAAAATACTCAATCTATTTAATGGGTTTTTAAGTGTACTATCAAAAACCAATATGTTGTGTTTTAGCTTTTTTGGGGTCTTCTTCAGTCACCAATTGAAATGTTTAATCATTTAACAGTTTTTTCGTTTTATTTTGGATGACAGTTTCTTTTTTTTAATTAAAAAATTTTTAACAATTATGTATCATGCCGTAGATAATAGCTGTTGTGTCCGTTGAGGAAGGCCAGTAATTGCGTGTGAAAATTTGCTTGACTTGCTGCTTGTTTAAGCTGCCAATAAGCGTGTTTTTTTAATATTTGATCGTATTGTAGGTTTCGTCAAATTGTTTGCAATTAAATTTTGTGTTTTTAACAAAAAAAAAAAAACTATGTTAAAAAAACAAAACATTATGGTACATTTTTAATTGCATTTAAATATTGAATGAATTTATAAAATAAATGCAAAGAAGAACATTTTCAAAGAAATTTTTACCAACAATTTAAAAAAAATTTAACTAAAAATTTTTAAAAACAAAAATTTTAACAAAAAATTTTTAAAAACAAATTTTACAAAAAATTAAAAACAAAAAAATTTTATAAAAAGTGTATTTGGCTTAATGGGTAAAAAAAAACTCAAAGACTTACTAAATTTAACTGCTTTATTACAATTAAACAACTTTTTAATGAAAAATTCAAAACAATTATGCAGTTATTGACAAAAAATAAAATGTTTGATTGAAGTTTAAGAAGCTTATACCTATAATTAGAGTTTATTTCAGTGAAGACAAAACAACCCTGTAACAAAAATAATGCAGTAAATTAAAAAAAACTGATAATTATACACTTCAGAAAAATAAACAACGCCTATTAAATCTCTATGTTATTAATATTTGGTTTGTTTTCCATTTGCTTTCAGCACCTCACTCAACCTTCTTTTATTCTTCAATTAAAAGCCCTTTTCAAATCGTCCTTATTATGTCCTCTGATGCTCAGAGTATGTACAAATACATAGGTATAACCCTCTTTATATCAGCTTATTTTATATATGTACATACATACTTAACTGTTCTTTTTTTCTGAATATATTCTTTAACATTCTGAATATGAACATGAATGACAACAACCATATTATGTTCTCTATAACAATGCTAACAAATTATATCTAATTGTTTGAAACAATACTTTGTTTACAATAAACTAGTTTTATAACTAAAATAATATAGTATTTATAACCATAATATTTTTCATTAATCATAGTAAGTTTGTTTTTGTTCAGTTTGTGACACAGATAAAAATATTCTTATGAAAACGTCTGTAATGTTTTTCTTGATAGCAACACTTTTAAAAAAGAAATACATATACCTTCCTACCTACCTAGGTAAGGCTTTAAGTTCAAGAATTCCGATATACATTTCACATCTTAAAATCGGACAACATAAATAAAAACTGCATAAGTATTCATTTACGTATTTTATTATTAACAACCACTGTAAGTCAGCCATTACTTTTACACATGTCAAATGCTTAGCAAAGACATACACCACATTTTTATAGTTCTGTTCGGATCTGACAATGATGAAATTGGAGGTACAATTTATAAAATTGTACCAAATCAGCATGAATTGTACCAAAATTTGGCATTAAGTAAAATAAACAAAACATACAGTAGCTCAAATCTAAAGTAATGATATTTGACCTTGAATCCTTGGATTGCAAATTTACAGTTATTTTGCCAAAATATGTACTATTTCATAAGCAAAAGGCTTCCTGTGTATTTGAAACCCCACCAAAGTTACCGGATTTTAATCCGATAGAGTAATCCCGGATTTTTTTTTTAAAGGATAATTAAAGAGTCGACTAATTACCAAAAAAAGACCTTACGATTTGTCACTACAAAATTTTTAAATATATATCAACCGAATACTGCCGGAAACTTATAGAGACGATGCAAAAATGTTTAAATGTTGTAATTAAGCAAAAAGGACTTGCAAAATAAAATATCCATTACTAATAATAAAAATGTTGAACATAAATTAGGAATGTTGTTGTAGTTCCAGACAGGGTTAGAGATCCATGAAATTAGAAATGTTTGTTATTGTAAACATTGATTAATAAAAAAAAACAGTACCAAAAACAATTGAAGTGTACCACTCATGTGCCGATTGTACAAAATTTGGTACAATTGTGCCACAAATCCCAACACTGTTTTGAAACCAAGCCCCCAATGACCAAATAAATAAATTAAAACATTCTCTTGTTTTGAAAAAAACTCTAATGACATAAAAATCCGCAGCTAAAAATTAAGCTCTTTTAATCTACTTTCAAAGCTTAAGCCAGCGGTATCTCTCAATGAACAGCTACAAAGATCTACCACAGTAACCACCATGAATGAATAACACACCTCCTAAACAAAAAATAAACAAGTTAGTTAAACCATTAAAAGAAAAAGGTTTAAAATAAAAAGAGTATATGAATAGTTTTTGTTTATTGAAATCTAGACACCATCTCACACCAAACAAATCACAAAGAAACAGCAACAAATCATATTTTGTGCAAAAGAGATAACAAACACATTTTCTAAAACAAAAACAAATAACAAAAATGTTGCTTACTCTCTTAAAAACCATCAATCATCCTTCATTCCTATGCATGCATGTCAGGGATGGTAAATGAAAATTTTAAATTGTACTTAAATTTTATTTTTCGGACTTAATTTGTATTAAACACATACATATGGGATGTTCATATATATCATGGTGCAACGAAAAAATATTTTTTTTTAATCTGAATATGTAATAGTGATACAAAGATGACATTTGCTATTGCTAAGTCAATTGTAAAGTTTTAACACGACTGGAGTAGGGCAAGGGGTGCCGCAGATCAAAATATATTGAAATTTAGCAAATTTCAATACATTTGGATCTGCAAAAACCGTATTATAGAAATCAAAGGACGGTCAAAAAAATCATTACAGTTTCATATCTACCCCATCTTTTTACAACAATGAAAACAATATATATGTATATATTTTTATGTTTTTATACTCCATTTAGGTATTAAAACGTGAAGAAAAGGTTATAAAATGACGATGGATAACAAATTTTTATGTTTTGCATTATTTTAGGAGTAGTTTTAAAATGAAATTAAAATAATAATAAATATGAAAAACCACAAATAAAATAAAAAATATAACTATAAAAGATTTAAAGACAACAAAATCGTAAAATTGTCAAGTACAGGGCGTTAGTTAGTGAAGATCTCAGAGATATTGTTGGATTCTTAAATTTCTTCAGAAGCTGTAATATCGTTGTGGACAAAACATCCCGCGCGATCTTTACACGATTTCGGCTACCCATCAATTCCTAATAGTTTAATATTTATTTTACCAAACTACCCGGAAATATATCCTAGATCCTATTCCTTAAATTATTTGCATGACATGTAACACAAATTGACCAAAGTGCGGAGCACCTTTATACTGTTATGCTAGCTATAAACCAAACCTAAAATTAGTAACAATCCTCTGGTAAACATTAATTGAGTCATAAATAATGATAAGGGTCAAAATAAAGTTTTTTTTGTGTTAAAAATACGATTTACAGCAAATTTCATTTAATACCATCGACTATGCACCAAATGGGCCGTCGGTGTAGCAATATACTTTTCAGGTTTTTATTGTATCAAAAACATTACTATTGCACTAACTTTACCATCCCTGCTGCTGGTAACTGCAAATGAATTCTTCCCATATGGTAACTTTAGTAAATGCTTTTTGTTGTTGCAATTGCTTTCATTTGTTTTTAGTTTTGATTAAACGATTTGTACAGCCATAATGTAAAAGCAGATGCGTGGCGTTGGAAGGAGAAGTTAAAAGTCATGTTAACCAAACGTAAATTTAACGTAACGTAACACATGATCATTTTTGTTGTTTAGAAAAGGAAAACTCTTTCTGCTTTACTTTCTAATGTTGTCACGTTTTATTAGTAAGCAAAGAAAAGAGAGAGCAACAACAATTATAATATGTTGCATCCGTTTAGCTAAAACTAAGAAATGTCAAAAGAAAATTTATTTTAACCATATAACATACATGTAGTATAATGTATGAATTTTATATAAAGACTATTATTTTGACGTCATCATAGCTACATGGTTACACGACCAATTTTTATTTTTGTACGCATATCTGCCAGATAAATAGTAAAATCTGGCAGATATGCGTATCGTCATTTTGACGGCTTTTTGCCCAAAAATGACATGTGGGACGATTTATATCCTAATTTTGACGATTTTTAATAATTAAAAATTTATACCGTTAAAGCAACTCTGAATTCAGCACAGTTCTTGAAAAATGACAACAATAACTTGTTAATAATAAAATATGTCTGTCATTCTTTGGCGTTGTGTTCTTTTTACGCTTGTCAGTAGAATATTTGAAGGGGAGGTGCCAGCAATTTGATAATATTTTAAGTCTATTAGAAATAAAACCAAGAAAATATTGTAAGACGCATGGGAAATTCTAAAAGCTGTTGTTATCGGGATGTAGAAAATATTGAAAACAGTAAAGACAGATTGACGGTTTTATGACGATTTCAAAAATCTATTTTGACGATAATATTTGACGATTTTTCCCAAAAATATGACTATATTACCTCCAAAAAATCTGGCTGCTATGTTTGTAGGCGACAATGAGCAATGGGGACTGAGAGAAAAATATTTAATTTTATTCAAGAGCAGAGAATATAAAAAAATAAAGAAAATTATGAATTAATTTGCAGCAGAGTTGGTAAAGTTAGCACAATTGTACCTTTTTTGGTACATTTCGAACCTGAAAAGTACAATGGTACACCAATTCGGTACAATTTAGAAGCTTTTCTAGCTTTAAGTTTTAGATAGTTTGGAATGTCAAATTTAAAAAACTTTGTCTCATTTTAATTACACAAATCCTTTAAATAAATATGTAATTTAAATACTTAAATTATTAGAAATAAGTCCTATGTCAGTTTAATTTAGTTGTCTGTAGAGAAAATTCTCCTTAAAACGTATCGGAATACATATTTAATAAAGTGAAAAAAAAAATGAAAATAATTACGAATCTATCGAAAGTACGTGCATATAAGTGCATATAGGTATATTTTCATCCAAAAATACTTTCTAGAACGAGTTACAATTAAACTTATTTTGATTATTAAATTATTATTAAAATTATTTTGATCCAACCCATCTATCGACAGTTTAGAGGAGCTACCAGGGTAGCGATATCCCGAAAAACGTTGGGAAATGAAAGATATTTTCTTTTTTGTTTTAATTTCATTGCCATCTCAAAAGTCTTCAGAACGCTGGTTCTATCATATAATTCTATCAGTTAAGTAGCTACCGGAACTGACTCGCCATCCGACAAAAGGATAAATTTAAATTCACAACCAAAATTTGTTTAATACAATTTCAGTACAAAAAGTACAATTTAAAAAGCCGGTTGGTACAATTTGATTTGCAGTCAAGAGGTTATGAGCAAATAAATTTTGTATTTGTTTTAAGGCAATAAAAGTATTAAAAGTTATTTTTATAAAAGTAAAATATAAGTTCCTTAAACAATCGGGTATGTTCTGTAATCCGAAACCGAGTGAAATAGAAATCGAATAAATTTTTAAAGAAAAATATAACTTAGTTGCGCCTATTATTTTAAAACATTAGCAATCAAGGAAGTTATGTGAATGGTCTTTAATCAAATGTGTAAAAAATAATATGAAAATGTTGTAAGGTTTTAAAGGTATGACAATTTAAAATTTCATTCGGATTCAATTTCACTCGGTTTCGGATTACAGAGCATACTTGAATATCAGAGTTTGCGATAAAGCTGTGGTCTTTTATAAAATTAAGTACCTATAAAGGTGAGTACAGGACGGACGACCATTATAGCCAACGGCATTCGTACTCCTGTAGCTGTGTAGCCAGTATTGTTTAAAGCATTAATACCAATATATCTCATAGGGATAATACCTCATACATATGTATGTAACTTCTATTTAAGTTTCTATTTCGTTAACATAGTGTTGTTGTAAAAACGATCACAAAGTAGGTTGTTTCTTCAGCTTGATGCTCTTCTTAGATTTTGTTATGACTAACGTTCTTTTTTCCAAGTCTAATATTACTTACTTTAACAATCGTTGTTTATGTTTTTTTTTTCTTCTCTCAAACATTTAGCCACCAACCATTTTGATTTACGACTTTTATGTATTGTTGTTTTGAAAGCGTAGAAATTCAGTGATGCGTTGTCATCATCATCATCGCCGTCACCTCCATCAGCAGAAAAAGCAACAAAGTTTATTTCCCTTCACTATCAGATTAATGTTGGTTGTATTTTGTTTATACACAGTGTGTGTCGTGTGTTATGTTTCTGCTTTTGTTCTTGGTTCGGTCTATTGTTAAATCAAGTATTTTTTCACTACGGCTTTGAAGGCATTACGTTTAACATTTCTGCCTGGTATAAGCAAACTTTACTCCCCATTTCAAAACAAAAAGCCCCCAAAAAACAAAGACACAAAAACGATGGAGTGTAAATGGTGAATCTCTTTGTTGACTTCCGTTTTGCTTAAAACTGATTATGACAGTCTTGATTTTCTTTTGTTTCTCATAGACAAAATTTTTTAATTTTATTTTCTTTTTTAAAAAATTTATTCTTTATTTTCTATTTATCCACTTGGGTTGAAGTGAGCTTAAAACAGATCTACACGTAATTAAAAGATGTCTAGTTTTGTAACAATCATAAACGCATACATACACAACTTCTAACAAATTAAAACTTTTTTTATTTCCTTTTAAAAATAACCGAAACTACACACTTGAACGCACTTACTTCCTGCAGCTTATTACTGTCGTAGAGGAGGGTTTTATTTTAAATATTCTTTCTTCCACAAGTTCCGTACTTTGGTTTTAGTTGCTTTATTGGAATTTACCGCCATTATCATTACACTATTGGTATCGAATATTTTAAGTGTTTTTCTTTGTTGTTGTTACGTTTACATACATTTTATCGTTTCTGATTTTACAAAATTATTTTGATGACGTCGTTGCATCGTTCGTAATGTGGGTGATGGGAGCGGTATACTTACATATGTATGTAGTATTTCAGATGTATTTCACTAAAACTATAACTGTGTTATTCAAAGTGCTTGATTTTATATTGTTATCTTACAGTTAGTATTAGTTGTTTTTCTTACTACATTGGTATAACTGGGTTCATTGTTTTTCTATTGATTTTAAATATTTTAACTAGCTGGAGTAACGGGAAAATGGCTTCGTTCAGCAAGTTAACATGAGACTGTGTGTGGTGGTTGGGATAGACCAAGGCGAATTCATACCAGGTGTGAGCAGTAGGACAACAACTACAACACAACAACAACATTGACATTAGATTAGCAGATATGAAACAAAGTATTTTTTGACAACACATTAGCAAAAAAACGAGAGCAAAAAACAATCAGCTGGGCTATCGACTCCACCTGGTATGAATTCGCCTTGGGATAGACGAAGTAAAATATTAATAAAATCTCGCTATACAGCTTCAAAATTAGCGTGCCTAATTGACACCAGAGGCGCTGCAACACTTATAAAAATAATTATGACCCGCAATTACAGAGTTGCCGAAAGTGAACCTTTTTTTTCTTTATTTCGCCAACTATTTGTCTTATCTTTACTCTTTCCCATTCTAGAGAAAGTAACATAGTTAATTAATAGGGATAAGTGCCTGAGAAATCTACATATTTCAAATAGGACATTGAGGGCTATCTTTACCCTTGCTCACAAAAATTGGTTTGAAGGACCCGAAATGTTGCACAACATTCAATAATACTCAAGATTATTTTGGAAACTTCAATAGAGGGCTTTCGTACCATATAACCCCCTTGATCATATTGCGACTCGTTTCTGAGTTTTTATATACCAAAGCTATTTTATTTCACATCAATTTATGTGCAATAGCCAATTTGCGTAAATATGTAAAAAGTTTTAAACAAGAAAACGCTAGTGTTAGTTTTTAGTGGAGGAAATCTTTAAATTTGTTACGTTAATAATTACTAAAAAATGGATTCCTAATTACTATGACTTTTTTCTCACACAAAACAAATTATTTGGCAGCTTAAAACATATTTTGTTTTCCGAAGACCCTTAAGAACTCTTGCCAGCCGAGGCGAGTGTGGAAGACCTGTCTTGCGATGACAACGTGTGTTAAATATATATGAGTGTAATATACGACTAGGATTCCTTGTGTAAACTAAAGAAGAAATAAAGAGATCTTCTTGAAATGGCACCTCTACTCGGAGACTAAATCGTGGTAAATTTTTTTAAATTTATTGAATGCTACAATACCATTAGAAATTATATTCGAACTTAATTTATATAGCATAGTAACAAAGATCTTAAGTAAAATGATCTGTAGTAAAAACACCTATAGACTTTGGTGGGAATCGAGCCCACAACGCTCAGAATGATATTCTACCACACTACCAACCAGCTTATCGGAGCATCTCTAAAGATTTTGAAAAATATAAATTAAATAATTGTAATAATGATGATAGCATGACAAGGATTTTAACAAAATTTGGCATTTGTTATAGGGTAGTTTCGAAAATTCTATTACATTTTGGATCAATAAGGGTCGAAAAATCGGTAAACATGATGATTTGGCAATAATAAGAATGACAAAAAGGGATCTTTTTATATCTAGTGAACACTAAAGCCACTAGACGTTAAAATATTATTGACTGTGCTATAAAATCGACACAGAGTTAACATCATAATAAAAAGTTTTATGTTAAAATATGTATCTTCTGGAAAACTGAACATTTTAACACGATGACAACTCCAAAAACACTAAAAATGTGGGAAATCACATCATCATTGCCTTATCTCAATACCATATATGGGAAATTGTAGACAGTAGAATATGACACGTCTTTTCGGATAAGAAACAATTGCATGGAGCTCAATATGTACCTGTTAAGAAATTTTCGGAACATTTTATTAATAGAGAGTGAGCAACCAGACTTTATAAGATATATAACTGAAACATCGAACTCTAGTTTTGTATGACTCTGTAATTAATTATTAAAAAAAAAATTAAATAATTTCTGTAAAATGCAAAAAATGATAATTCCATTTAACAGATTTTTAACACAGAAAATGTTAAATTTTTTTTTGTAAATTATTTTCTTGATAAACAAACTGTAACTCTTGGTTAAACATTTCACATGGTAACTCCAATACTAATTTTTTTTGTGAGTGTAAACTCACCTATTGACGAATAGCAACATTTTCATGATTACTGTAGACTAAAACCTTCCTTGTTTAATTAGTCAATACAACAATATTGATTGGCATTAATGTTACTCAGCCACAGAGGGCACTGCACGCCGAAAGCCTTAAGGTATGCTAAGGTTTTTACCATCCCTAATATTGTGTTCATACGAAATTCTTAAATTATTTTTGGCAACATTCGTTGTTTTTCTAAAAAATATTTTAACACACTGTAACGTATCTTAAAAAATACGTTATAAAAGTGATTTTGTTTAACAGAAAATTTTTTCTGCCGATGAATTTGCAGGTAAATTTTCAAAGTCAGACAGCATTGCAAACTGAATAGTTTAATCTATTTAGTAGAAGTTATTATCTTAATTCTTCAACATGACTGATTTTTGTAGGTTTGCGTTAAAAATATGAGGTTAGCAGCCGAATTGAAACAAACCATAAATAAATATTGTGCAACTTCACACATGCACACATGTATTCGTAACAGATAAATGAAAACGTTTCTTTGGCATGCCAACTCTTCTCTGACTTTAGCCAACATCCGTTTGTAAACATTTCTCTTATTAAAAATACACACACAATGCGATTCGTAATATTCATCTATCTAAATTTCTATGTATTGTTCCTGTGAGATTTCATACCTTCATGTAAGTGTATGTATGTCCTTCTGCCCGTCTGTCTTGTCGTGGTCCTTTTACTTTTAAGGTTGCTGCTTGTAAATATTTAAAAGCCTGCTGCTATCTTACTGTTATGATTTTTGTGTTTGTTTTTTTTTCTATCTATATGCCATTGTTGTTGGCATTATCGCATATTTGTTTCCGGTTCAGTATTGTTCTTGCATAACGGTATTTCACTATAATTGAAACGGAAGCTTTGGTTTTGTCAGTTTTACTGAATGTTTAACTCTCTCCCACTATCATTTCACTCATTCTCTCAGTCTTGTTATTGCTGTAAAAGGCTGGAAAGACGGAGTGACAGTAAACATTCTTTCGCATTTATTAGGATTGTAGAACATTTATATAGATATTTTTGTAATAAGGTATGATTCTTAATGAAAACATAATGTTAGACTGTCAGAGATTTAGATAAAATGATTATTTTTTAAATTAGTTTTTTTAAAGAATTTTATCTTCTTAAGATGAGAAGAATGAAGAAATTTTTATCTAAAATTTATTCTTACGATACGATATATACAGTAATACAACTTGTTGCTTCATTTGATTGGTAGTGCGCTAGTCCGTTAGTCTGGATGTTGTGGTTTTCACTCCTGCCAAAGAACGATCGTTGAACGAAACAATTATGGAACAAGATTAACGTGAGTACCTGCCTAGTTGGCCTAATCTCACGGTGGTCTTACCACCGAGTGAAATGTAAGCGTAGACTAGCGCCCCCATTGTGTAGTATAACAAAACTTTACGATTGCCACCACGATACAGTCACAATGAGTAGCAATTTATATAATATGACAAGCCTTATCCAAGGCAAGCCTAGATTCATATTATAGCCTCTTGCTTAGGGGTTTGGAGACTATCCAAACTCCGTCTGTTGAGAGTGCAACAGCACACTTGATCGACCGTACACCATACCTACATAAATCGATCTTAAACCACAACCACCACGTGTACCCCGAAGGGGACCTCACCAACAACCGGTCACAGAGAGGATAGGCTCTCTGTGGGGCCACCGATTCCCGTGGTACCAGTCCTTTGGGCACTGGTCGGGCCTCGAAGAGAACCCGTATGTTTTAACACACAGACCTTTTCTTCCAGATTTAGGTTCTAGGAACCTTAGCGTCTGGTGCCCCTATTTTCCCCGAGTGAACCGCGTCAAAGCATTTGCCATTCCTGCAGTGACAATTGGAACCCCCGTGGGTACGTTGAACGAAACAGTCGATATTATAGGATTTAATATTCCACCTAATGTTGATTTTTATATCGCCTTTTGATGTATTGTGGCAGTATGTCTTTCGACAGCCGCCAACAATTGTTCTACATACAAACTTGCCAGTGAGACTTAAAAAGATAAGATCGGTTGGGCGGTAAATGTGGAAGTAAAGCAAAGATATACCCACTGCTCCTGGTTTTCCAGACTTAAAAATTTGCCATTAAGGGTTAGTCAAGCGTATTGTTTCGGGCACATCAGTTATCTATACTAGTTCGAAAATAAAAATAGTTAAGCATTTACTCCAACTGGAGACATAATAACAGAGGTTTTTCTGCCTAAACATTAAGGAGCATGTGGTTTCAATAGGACTTCCCCACATACCATATAACAAGGGTTGCCATACAGCCTGGAATGACCTGTATTGTGCAGTTCTGGTTCCAGTTACCAGCTAAAGAAAGCTAAAATACAATTTGTCCAGTTAAAAACGAATTTCTTTAATTTTAAAAATTAATTTTTTTGTTTATTACTTGGAGCAACGACATGATTTCGAAAATTTCCGTTTTAAATTTAAAACAATCTACTTTATCATGGTATAACTTATCAGAGCTTCCACTGGCTTCTGCTGCCTGGTTTGTTAAGATATTCCAATTGATTAGACATGGTCCAAAATTGATCCCTTTTTTAATATAAATTAGCAATGCCTTTTATGCCATAACTTATAGTATTTTAAATAATCTACACTCACAAGAAAGCAATAGAATTTTCGTGGATCTTATAAAGGCTGAAATTTTAATCAGAGTAAATTTTAATGAACGTTGAAAAATTTTAAACCAATTTTTGCTAAAACTAAAGCAAAAGAGTTACTACATGTGTATACTATTATATACTATCTATTTCCTTACATTTCCTTGTTTTAATGTTATTATTACTTTTACTTTACCTTGCGTATATGCATAGTAATCGTGAAAAAATCGATATCGTGATTTCAACGGAAATTTATCTTTTGAGGTTTCTTAAGTCCACTTGTACTATTTTCGCGGATATGTATGCCATATGCTAGTATATTTTAGAACGCTCAGGTCATAGCGTTTGACATATCAAAATGAAATTTAGTATGTGTTTTTGGTATATGGAGATGAAGATCTGTATCGTTTTTGACGTAATCGGGAAGAGGGAATGGTAGTATACTTGACACCACAAACCGAAAATATTTTGTTTTTTTGATTTGAATATACTTTGAACTTTTATTCTTTATGTCATATAACCATAAAAATAGCTGTTTTCATGAAAAATAAAATTTTGCTTTTTTTAACTATAAGTGCATTTTTAAATTATTCAGTTATTTTTTTAAAATCCAGCCGATTTTTTTCCATTGTCCAGTTATTTGACTTCTACTACTTTCATTTTTTAGTTGATAAACTTGTTCACTTTTCTTTCCCATCTAAACTCAAAGATACTGTTATTTTGTAAAGACGCAATCGCAATTATATGGCCTAACGATGCATATTTTGTGCTCAAAAATATATACGAAAAACATCTACAGTAATGTTGCATACCTAATATATGCTACAAGATTTTTAATGAAATTGGATTTGTGGCTACATTCATTATCCTTTTAATAGGGGTGTGTAGGAAAATAGGTATTTGGTATGATAATATAAATAAATTCCTTTCATATGTTTGAGTATGTACAACAAAGTAGGCACATATGTATGTATTTGCATACATACATATACTCGTATGTACGACCATTGTTTGGAATTTTATGATTTATGAGGTCAAGTGTTATGTTAATAATACAAAGGTCTAGGATATTAAATCAATTTCAACGGAAGGATTGTTAGGGTTACATTGATTATAATACAAATTCATTTACACATTATTTGAATATTAATAAAATGCCTTTTTTAGAATTGTAAAACAACTGATAATAAATATAGAATAATTATAGATAATTCATTTAAATTCTGTAGTGCAGCTTATTATTGAATTCAAAATATGAATATTTAAAACTGAAACATTCTAAAAGTTTTTTTTTTGTAAATTTAACAAAGTTTTTAATATTTAATTTTAAAGAGAGTATTTTTTGTTTTTACTTTTTTACAGAGTTTCAAAAACAAATCAAATATTTTGGATAAGATATCACCTTAAAGCCTGAAATACAAACTACCACAAGAAATTAACTAATTTTTGGAAATATATTTTTGCTGCTAAATCTCTAATTTATGTGTCTTATATGCACCAACTAAATTTTATTGGACTTTTCTAAAAAAAATTCTCTCAAAAATCAACAATTAGTCTAAAGACCTAAGGGACGAAAGAAGAAAACGAAGAAAGATAAACACATTAAAGGAACATCAAATAAACGTAATAATTTTATACCTCAACTCTTAAACGCTAAGATCACTAAATTGTAAATTTGTACTTAAGTGTTTAAATTTTAAGGTGAGTATGATTCCCTCATACGCCATAACAATCTGTAACTTACTCATTTTAATCATTTTGCGCTTTTTGTAGGTTTACACTGAGAAAATACGTAAATAAGGAATCTAGTAATTTATATTTTAAATATAAGTTGTATAGAAAAAAATTTAGCTTCAAGCAATTTCTCGAAAAAAAGAAAAGGAAATAGATAAAATTCTAAAAAACAACCACCCGGAACAATAAAAGAAATTTAAGAAAAATAAAAATTATATAAAATAAAAGTCATTTGCTTTCTAGCAAAGAGTCACTAGGTTTTAAGTTCTTAAAAGCATTCACACAGCAAACAAATTATACCCACAAACTCCACACACATTAACACACCCACACACATACAATCTTCAAGATGACTATGAGTACAAATAATTGCGAAAGTATGACTTCATATTTTACCAACTCCTATATGGGTGCAGACATGCACCATGGTCACTATCCGGGCAATGGTGTTACCGATCTCGATGCTCAACAAATGCATCACTACAATCAGACACCAAATCATCAAGGCAATATGCCTTATCCACGTTTCCCGCCTTACGATCGTATGCCCTACTATAATGGCCAGGGCATGGACCAACACGGTGTCTATTCGCGACCTGACAGCCCTTCAAGTCAGGTGGGTGGTATGCCGCCATCGCAGGCGAATGGCGGTCAAATGGTAGGACAACAGCAGCAACAACAAGCTCCACCTCAAACATTAAGTGATGCCCATCAGCAACACCATCCGCAAGTCACGCAACAGGTAACAACACAGCAACATCTGCAACAGCAACAACAGCAACCGGTAGTTTATGCCAGCTGTAAACTGCAAGCGGCTGTTGGCGGTTTAGGCATGGTGCCTGAAGGTGGTTCACCTCCCTTGGTAGATCAAATGGTGGGGCCACATCAAATGAATCCACAAATGACAATGCCCCACCATATGCAGCACACACAAGCTCAGGTGAGTGCAAACAATAAATTTTAAAATGAAGGAAATACATTTGTATCTGCAGTTTTAACAAAAAAGATGCGCGTCAAAAAAGTCACATTCATTTGTCCTGTTAAGCAGAAAAATTTTGCATTCAAATTTTTGTTGTTTAAGACTTTTTGCTGTCAGTAATTTACCGTAAAATCTTTTTGTAAACCAAAATATAATAATTCGCCTTTTGTAAGATATCAAACTGATAAAATAAGTCTATATAGCTGATATGCTGTTGTAATATTAGAAAGCAGAAACCCGATTTTGGATAAAACTGTACAATCTGTTTCCGGTTAGTTATCATATCGTCCTTTCAAAGTTAACTGCACGTACATCATAAAATCTAAAAAAGTGAGATAAGACAATTTCCTTGGTTAAATTTTTAAGATCTACCGATCTGTGTAATCTCTAGTTTTCTATCGCTTACAAAGGGCACAAAGGGTAAAGGCGATCAAGCTAAGAGAAATTTAACACTCAAGAATATTAATGTAAAACTAAGGTTGGATAACCGTGATTTTTCTAAGTGTTCACTAAGTGTACATACTTGAAGATAATTTTGGAGAAAAAACTAGTGTGGTTTTACAGCTTATTTTCATGTAACCGACACAGACAAACATTTTTTTCAAATTGTTGAAATTTTATATAAAATTTACCAACACAACATTTTTTGGAGATATGTACGTGAAGATAACTTTTCACTAAATTTATTTATTTAAATGCGATAACTTGGCGTTAAGAATCTAATCCTGTTTTAATATTATTTTTATTCCTATATATTATTTAAACGCCAGAGAAAGAAGTCCTTAACCTAGTTTGTACTTTCAAATAAAAAATAAAATTGAAAAATATTAGAATTCGTTAACTGTTCGAACAAAAAATTTCTCTTTTCATATTCTGGCTAAGCTTTTTCTCGTACTAATTTATTATATCTAAATTAAATCGGCGCATGTTAAATTCCCGCAAAACACTATACTGAAAAGTAATTTGTTTAAAAAATAATATATTACTAAAGCGCATTTTTTAGAACTGACTTTACTATATTGATACATTTCAAAAGGGACTTATAGGAAAAAGATAAAATAAGAATTTGACGAAGAGGCTTAATAATCGTTTTAGTTTCGCAAAGCAAAACCGTATGACGCGTAATTTTTTTTGTTGAAACAAGTTACTTTAATTTTATTAATATTAATTTTATTAATATTTGATATCCTTAAGATAAATATTAAGAATTCTTTTATTTATAAATATTATTTTTTTAATTTGTGGGACCGGGTTTTATTCTTGATTTATGTTCACACAAATATGTTCTATACAAAACATTTTTTAAAACCCAT
Source organism: Phasia obesa (assembly GCA_949628195.1). Taxonomy (NCBI): domain Eukaryota; kingdom Metazoa; phylum Arthropoda; class Insecta; order Diptera; family Tachinidae; genus Phasia; species Phasia obesa. The sequence goes on along the minus strand of OX451215.1, from coordinate 107,664,346 downwards.
TTTATTCAATGCCCGATCTTATCTGTCCTATTTATTTTAGTTGGGTTACAATGATGTCGGAGTACCCGATGTTACGGAGGTAAGATTTAGATGAGTTTATCGAAAATTCCAGTATACGTACATGTATTTGTAAATAACAATTTTAAGTTAATATTAGTTCTAATTTATAATTTAAGTAGTCAATTTTATAGTTTTGTTGACACCAATTTTTATTTTTCTTACTTTCAAAACATTTTAACTGTATATTTAAAAACAAATATCCTAGGTCCATCCAAACCATCATAACATGGGCATGTATGGTCAACAACAAACCGGAGTGTCACCTGTTGGTGGTGTACCACCGCAAGGCATGGGAATGCATCAAGGTCAGGGACCACCGCAAATGCATCAAGGACATCCTGGTCAACATACACCACCATCACAAAATCCAAATTCGCAACCATCAGGGATGCCTTCGCCTCTATATCCCTGGATGCGAAGTCAATTTGGTAAGTGTCAAGGAAAGTGATCGACAATTCCACGAAACGTATAAAGTGGAATTTTTTTCTTCTTCTACAAAAACAGTAGTTGTTTGAGTGTAGTTAGAGAATTTGATTTAGGGATGCCAAATTTATATTTTGTTACGAAAAAAATATTTACTTTTTTAATTTTTTAAATCATACGTTTCGGTTATTTGCTAAATAAAGTTAGTTTCCTAGATATTTTTTATACACGTAAAAAAAACATGGTTAAATAAAAATATTTTTTTTGGACCATATAATAAAAACATTGTATACATTACATTACAATAAATTATGATCATAATACGACGTAATTATTTTATGATCAAATATAAACAATATATGATTAAGCTAGATGCTCAGAAAAAAATTTTGAAATGCCATGTAATTTACGTACGGGATTATATTATGGTCTCTTCTGTCTAGATTTGACATAATAATAGCTAAATACATAAATTCACAAAAAATTAGTTTACATATTTTTTTTTTGATACGCAAAGATAACCAGTAATATCATTTTATCTAGTGGAATGGAAGTGTCCCATATTCTTATCAATATCCTAAAGTTTTCCCCTTAGAAACAGCATTATACAAATAGGGAACCTGCATCAAGTTTTGAAGTATTTTATATAGTAAGTGAACAGCTTGAACAAAAGGCTAAATGAAAACCGAAACATTGGAAGCTCGACTAGTTCCAGATGGTCGCATTTGAACGTGATATGACAAAAGAGTTTAAAATACTTCGCGTAATATACAAAATACATTAAAACAACGTTGTAACAGATATGATAAAGGCTTTCATCGATTGCACAATTGTTCACAAAAAAACTTAATAATTAAAAAAAAAACATTTTTTTCTTGAATATGTTATACTTTGCTTAAATTAATTTAAAAGAATAAAAGATTTTTGTTGTTATTATTAACTGTTATTGGAAAAGATATTTATTAAATATTTGTTTAAGCAGTTGTATACATTGTCCATAGATTAACAAATTCTTAAAATTTATGAAGGTTAATTTCTTTTGCCACAGGCGAACATGGTATTTTCTTTTCACTATTTTACAATAGTACTGAATCTTTTATTCAATTGTGAATCTAAAAATCTTTTCCATATTAATAATATTTTCCCGTAAAAGAATAACTGATTTTCAAGTTTATCTATAAGACAAAAATCTTATACTCGAGTTTTTAAATCGATAAAAAATTAATATGGAAATCCAAAAAATATTTGTATATCGGTACCTGATAGGCAGAACCAGATTAACCTTTATTGTACTCACTACTACTATTTCCTAACATCAATTTAAACGATTTCTCTCAGGTATAATTTTATTTCTTTCGAAATCCAGTAATTGTAAAATAAAGTTCTTTAACTGTAAAATAACTGCACTACTATCATCTGCTAACTCTTTGATATACTTAACAATAAAAATAATATTCCATTAACTTTGCAAAAACATTTTAATTTCATTATTTCCGAAAAATCTGTTAGAAATCCAAAGAGAGAAATTATTTCCCTATAAGCTTTTAGTCATTCTGACAAATAGTACTAAACATAACGATTTGATTGAAAATTATGGCACGAATAAATACATATATACAAACCTAAAATAATATAGGTTTATTAAAATTAATTAAAATTTTAATTAAAAACATTTTTAATAAAAATTTGAATCACCTCGATTTTTTAATCGTACAAAATCGACGTAAATCTTTTTTGTGGATCTTGTTAAATATATAAAGACCGCGTAATATAAAAATTTTTATATACATTATTTTTTGAAATTGATCAATTGGGGTTCAGTTTTTTTCTCTTACCGATTTATCTCATTTATTTCTATTAACGGATTTAATTCATTCTTTACAAATCCATTAAGCGAAGATTTACGAATTTCATATTTTTCATGTTGATGCAATAGCCTTTTTACACTGATCAACATCTACCATCAATTTGAAAAGATGTTGACATCTTTTCATAAGAATTACACAATATAGGATAGGAACATCTCTACAAGATGTTCCTTCTCAACTTGTTCCATTTTACCTCTTTCGATTATTTTAGTGCCGTCACTAGAAAAATGACAATAAATAAGTTTATTTTAGTGGCATCACTAATAAAATGACATTTATGTGAAAAAAAATGTAAACAAATATTTTTTTTTTTAAATAAGCGTCATACGAATGTCCACCAAAATTTTTTTTACATCTTTCTTCCCTTAAATGCTTTCCATAACTTAAATACTCTACATTAAAAATTGGGTTTGTTCTAGCAAAGCAACAATTGTTCCAATTATTAATATTTGATGTAAACCAATATTTTTATTATTTTATTATCTAAATTATGCGTCTTTACGCTCAGTATACACCTAATGAATTTGTATTGTGATGAATGTCAAACTTAATAAAAAAAAAAAAAATTATTTTTAATACTGGGTTTCATCACCGTGTTATTTTTAATTTTTTTACATTTGGGTTGATGGTAGTTGAAAGACGTATGGTGGTGCAAATGTAAACCAATGTTTCAATATTTCAAAATGTTCCATTCATTTCACTAAAATGTTGGTTAGTGTAAAAAGGCTATAAGAATTCAATTAGAAAACGCTTGGTAAGTGATACCGTAATATCTACATGATGTGCGAAATTATCAACCATTCCATTGCGATGTGTGTTGAGATTTGCTTAAACTAGCGTAGATATCAACCGTATGGGTGATTTTGTTCTAATTGTGTGATTCTGTTTATTGTGCATATAATTGTTGAAATTAATGAAATTTTATTTACAACTGGTTTACAAATTAATCCTTGTATTACTCAATTTTTATTAAATTTAAAATAATAAACCTAAGATTTTTTGTTTCCGAAGACATATTTATTTTAAAATAAATGATTTTTTTCTTAAATCTGAAGTGGTTAATTTACTTATATAATTTTTTTAAGAAAATTTGCTTGACTATTAACTATAGGAAAAATATTAAGAAATAATTTTTTTTCTTTTACAAAATCGTGCTTTTTACTTCAGTAAACAAAATAAAATAAGTTGGCATCCCTAAAGTAAATGTTGTTAATAAGTAGTTTGATTTGAAAGTTAAGTAGCCTATTTTGTTTAATTTGGTTATTATTATATTTTTTTATTTTATTTAAAGAAAATTTATAAATTTAAAAAAAGAACTTCAAAAAATTCTCAGAGATTTTTAATAAGGCTGGAATATACGGATCTAATTTAAAAGTAGAAATTAAAGGTTTTTGTCTTTGATAAAGTCAAAATATGTATGTAGTTCTAGATATTAACGCAAGAGGTCAGATTTGAATATTGTTTTAAACAGGGTTGGAGAAATTGTTACTTATATACTTATTCTGTTTAAGTTCAATACGTATAAAATAAAATGTTTTATACAATGGTTAGATATTTTTTGTACCTTAGAACAGTGTTGTCAGATTAGAGGATTTTTAGTTACTTATGGGATAAAAAATTCGGTTTGGGGTTTAGCGTATTTTTTGAGGATAGTTTTAACATTTTAAGGATTTTAGGAGTTTTTTTTGGGGATTTCATATACTTTGTGGATTATTGTAATTTTATTATTATTTATATTGTTCTTTTTCTAAGTTCGCGAATGTGGTAACAACGACGCTAGTTAAGATTTAGTGAGACGGATAAATGAAGAAAGACAGAGCGAAAAATATTCAAGCAATAGAATTTCTTACATTACATTTATATTAAAATCGCAATTGAGAAAAATTACATTAAAAAGATGGAAGCAACGAGCATAATTTGGACAAATATAAATTAAAACAAGAACAAAATGTTAATTTAATCAGAATTACAAGATCGTAATTAGATGAAGACTGGAAGTACCTGGCTTAGTTAAACAAATGCAGATACTGATTCGCTACACTTTTCACTAAGAGACTATCCATTTGTGGTCGATTTGGCAGTGAATCGAACTACTTCGAACAGTTCGTATGTGGAATCATCTTCCGCACAGGGCTTTCCTGTTTCTTTCAATGTGGGAAAATTCAAATAAAATGTCCGAAATAACCACTCCCTCTATCCTCCATCCCATAACCAAATTTCCTAGTGTCTGCACAATACATTGCATGAGTAGGGGTCATATCCTCAGTGCTGGTCCAAATAAAAATTCACTTTTGATTCTCCCTCAGAAATAGTTAGGTAAAATCTCAATCAACTGCAGTATATGAGTAAATAATTTATTTATTTATTTATTTATTTATGTGTGAATTTAAATAAATCTATTATCCTTTTTAGTAAGGGGGATGTATTTTAAAAATATTTATATTTTTTTGGTGAATTTCGTTGATGACAATTTTAAATTGGGTATGGACTGTCTTAGAAGGCAAAGGTTTTTATTTATTGAATATTTTGCTGTTTTTATGGGTGACAAATTATGTCTCGGCGCAAGAAGCAAAATTGTCATATGAGGCCAAAATGTTAGAGAAGTCAAATGAAAATTAACAATTTGCCTTTTTTATTTTTGGACTTTATTGATAAGACTTAAGGCAGGCTTGTTTTTTATCCACAACTTACTTACCAACTCAAATTTATAATTTTTTGTTTATTTAAAGTTGTTGTCCAGACGAAATATAGATTAGAATTTTAGACCGCAAAGTGCAACCGAAGTATCGTAAAAAATTAAAATTGTAGCAAAAACTTGAAAGTTAAATGAAAAACTAAAATTACACAAAAAATAAAAATTAACCAAAAAATATAAATTAAAAAAAAAAAACAGAAATTTAAATAAAAAGTGAAAGTTTTCCGTAAAAAATATTTCATAAAAAGATCCAAATTAAAAAAAAATACAATTTAACAAAACATCAAAATTTAACCCAAAAAGAAAACTTTTCCGAAATAAAAAACGATGATAAAAAATTTTAATATTCACAACAAAATAAAAGTCACTTAAAATCGGAAAATTAAAAACTTAATATAATTACTGCCACACAAGTAGTGAATGTTCCCATAAAAATAAAATATAAGTAAACAAAATAAAAAAATTATGTGTTGAATGGTTACTCACAATAACAAACAAAAAAAATTAAAAATATGAAAGTCGCAAAAATTTTAAAAATCCGGGACGTAGTTTTTGTAATTTTGCTGGAAACAGTCTCTATCTGGCCTTTTACCAGATTTTGGTTTGATAATGGTTTATACTATATATACTCAGATAACGTTATTCTGTACTGTACACGAAGGTGCTACAAATTAAAGTGAATCCTGATTTTAAAAGAACAATAACCAAACCTATTTGTCCTTTAAAATTTATCCTTTCAATTACGAAATTACTTTATTTTTGAAAGGTTTACTTAAATGTTTAATTATAAGTAAAATTCGAAAATCCTTAATTTGAGTCACATCCCTTTTAAAAAGGCCAACTGGCCAAACATGAATTCATCCTAAAGTAACCTTGTTTTAGACACAGTAATTTCGCAAGACCTTGATAGTAGACATTAAAATTTATGAGCCTTCACCAATCAATCAATAGATTGGCAAACTAACTTATAAACGACGACTAAATACCTGACAGAAGAAAGAAGGCAAGAAAACCAAAATGTAACATTTTAACAAAAATGCCTTGAAAGCGGTGCAAAAACAAAAGTGAAATTGTTACAGACGTACGTAAAATAAAGGATTTTATGTTACAGGATTAAATGCAAAAAAGGCTAAACGAAAAATCACACATTGAGCGAAAGATATCCATCTAACAGGCAGATTGTTGTCAAGCCAAAGGATATTTTCGGTTTTTGTTGGTGTTTGTACGAAAAACAGGCGGCCACACATTTAATTTGAATTGTCTACACTAGAATTCTGCAGTAAACGTTTTTAAAATTAGAGCGTTACTAATGCCAGGATCTAAGATAACAGCATGTAAAGGATGTTGGTTTACAATATTTTCACTTATTTAAAAAAAAATTATGTAAAATTTTGTAATGTTTACATATGTATGTATATACGTTATGTACACAAGAGTGAACGAAAAGTCCTTTTGATATTTCTTAAAAATACTTGTTGGATTTTTTTAACTCAACTGCTGACCATATGTTGGACGAAAAGCGACTAAAATTAAAATATTTTTTTGAAATACATGATGGTGGAATTTTTGTATGATCCTGGTTAAAAACATTTGTTTTTGTAATTTACTTTTCGTGTTTTATTTGGTATTTGTTTGTTTGTTTGTTTGTTGATGTTGTTGTTGTTATTGCTAGATTGAGATGTAAAGCAAAATTGATTACAGCCATTAGTTACACGTTATGTGCTGCAATGGATGCCATCAATTTATTAATCTTTGGAACACGACGGTTCGCGTTTTTATACAAACACAATGTTTGTTGTTCTTGCTTTATTATTTTGTGGATTTTTTCTCCAGTTTTATTTATTTGTTTGTCGCTGTTTGTTATCCAAATACAATTCCATTCATTCATGTTTTTGCAGTTTGTATTGTTGTTATTGCTGAAGAAACGACTTTGGCGTATTCTCAAGTTTAACAGAGAAAAACTCACGCATTGTAAAATGGTCTGTCTACCTTTCTGCATTGTAGAATTTTTTAAACAGTCTCAATCTCTTGCCTGACTGTGAGCTGATGTTTGACACTAGCAATGAAAATTTATTTCAAATTAAATTTTATAAATATTCAGCTCGTTTAGATTTCGTTCATGAAAAAAATCATTTATGATGCAACTGGTGAAATATTACATGTTTTCCCTTTCACATTAAATGTTAAAAATTATTTACAAGTTAGACTTGGACTAAGGAAGTTTTTGGCTACTCACCTTAGCAATAAGTTTGAAGCTAATTTTATTATAGTACTATTGATATTTTATTAGTTTATTAATATTCACATTGTATGACAAGTACCACGCCTGAAGTTCCGATTGTGTAAATTTTTGCTAAGTCTGAGAACATTAATAATAAATAAACCGACTTGGTTACTTATCTAAAGCTTAAAGATTCCTTTACTTTCAAAAGTTATATTTTTTTTTTCAAAAAAGAACGTCAAAGTACTCCACTGTGCGACGGTTCTAGAGTTTACAACGCCATTCATTCTGCCACTAATAATGATATAAGCAATAAGTAGAGATTATCGTGTATTATACGAAATGTGGAGCAGTTTACCTTCTACTAAATAACAACGGTTACTGAAGCGAAGATAACTTGTCACAATGTATTTTCTAAACAAGAGGTGTAGGGGCACAGCTTGGGAAATCGTAGATTTGATTTGTACAGAAGAATCGGATAGAATATAAATTGTATATCTTTCCATTCATCCTCTTACAGAAATAATTCGTTGATGTCTGACAACTTCTTTACACACAATTTTTGTGTTCAAAATTAAGTGGGGAAAATAACTTAAAAAGACAACCTTGATTTTTTTTTTTGTTAGTGTGGACGCATTTATGTCCAAACAAAATCTTGTATTCTTAAACACTATATTTTTATTGTACAAACCACAAGCAGTCATTGTGTATTCAAACCACAGTGGTTTTTTAACTAAAAAAACTAAACAAAATCCCTCTATAACTTAACACATTTAAATGAGATCCTTCGTAGACTTACTGCATTTTGTCGTTTATAACCACTTAACGCCTGTTTAAGTTGCTTGTATCCATTAAAATTATAAATGACCATCTTGGTCTCCAATATCACACAAAAAGTAAAAAAATAAAAATATACACAGCATAAAAACACTCAAGTTCTATAAACGTGACTAAGTCCTAAAATATGTTTGGTCCAATAAATAAAAATAAAAAACAAAATAAACATAACATAAAGATCCCTTTGATCTAAGGTCACGATTTTAGACAAAACAATTTCAAGTGAGGAAGAAAAAAATAACAGCTTTTAAAAATTTTGAATTAAGATGTTCAAGGAAATTAACAAACAAAGATTAAGTTACTTTTTAGAAAAATGTATAAAAATAGCAAAAACTTATGAAATTTTAAAAATACAAAGAATGAAAATTTTTAGCCTGCCCCTTGATTTTATATCCTTTGATTTAAGGATCATTGTATTGCTTAACTCCTTTTTTGCTGTTATTTTTTTTATTAAAATTGAAAACTATGTTTTCTTTTGTAAGCGACATTCAACAAATTTTCGCAACAAGTGTCTTGTTTTATAATTTTTTCTCTTGAAAGTATTAAAAAAACATTTGAAGTATGAAATAAATTTGTATGCAACACATGGAATACAAATATTACGAAATTGTTACATGCAGTTTTTTTATTTTTTATTTTTTATTTTTTTGTTATACTTGTCCTTATTGGAGATGATAATGTGCACATGTTTTAGATATTAAAGAAAAGCAAAAAAATAAAACATTTTAGTTTACTAATAGTGAGGCATCCAGCCAGCCATTGTGAAATAAAAAACACGCAGATATGTACATAAATACATACATTATGAACAATATACAAAATAATTCTAATAATGCAGTTACATTTTTGTCATGATTATTTGTAAAAATTTTAAAATATTAAGAAAATATTATTAAAGAAAATATTATTTTGAAAATAAGTGAGTGTTTTTAAATTAAATGTTAAAAACCTGAGAGAAGAATCCGGATTAGTGTTGTAAGGGTAAACAGACCATCCGAGAATCTTGAGTGAACCACGAACTTTTGTACAGCTTTCATGTTTACCGTAAAAGGCAGCGTTGTCAACTTTGAAATTTCAAAACGCACCACAGTGGAGAAAAAAACGCACCATTTAAGAGAAAACGCACCAAGTTTTACAATTTCTTTTTTATTTAAAATCTTGAATGAATTAATTTTCCAAAAAAAAGTATAATATTTTTGTTTTAAAAATATAACAATAAAACAGTCTTAAAGTTAAAGGTAAAAAAAAACAAAATTAAATCATAGAACTTAACAAAAATAAAAAAAAAACTAAACATTATTTTTATTTCATATATTGCATACACAACTTTTTAAATAGAAATCCGCGATCATTCACAATATACATAGTTTAACAAAAAACTGAACAATTACATCCTTAACTTCAGTCCAAAATTCTAATGTTGAATCAATATTTTTCCATTGCATAAGGTAAACCATTCGCCATCCGTTTTCAATACTAGACAATATTTCGATATCGGATGCAAATTGTACTGCTAATGGCATGATATCATTTTTGCAATGAGATAAAACATTTTTTACGTTTAAAACGTTATTTTTTTGTAAAATTTCAACGTTAGAAGGCAGTTTCGCCCGAATCTTTTCAACTAATTTTTTGGTGAATTTACAAGTTTTTGATATGTCTTTCTTTGCTTCATTGCTTATTTTCTATAATGCGCAAGCTTCTTCAAACTTAAAACCCAAATAACAAATATCAAACGATGTATTGATATCACATGTCAAAAAATTCGAATTCAATGTCAGGCTCAGTGAGTTTGGATATCAAAATTTTTAAGAGATTGTGCAAATCATCAAATAATTTAGTCTGGTCGGCATTTTTTGATTCAAATGTTCACGTTGCACCTCTTTTAAAATATCAGATAAATATACTAAGTAAACATAATTAATATCATCATTGTATATATTTTTTAGTTGGTTAGATAAAAAATACTGTTACTGTAATGTTGGAAATGTATTAAATAGCGTTTTTAATTCAAGCCATTTTTTTAAAATTGCTTTGACTTTTCTAACAAAAGCCAACGAGTGTCTGCAATCAATGGAACTCTTTATCAGTATTATCAGGATACTCATTATCAGTATTTATTAATTGATATATTTGTTCGCAGGTATTTTGCCTAACAGCTGAATGGGAAAACCAATCTGTTTTGTAGGGATAGCAAATTCCTTACAGTGAAATCTTTCTTTTTTTTAACATAACACAAATTAATACAACAACAATACCGTTTTACTTTGTGCATATGATTTGGTATGTCTTAAACATCATTACTAGTTGTTCTTATTATTGTCTGTAAAAATGATTATGAATATTTTGCACTGTTGGTGCCACCAAAAATTAAAAAAGCACCAAAATTTAAAAAAAGCGCACCACGCACCAACTCGTGAAATTTTCGCACAAAAAAATTGAAAAAGCACCCAAAATGGTGCGAAACGCACCAAGTTGACAACGCTGGTAAAAGGCCTGTTCAGTGAGAGATTATTTTTGGATAAGTGTAGTACGTTTAGAAATCCCAGCAATTTCAATTCCACGGAATGAGTATCTAAAGACATGACTAAAGGTGAGTAGGTGATTCAGTCAGGCAACACTTAAGGCTTTGAAGGGCTACAATATTAAATCAAAGCTAGTAGGCAAGAGCAGAAGATATATTTGTTTTCTATTTTCTAGTTCAGATAACTATGAACTAGCGAAGTTAGATTCTTTGTTGAACTATGAGATGAGGTTAATCGGTGAAACCACGATTTAAGTAGACAAGTTGCAAGGACCACTATACTTTTATGTTTCGACGTGAAAGTTGTTAGGGTCTTTATAGATAAAATAGCTAATGGTTGTTCGGCTAGAGCAAAGACTAGCTTTTGGCGAAACAGTTACCAGATTTTCGCAAGATTAAGGGGGAGTTGGAATATATGCAGTACATTACCTGTCATTTGGGAACGATTTTATGGTGAGTTAAGGGATATCACATGATATAGGCTTGATGATTATAAGAATTGATTGCCTTAATGATAGACAATAAAAGGACTGGGGAAACTTTCGGGGGAAATCACAATGTTTGAATAGATCCCTGAGTGGAGGTGTTTAGATTATATAGCATTCCCATTCCTAAAGTAAGATAACCCTAAAATAATAAACATGAATCCTATTCAATATTTGATAAAATAAAAAACTGTTTACAGCATTTAGTTGATTTAGAAAAAAACTAAAATATTTAAAATCTTCCATAGAAGAATTTCGGCAAAAAATAATGTATGATTTTTGTTATGTATATTTATTATGTTTTTGTTTGAGCTGCTTAATTTAACCAAAAATTTTTTTTTAAGTTTCTTACGATTTAAAAATAAAAAAGTCTATTCAAAGTCATCTTCATCTTCATCCTCATCTTCAACTTGTACTTAAACTTTTCAGCGCAATTTTAATGCAACAGCAAAATCATCAAGCTGAAAAAGTTTTTAGTGCTTCTTAGTGTTGCTAAATCTTTTTTTCTCCTGTTTTCACTTCGCCTGTCCAACACTCTTTCTATTGTTTCAAACCATAAAAAAGTTTTTTAAGGATTTTCTTGTGCGCGCTAACGTCAAGGATCTGCTCAATGAAAATAAAAAAACAAAAAGTACTTAAAATGACGATTTTCTTAGCTTAAAACTATAAAAAAAACTAAAGTGACGTAAATATCTTAAGAAAATTGTATTTAAAATAAGAGGGAGCGACAAAAAGAAATTGTGAGCTAAAACCATGAAGTCAAAAAGAAAAAGAGAAGTTTCGCTGTGTAAGCTTAAGTTGTAATAAGTTTATTTAGATTAATAAATTGATGTGTTTTTTTAATAATTTTCAAGGCAAAAAATTCCTAACGTACGGTTTAACAATAATATTTTTTTAGAATATCAAGAATATCAATTATAAGCAAATATGGTGTTAGGTTTAGCATAAAAACCAACGCTTGAAAATCAGACAAATTGAATTGTTAACAACAGCGTAACGCAATTCCACAATTTTGTTGTTACTTTAAAATTATTGAAATAAATTTTCAGAGCATTCTTATACAAGATATTTAAACTTTAATTTAAATTAAAATATAGTTGTTAAACTTTTAAATTCTATTCAATTTAAGATTATTTAAACCATAAACTTTTTTCTGAAATAAATGGTTTAATGTTCAAACTCAATTTATTTTAGCATCAGTCTCTTTATGCTCCCATTACAAAAGCTGAGCTTTTTGGTTTTTTCCTTTTTATAATCGGAGTTAGCAAATGCCGCAAAACAATATTAAGAGCTTAGAATTCCCAAGCGAAACGCCAGCATTTAAATGAAGAACAAAATCTAAATTGAAACATTTTGAAAAAATGCTTATTTTTTCTTTCGTTTTAAAGCAAATCTTGTAGTTTAAAGAATTCGTTCAAAAGAATTAATATTTTCAAAATGTTTTTTTTTTTTATTTTCCGAATAAATTCTGTCATTGCGTTACGTTTTATAAAATTAGTCGCTGAGAATTCTCCTGATCCAATTCGCTGCTACAAAATTCTTGTTGCCCAGCAATGTACAGTGGCGGGCATATATAATTCATTCCAGGTAGAAGGTTGATCAAGTTTGCATGGCAGTGAAAAAGAAACAAATGAGGTAGAAGGCCTTTTCAAATAGGGTCTTAGTCTTTGGCCAAGTTACTATTGTATTTTTAAAAGTTGTTGTAAGACCAGTATATCATCGTTAGTTTTAAGTCCCACGTTTTACCAAAAACTCTTTGGAAGGTATAAATGGCGCATATGGGCTAATTGGTAGTTTAAGAAATATGTTATTATATTTGAAAAGCGTCGGTGACAAAGGTATAAGTTCTCGTCATATGACGTGTTAGCATACCAACATTTATTTATAGTTAATCTAGGATTTAAATTACACGTCACTAAATTTCCATTTAGTAATGGCAATGACTTTAAGGACATTTTAAAATTGCTTTCCAGTTCTTTCTTAATTTTACAAAATTCTTTTCCGAGTAATGTTTATTTACATTCATCTTTGAAAGTTATATAGCCTTCGACATGGATACGGTTCTTTATGTTATATCATCGCCATTACTTTTAGACCTTTTTGAAATTGCTCAACAATACTCGCGGCGATGCTTTGCGAATAACGCCTACAATTATGCATCTTTGAAAATCTAATATTTCTACAGCAATCAAGATTTCGACATGAAAATTAGTGTTTTTAAAGCATTTATTAATTTCAGAAATGAATAGCAAGTTTTCGTTTCGTTAATTAACATCGATACAAAAACGGTAATAACTTGCATCTTTAGCTTAAACTGTAAAACTTAGCCTTCGTCTGTATAGAAGTATAAGACAAAACTTTAACATTTTCGTTTAATATGTTGTGAAAACTTTTACTTTTTGTTATGCGAAATATTAAGTAGAAATATTAGGAACACATTTTCAAGATAATGATGATGAAACAAAAAAAAAAAACAGAGGTTTAAGGGCCATTATAAATTTATAAAATTATTCTCAACTTGGTGATGGTAGTGTTTATATTTTTAAGACAACTATAACAACAATCATTTTGGCTATTAGAGGGAACGTTTGTAAAATTCAGGTTTAGCAATTTATATTTACTTTTATTTCCGTTTCCTTTTGGCTCGTCTACTACACTTAAGCATAAAGGGATCAAAAGATAATTTTCAAGTTGCTTGAAGATGTTGTTAAGCTTTTCAACTTTTTTGTTTGTCACTTGCAAAAGACATTCAATGAATAACAAATAGTTGATTGTAATGAAAATGGAAAAGTAAGAACTTTGTTGAAGTTTGAATTTAAAAATTAAAGATACATACAATACATATATAGTATTTTTAAAGCTTATATATTTTTTTTAAAGATTTATAAATGAAAATTTTCTCTCAAAAATACCTAAATGCTTTGGAAAATATTTTTTAAACAAATCTTTAATGCCCAAATCTTATGCATTTGGTCAAAAGCGTAACATCCATTTAAAAAAAATCTCCTTTGTTTGCAGCAAATACAACAAATAAGCATTGTGTTTGTGTCTTTTTTCATTTTTCTTCTCTTTCTCTCCTTTTCTTTGTATATTTTTGCTTCACTGAACGCTTCGCAATGGGATATGGGCTTCATATGGCATGTTTTAGTCAGCTGTCAAATATTTTGACATGGGTTCCAAGCTGAAAATTCCAAAATGGTTAAACAATTTCTATTTCTTGTTGTTGCTTATATTCACATTGGGAACTGGCAATCAAGAAGACATACATATGTATGTATGTAAATGGTATAAGGAAAACTGGGAGAATAGGTATAAGTTAAGAAAACTAAAACTATTTTTTTCAATAAATGGAAATTTGATAACAAATAGAACACAAAAATCCTCCTAAATTCTTAACAATTGGATGTTTTCTTTATTTCATAACCAAAAATTGATGGAAAACACAAAGGTGTTTCAAACAGGTTAAAATGGAGTCTAACCCCTTTTTTATTTTTTTTTTTTAACTTAAATAAGAGTTAAAACTGTGTAGATTTGTAAATTAGTTAAGAAAAATTTTAATTAGAAACTTTTTTGTTATTTAATCAAATTCATACTCAAGCTTTGTGTTTGTTTTTTTTTATTAAAAAAATATTTTAACAAACCACAGAATCCCTTGGAATTGCTTGAAAAGCAACACCTAAAAATTAGTTACTAAAAATTAAATTAGAGGAGTTGTGCAGTTCCTAACCCTTCATTTCGACCATTTTTTATTTGACTGACAATCTCCTTTTTAGTTTTTTTATTGTTTTAAATTTGCTATATTTTTCAAATGTGTATTGTATTGTGTGTGCAGCTTTTAACATAAAGTTTCTTTTTTGCGTTTTTTGTTGTCGGGTTTTTTCCACAGATATTGTATGGTCAGACACTGTCAAGAGTCGTCAAACCATTTTTGCATTTGAAATAAAAATATTTTTTAGATGTGCAAAAAATTATAAAACCCGAGATGGGCGACTGCACTGTTTACAGGGGCCCTTCCATAGTTTTGCTTTCTACAAGTTTCTATACGAATTTTATCTGTTGTATCATTTTTAATAAAATATCCTGGTTAGGAGGGCAATTCAAAACGTCATCAAATACAATGCTTAAAACACCATTAAAAATAAGTTAAGCGAAATTAATAACATATCTACACGAGCGTTTTTTTTTTATAAATATTTATAATTTTGACTTCGCGGTTGGCTCGGGTGTAGCTCATTCTGGAAGTACAATTTTCGACCACTTGTTCAAGCAAGAACGTCGAATTATTTCAGTGGCCAATTGACTCGAATACTTTGAATAATAATTGTAGTGCTGTATGACATGTTACGCTGTCTAAAATATTTGTTGGCAAACAATCTAACCCTCGAATTATTAGTAACTATGGGTTTTTACGGTTCATCAGCAAAAAATATTTCCGAACTGAACAACGATTTTCGCAATAAAGTTGCACAATTTGCAGACGTCGGTTTGGCAAACCAAACTGATCGCAAATTATAGTAGAGCTTTAAAATCTGACAACTGTTTGACTGTTTACTCCATATCGGAAAATAGAATACTTAAACGCTCACCTCTATCTATTGCGTATATGAATATAAACGTGGCAGTATATACAAAAATGAATATAATCACGTTTAGACCTTTTAGTGAAAACTAAATTTAGGATAAAAAATTGAGTAAGAAAAAGCTTCCGGCAAGATCGAAAACAAACGCATATCATGTGCCTTGACTGTGCCTTTGATATTCTACTGATTTTTCGCTGATGCATCGCTGCCAATGAAACGTGGATGAAACAATTAATACAACTTAAAGAATGTAAATACAAAAAACCGGCTGATAATTTTATAGCGTTGTTTTTTTTTTGTTTGTGTTGGATTTGATTTGAATTGAATTGAATTATTTATTTATTACTATGGAATGTACACGATTTATGTTTCGAGTTTTTAACGCATCCGCCTAATTCTCCAGGCACCGAGGCCTAAAAATTTGGAGATATGTCAGGTGAAGTACATCGAGCCAAAGGCAGTCGTTGTTAAAAACTTACTTTATATCGTTTAATAATATATTGAATATGTATTAACTGCGCTCTCACAATTTGAATATATACAGCAAACTCTGTCATTTTAGCCTGAATAATTGCAATAAATGCACTGTTTAGGTAACTAAATAACTTTTTATAGCAGTTTAATACTGGCAAACAAAAGAAGTAAAGTCACTCAAGCTGTGCATTTATGGCAGTTATTTTGAATTACGGGAAAAAATAGTCAGTGTCAAAATATTTTTTTCAAAAATAATTTAATTTACGCTTTGCGTGCCTTAATCTTGCCCACTTCTGTTAATATCAGAATATACATGGTTGGTGTTAGAAAGCATCAGCAGTAGTAGATGGGCTACAAAAAGTTAACATAACAGCTGAAATGTGTCAAAAACTAAAATGAAAGTTCTTTTTTTTTTGAGGGCAGTTGACTTTTGGGAATATTATTTGGTTTTATATTGCTTCCTCAAATCATAAAACAGAACGAAATGAAGAAAAAGTAACGAAAAAATAAAAAAAATATTAAAATATTATTTGGGTTCATCCTAGGAGAATTAAAATGATATTTTCATTTGTTTTGAGTGTTTTTTTTTTTTTTTTTTGTTAAAGTGCGCGTGGTCGTTGATTCTCCTTTGGAAGTCTCCAAAGGTTTAAAAAACATATTTACAAATTAATTTGAAAAAGAAAATTAAAAAACAATATCTTTCATATCACATTGTTGCAGTCAAAAATAATATTTTATTGTATTTTAACTTTCCCATTATTTTAAATTTAATAATACTCTTTTGCAAACTTGGTAACCTTTACCAAAGGAATCCCCACTTTGGCTTCTAATTCCACAAGTCATTTCAGGATGAATTGACAGTTTTTGCATCTTATTGTTTTTAATATGGAAAAGATCTTTTAAAGATGTTTGGAGTAGTTTCACGAGAGGTGTGAATATGTGCCTCATGGTTTCATTGTTGGATTGCTTCTTGATGACATTACAAATGCCACACACGAATTTATATTTAATTTTTTATTTTGTTCTTTTAGTTGTTGCAAAAACGTATATTCTTTTGTTGCAAGTTTTTCTTTTTTGTTACTGTTGTTGGTATAATAAATTTATAAACATTAATTATGTGTGGTTTCTTGTGACCATTTTGGTGTAGACGTTTGTATTCGCCAGATACATACATTGTAAGCTTTGTATGTATAAGTACCATAATTGTGTTGAATACAAAAAAAAAAAATCTTGATAGAATATTCATTGTACGACTTTAGTACGACTGTCTAAATGACAAAAGTATTGTGTTTGAATTTGGCAGGCATTTTATATTTTGTTTGCATTTTTTGCTTTGTCTTCATAAGAGAGTGATTTTGTTCCTTAAGCTTGTAATTTCCGCAATTATAAAAACATTTAGTGAATTCTTTTTCTTTCTCATTTTGCTGCTTTGTGCCACAAATCATTTTGATTGATTTCAATTTTCATTTTACAAAAGTGACTTAAATGCACACATACATACGGGTATGTGTGTCTATATTATATTCAATAGAAGCGTATACTTTTTAGAAAATTCCTAAGTTCTTTTGTAAGTTAAAAATTAAGCAAAAGTAGTATTAGCTACGGTTTCACTTGTGACCTTGTTATCGCCTCATAGTGATATGTGAAAGGAATATCTTGAAGATTACGAGGTGTTCTTTAATAATTGAAAAATCTTTTTATATTTCTAAATCAAGCAGAGCAATAACAGAGTTTTTGATATATTTCTCCGTTTCGTACAATTTTTCTAAATTTTTTCTTTCTGCACCACCCTTCAGGTAATAGATTATTATGAGTTTAGCAAGAAGGTACAAACAAAACTCGACAGTAAACAAGGAGACTCAGCAGACCCTCTAGACCTAAATAGTTCATTCAGGTTATGAACTTTTAAGGTATATAAAGGTACTTTCTCTATATGGCAGAAAAGTATCATATTTTCTATTTCGTCCCTTAACCTATTTCTAGTTATTTTATATCATTATGCCCCAGCACCCTAATGACATTGGGGCAAGAAAAATAAAATAATTTAAAAATATACCTCCAAAAATAAAACTTTTAAGCAATTTTATTCACAAACTGGCGACTCCAAAATGTAATCAACTGTAAATGTAACGAATTTCTTTGTAAAAAAATTCGGTTATAATTTTTCAAATGTATGAAATGAAACCACTTCCTGTTTGATAGTGTTTTAGTAGTACAAAAAAAATCTTAATTTTTTCTTTGTTATAAATTTTCTTTTTATATTTTTCTATGATTATGATTTTTTGTATTAATGACATGACCATGCAAACCACAGCTTTTTGATGCTCTAAATGCCTGTCTTTCTCATGTCCATGATTGTCTGTCTGCAACCTAAGGCAGCCATATTTAATCATTGGTTGATGTAAAAAATTGGGATTTGTAGCAAACTTTTTGTGTTTTTTATTATTATTTGTTTCATCTACTACAACTTTTTCTATGTTTGATTCCATTTGTTTTTGCTGCTGCTTACATTCGTTATTTGATTGTAAGCAGTGGCTTAAAGGAAATATTTGATTAAATATTATATCAGTATATAGAGGGATAGCCACACAGACCACTTACGTTAAAGGTCTCTGTACGATCCCTTTGTTCATCAATAATTTCTAGTACCCCATTAGTAATTTAACCTCCGTTAAGTTTCGTGATTTTAGTAGCCTTTACTCTTGGCTCTAGTAATTTCAGACTGTCTGTATGTGTCTGCCCGTTTTCACAATCCTAATGCTAGCCCGTCCTGGACATTCGCACACTGTGAGCCCGAGCTTTACTGTCTCAGCCTCTAAAAAGCACAGGCTGCAAATATATTCCTCGATGTTGATCTTGGCTGGATGATACTTCAAGTTTTCATAACCGGTATCCCGCTTATATCCAAACACCATTCTGGCTTTCCTGCAGAGGGGATGTTTCAACCATTCACCATTTGAGCCTGTATAAATATTGTAGCATTTGTCCATATGTAGCATTTGTCTAAAATGATACATATTTTCACGGATCAGGTAGAGACATAGAATGTTGAAGAAGATGTAGCAATCTTGAAAATGCATTAAAATTTTAATGAGCTGATTTAAATCCTACTGAAAATTATTTTTTTGGTGGTCGTAACACCAGTAAATAGTAGTATCTTAGCAGCCAGACACGTCTATTGCTTCGCCTACGACACCCTCCTGGCATAGCTCAATAAACAAAATTATTAATTTAAGTCAAGTGTTGAGATTTCAGTATCTTAAAGCTCTGTTTCTGTTAGCTGTTTTTGGTCTATGATTTGTTCGAGTTCGTATTTTTGTTAAGTTTAATCATATTTTTTCATATTTGGTTTAAGACGATCTCCCATGGTGATGGTGCTGTATACGATGAGGATTTGCTTGTGTCTTTTTTTATTAGTTGCAGTTTTTTTAATGAAAGCATGCCTGCCTTAAATACAGTTGATAAATTACGCAAAATCTTATGGAAAAAACTACAAAACAACAACAGCAGCATTAAAAATATGAGTTTTACACCTTGAATTGTTTCTTTTTCTTTATTTCAATATTAAACCACGGCAGTAGTGGCAAATGTTGTTGGGCTTTGTTTTAAGCGCACAGGGGGAAGGGCCGTCATAAGCAAAATTACATTTTAATGACTTTGGTTTTGAAGATGACCTGCAAGCAGAAAAATAAAAGGAATACAAAATTTCCACATGGCGCAAGGCGCCTTTAACGCGTTTATCATTCAGCTTTTTTATTTTTTTATTCATTTTTTGTCAGTTTTAAACACAAAGTGATAAATTTGATTAAACTGATATTGTTCGTCAAACTTCAAACGTATTTTTTAAAAAGCGACCTTAATTTTTACTAAATAATGAGAGATAAAAAATCTAATAACAACAAAAAAGGTCTAATGAAAAATCGTTTTAAACGCCGTAATTTGCTAGAAACTTCTAACCAAGATCTTTGGTTTGAAACTCACACGCACCCAACTAACAAATGGTCAAAAAAATTACTGCAAGAAATACAAATGTTTATGTATTAAATACAAAATTGTTATTAGAAAGAATACTTCACATCAATAACAGCACTGTGGAAAAAATTTATATAAAATATTTATTTTTTATTTTTCTTTTTCATGTAATGTTTTTTTTTTTTTGATATTAAAGTGAATTGTAATTAAATAGCGATTAGGCCACCATTTTTTTTTTTGTTTTGTTTATTAAAAAAATTATTTTTACCAGTAGTTTATTTTTTCTTCTTACCTTTTATATTCTCCATATTAAATATAGTTGGCCATTGGCCATATTTGTTTGTAAATACAACCACCACGACCACTAACCAGTACTGGCTGCCACAAGTTTTGATAATGAAAGTCTGGAAAATGGGTGCGTTTTTGTTTCCAACATAAACTCAAAGGAAATCATTAAAAATAATTATATTTCATGGCTTTTGCAGTACAAATTAATATTACTTTTTAATTATGGTAAAATAAAATATAAAATATAAAAAACACGAATTGAAGAAATATAGGAGTTTATTTTTAAGGGGAACATTAAGTTCATCCTTTGAGTATAATATTATATTTAAATAACAATAATTTCAAAATGTTTGGACAATGTTGTTAATACTCGTTCTTATTTCATTAGTTTTTTTAATTTTTTCTTATGTCACTTTTCCAATATGATGCTCTTTCATAGAGCTTACTACACGAAAGCAATGCTAATGATCACTAAGTAAATCATTTAACTGTTAAAAGTCTCATTTGCATTATGAACAGGTTCGTGAGTAATTTTTTTGCCCGACAATGCACGTTTACGAGCAAATAACTTTACTTAAGCACGTTCTTTTCGGTGAACCATAATGCGTAAAATATTATTATTAAGATATAGGCCAAGAGATCTTTTGAACAGCCTTAGTGTTCAAAAGGCTCTCAATAAAAATAATTTAAATCAACAAGACTTCTTTAGTTCTTCCATTGTATTAAGGCTTATTTTAACCAGTGAAGTTCAGTGTGGACCACACCCACTATTTTTAAGGCAGCGTTGAATTTTCTGATTAATACACATGTGGTTATGGGCTTCGAAACTCGATGGCGTTAAATAACACGATCTAAGAGGTTCTTAGGTTAGGTTAGGTTAAGAAGGAGAAATGGAGACCTATTATGCATCCTGCTACCTATCGCTCAGCCACCCGATTTCCTTGATGAAGCCTCGATTTTAGACGGCGTGATGTGGAGAAGCCCATCGAGAAATCTCGTACTTAGCCATATAAGTCTTTGTAATACCGGGCAGTGAAGCACAGTGTACTCCACAGTTTTCAACTCCTCGTTATCGCACAACCTACAAAAGTCCGATGTACCGACGACGCATTTACTAATTCTTGCCCAAGTGGCGTAGTGACTAATGATCAACCCTATGACGGCTCTCAGAACTTTCCTGTCTAAACCCGGAAGTAACTTAATTTTTGCAGCTTCCAGTCTGGATCGAATTGCCCGTCGCACTTTGCAATCCCCCCTTACTTCCCAAGACTGGCTGGTTCTCCTAACTATCCAGTCGGATATAAACCTATAGTAATGGCTAATCGGTGGCTTAACCGATTCTACCCTAACTAAGTTACTACCCTCCGATCCCAATCTTGCAAGTTCGTCAGCGATTTCGTTGCCCTTAACACTACAATGACCCGGGACCTAACACAATCTAACCCTATATTTGTCCGCCAGCACGTCGAGTGCCTTTTTGCACTCACCTACCAGCTTTGACTTGACACTATGTCCTTTCAAAGCTTTAAGTGCCACTTGGCTGTCGACGTAAGAGGATCTTACACCTAACTCATCACACGAACAGTACGGACTTTATTAAATCACATATTGTCCACATCAACATCATTTAACTCAGGCAGAAAGAACTCTGTGTACAAGTGGCGATATTCCGTTGCCCTGATTTTCGAATAAATATGACTCAATGAAGCGTCCTATGTAAAATTCGTGGCACATTGAGGATGCGTTTGTTTTTTAACAATCAAATTTTAGTTCTCATAACCACATATGCGGCAGTTTTTACGAGAAACAAAGCTGTCAAACAAAGCTGTTCAAATAAGTTGTTTTTAGGGCTACCAACACTTGTGCGGTGAACAAGGGAGTTTTAAATGAAAATAATCACTTTAATTATTTTGCGATCAAAATAGTGACAAGACATTCATGCTAAATTCTACTCATATGTACATCATAACTCTTTTTGATTTTTAATACTCATGCTCAAGCATGCTCACGTGTTTCAAAATTAAAGTTTATTAGAATCCAGAGTAATTATGAATAAGTCAAAGTGACGTAAGTGGAGGCCAGTGCTGTCTGTGATTAAAAAGTAAAGTTAATCAGAATCGAGAGTAGTTTTGCGTAAGCATACGCATATACGGGTTTAAGCATCGATGGATAAATATCAATAGTTGTATTTATAAAACATTATGTTTTTATATTCTTTACTAGCATATATTCTTTACAAGCTTTATGACTCTTACGTATTTACTTTATATAAAGGTACCCATCCCTGGATAAAATTCTAAAATTTGTCTAGAATTTTATCTAAGTAAAATTAATATTTTTAAGTAAAAATAATATTTTTATAAATTAAGTGATACATTTTTAAGGACAAAATGGGAAAATCTTATTTTAGACACAAGCAGAATGGAATGCATTTTCTAGATAGCTACGTTCTTTCTACTTAGAAAGAATTAAACGAACTTATGCCTGACTTCAAATATTAATTTGTGTCTAAAAATTATTGTAAAGCTCTGTAAAAGGAGTATAAAATATTTAAATAACAATGTAAGTCCACAAAGTAAAAGTAATAATAAGTAATTTATATTTTGTCATTATTTTAAAACATCGCCATCTGTTGCGCAACCGTATTGAAAATATCCCGCTTTCAAAAATAAAAGATGCCTTAAAGTATGCAGTACCTTTAAATCAATAAAAAAAATCGGCGTACTTTCACTGCTTTGTCTCCACTTTTCTTGGAAATAAGATATTTGTGCGGAAAAAAAAGTCTTATATTGGAATCAGGGTACTAAGGTACCTCCTCACAAAATTTTGTTAAAATCCATCCAACTTTTAACGAGATAGAAAGACAGATAGACAGAAAATGTATAGGTAATACGACAACACGCCTTGAATCTGCGATATATTTTTTTAATTCGCTCAATCGAAAACAGTTGATTGATTGATTCATTGACTGTTAAAAATAGAAATCTTAAGGTATTAAAATTTATCAGATTTTTTTTTACCCTTAAAATGTATTACTTAATTTTGTTAACTGGCGTTTGCGTTAATATTTAAAATTTAATTAATTATTTTGGAATAGTTTCAGCCAACAGAATTTAAAATTTCATATTTGAATACTTTAGAGTTTAATCCACAAAAAAAAAAAGAAAAATTTCAAAGAGCACCTTGTTCTAAAGATTGAGAAAAATATGTAGCCACAAATCTTAATTTCTTTTAAAGGTGACACTTGCATTCAATCTTGATGGATGGCACTTGTCTAGTAAACGTGCAAAGTGCATAATAATCTTTTTTCTGCTTTAAATTTGTTAAACGAATGTAGTACCTCTTCATAAGGTATTTGAGGTAAAATCAAAAAGAAAAAAAGAAAAAAATCATTTGATAAGCAAACGCAGCCAGTCAACTAGCGCGCAGCGGTTTCTTCTAATTCTAGGAGTGATGGTTTAATGTGCAGCAGGTCTTTAATAAATGTTGCCTAAGGCAGTGCGTATAATTATTTAACGTTTTGATTTAAAAATAAATATGTATAAAAAAAAGAGACAAGGTTGTACAAAAAGCTATTTTGTTTATACTTCATTTAATGTGTTTTTTTTTTGTTTTCTTATAAAATTGTATGTTGAGTTGAGTATTGTATATGTGTGTGTATAATGTTTGATAATGAGCATAAAATCCCATTTTGGATACAAAATAAGACGACGGCCATACACAACACATGTTGAGAATTTGACAAGTACAAATGCTAAAAAAAGGGATTCAAAACTACAACTAACCGCATTTTGAAAAAAGGTTGTTTTTAGTTAAACAATTTTATTTGATTTTTTTCTTTTTGTTTTCTTATTTTTAAAAGAAAGAGAAAAGCATGCTTGTGTGTTTATAATATTTTGATTTTTTTACTGTAGTTGTTGCTGCTTATTTTTAATTTAGCTTTAGCTTTTTTAGACATTTAAAATAATCTTGTATTCTTTTATTTCTTTTCACCAACCCACAGAACGCAAACGTGGCCGCCAAACTTATACTCGCTATCAAACTTTGGAACTAGAGAAAGAATTTCATTTCAATCGCTATTTAACCCGCAGAAGACGCATTGAAATTGCTCATGCTTTGTGCTTGACTGAGCGACAAATAAAGATCTGGTTCCAAAATAGACGCATGAAGTGGAAAAAGGAAAACAAAACCAAGGGCGAACCCGGCTCAGGAGGTGAAGGTGACGAAATTACACCGCCAAATAGTCCACAATAAAATGGCACACAATAACAGCTGTATTGTAACTAAATTAAAAAAAGAAATAAAACTAAAAATATTATATTTAAAACAATTCGTATACTTGAATTAAACTAAATAGTCAAAATTTTTTATGTTATCCAGATATTTCGATGCAAAGAAAAAATCTTCTCACTTATTTAAAAGAATTTGTCGTAAATACTTTGTTTTGTTTAAAAAAGAGATGCGAAAAGTTATGCTAATTACGCAACTTTTTAAAGGAAATTAAATTAAAGAAATATTATTATCGCCTAAATTCTATTCCAATTTCATATTCATAGTTAGTCAAATATGTCTAGGAGACAACTTTCAGCCAGATCTCCATTAAAATTTGTTACTAAATAAAATTAGTTCTGTAACTTATTAGAACCTGCAAATCATATTTCGTTCTATTTTAATAAATGTTTCGAGAAATAATATTTGTTTGAAACTTAGGGCCTGTTTCACAATGTCGACAGAGTTCGTTTTTTCTTGCAATAAAACAAAATCAAAAATTTTGTTTTTGTTTTGAACATACTTGTACAAAAGAACGAATTCTTTCGACATTGTGAAACTACAAGTTAATAAACAACGATAGTTTTTTTGGGTTATATTTCTTTTGTGTGTTCAGTCAGTGAAAAGTGAAAAGTATTAAAACAACCAATAAAACTTCAAACTAAAATTTGTGCTTAGCGCAAATTAGTACTATAAAGAGACATTTTTGATAGAAAATAAAATGGTTGGGCAAATTTAAGGTTAGGAAGTAATTCGGCTGTCATATTCTGAAATGTCTCAACATGAAGCTGGCTTTGACATTTTTTTTAGAAGAATCTTGGGAAATTTTAACGATGCAGTCGTAAACAACGAAATTTAGTTGTTAAAATTTACTATCAATATAATGATAGATATTTTGTATCACTCTGATTAGGTGTTGCTCTGTGAGATAAAATTTGAAACCGCATTGATTAAAGCAAATTTTAGAAAAATTTGATTCACTATATCGTGATTTTACTATTTCATATTTTTACTTGAATTTAGCCTATATACTTCCTAATCTCAAAGGATTTCAACGGGACAGTTATGATAAAATTAGTTGTGGTTCATCTAAATCAAACAAAATCAAACGCTGTAGTTGTCAGTTAATCCGGTTACAATGATTTGCCTTTTATGCATACTATTCGTCGTACACATGCTGAAAACAAAGTATGAGGCTTTAAAGACATATTCATTTCCAAAGTAAATATTGTAAAAAGAGAATAAACTTGTTGATATTTGTAAATGACCTTGTTTCCGATAAACATAAATCTGCCGACCATAAGATCCTCATAAGGAACTTAATGCTTCTGGATAATTTTAAGTGTACCAAACTTAAGTATTCAAATATTTAAAACATTAATTTTCTGATAAAACTAGTGTAAATTTAATAAACTTTTCGCTTTCTTTTTTGTGGTTTTCTGTTTTTTTAAATAATTCGTTTCTCTTTTACTTTTTTGCTAAACTATTTATTTGACTATAAAAAAATTGTTTTATATTTTAAAATAATATTTATATGTGTAAAATAAATAAGAAAATAAATAATAATTTAAAAATAATAGTAAAGTAAACTCAAACAAAACCAACTCATGTGACCTCAAATTTAAATAAGTTATTTAATATAAAAAAGGAAAAAAATGGTAATTAAAAGAAAATTAAAAAAAAACAATATTTTAATAATAAGTAAACTATATAATAACATTTAATATTTCATAAAAAACCCCTTTAGAATTAAAATTATATTTAATTAAACAAAAAACGTTACTTATAAAACAAACAAAAAAAAAAAAACTCAAAAAAAGTTGCAATGTATAAATTTTAAACAATATGGTGTATTAAATAATTAAAAAAGAAAATCTATATATATTTATAAAACAAAAACTAATTAAATTATAATTAAAATGTAATGTATTAAATTTAACAAACATAACAAAAATTGCATGTTTTTATGAAACCGATGTGTAATTTTTTTGTTTTATTGTTTTTCTCTTTTTATGTTAAAATTTACAAAGAATTAAAAACACAAAAACAGCAACAAAAATCACATAAAATTAGACAAAGATATACCAAACGATATACAATAAATAATTATTAATTAATTAAATAAATTGAAAATTATTTTTAAATTACACTTTACTACCACTGCTACTCACTCAAACACTATCAAAGACACACACACACACACTCACTCATACACAGATTGAGTAAATATTAAATGAAATCAACAAAATTATTATACAAAATAAAAAAATTATAAAAAATATATTTTTGCTATTATTTTTCTAATCTGTTAAAAAAATATCATTGCCCTTCGAAATGATAAGGTCGATAACATTTTGCGCAAAAATAAAATTAAAGAGTTTTAAATGATTTTAAGGACTTGTAGCTCCAATTCGTTGGCGTTTAGTTCAAGTTTTAAGTTAGAAAACTACAAATTTTAACTCTGAAATGCGTCAGTAAAATAAGACTAGTGCACAAGCACAAATTTAAAATAAATAATTCATACATATTTTGAAGTTTATTTTTTCGTTTATTTAATTTCAAACTCTCAGTACTGTTGAACTGTGTCGCATACGATTTAAAAATTATATTATGGAGTTAATCGGGTATGTTCTGTAATCCGAAACCGAGTGAAATTGAATCCGAATGAAATTTTAAATTGTTATAACTTTTAAACCTTACAACATTTTCATATTATTTTTTATACATTTGATTAAAGACCATTCACATAACTTCTTTGATTGCTAATGTTTTAAAGTAACAGGCGCAACTAAGTTATATTTTTCTTTAAAAATTTATTCGATTTCAATTTCACTCGCTTTCGGATTACAGAACATACCCGAATGATTTTTAAATATTTCAGAAAGTATTTAGAACATTTTTGTTCCAAAAATACTGACGATTTTCTTTATTAATTAAATAGAAATGCCTGCATTTGTATAAGAATTTTATAATTATTTTATATTTATACTAAACTCCATACTCACCTTTATACTATGGAATATTCTTTTCGTTATATGTTTCCGAATTTTTTCTGGTATCAATCAATGATATTGACTTTTATTTGAACTACCGTTTTTTGTACCAATTAGCCGAAAAGTCAAAAATATTTTGAAGTCTATTAAAATTCTGTGCTATTTATTTCTAGTGTTTGCGGTTTTATTTTTTCAGATATACAATGCAAAATAATGGGTTAACCTTATCATTTTCATGCGCATCACCTTAGTATTTGTTAAGCTTAAACCCCTTAAAGAAAAGAAATTAAAAAAAAAATTAATTTTTAAAGCAGGATATAATGTATACCAAAAAATAAAAAAGAGAAAACAATTGGCATATTTTTTATCGGATTTTAATAATGACTAAACACACTCCAACACACACACACACTTTTTAAATATTTTAGACATTTGATGTTTAATTTAACTTTATATTTTGAGTTTCTGTATGAATCTTTTATATTTTTATATTAATAATTAATGTAAATTAGTGAAATTTTGAAAAACAAAGGTATTTTTTATTGTTATTTGTAAATGATGAAAGGAGAAATACCTTTTTTTAAATACCAAAGTCCCATAATTTTAATAACAAACTTAAAGCTCACTATCTTCCTTCAAGATTATAACTTTCAAACTGAAGAATTAGTTATGACAACATTTGGTCTGTAAAGATTTTAATACTGCTGTTGCAATTAATAGTAATAACAAATTTGATACTAAAGTCAAAAAAAAAAAAAACTAATTATCACTATTGCATATAAAGCAGAAGGGTTGTGTAAATTATAAAATTCTGAAGCTGGATTTTAGTAGCAAATAATCAAGTAAATGTTACTTTCTTTACTTAGCACAAAGAATATAAAAATTCTTAAAAAAGAGTTTTTGTAAAAATTGATCGGTCAAACAATTGTCCATAAAAACAAATAATTTATCTTCGTATATTGGTTAAATTTCTATCACATTTTAGAAGAAGACAGTGAACATTTTTTTCCTATTTGACCGAACTTCATTCACATTATCTCAGCTTTTGGCTTGTCACACTTATAGACAATTTTTTATTCAAAATGGACTTTTAAATGTCACAGTAAAAATGTTTATTACATTTGAGCACTATTTTATTTTTTACACAAAATTTAATACAAGTTGTTGATTAAGTTTTCGAAAACCAAAATTGAAAAGCACACTAAAACACGTTTAAAATGCCACCACCAAAAACAAGACGCCATTTCTTTTGCAAAATAATGCCGCAATTTACATTTAAATTAAATTAAAAACTGCGATTTAAAAAATCTTCAATTTGAAAGCTGTACTTGGTTAAAAGTGTTATATATTTTATTTTGTAAATACTTTCACTCTTTTATTAAAAAAGATATAGACACATTTAAGAACTAAAAAGAAAAACAAAAAGAATTAAAAAAAAAAACTTTGTGATTGTGATTGTTTTTTCTTTAAATTACATAAAATTGTTTAAAGTAAAATAATTAACTTTTCAGTTTTTAACAAAATATTTGAATATCCATTAGAAAAACATAATGCAGTGAATTGGTATTAAAACTATTATTTTCAATCTTCGAATAAAATAAATTATTAAAAAATTGTAGTTGGCGCAAAAAATTCAACCTCCCATTATACGTAAATTTAGGCCTGTTTCTGTAAGAAATTATCGAAAAAATAAAAGTAAAACAAATAAATTTATTAAGCATTTTACGAAAAAATAAATAAAAAATAATATTAAACTTAAAATAAAGAAAAAATAAAAATAACTTTAAATGTATTTACATACAATAAATTATATTAAAATAAAAAATTAAAAAAAATATTTGTATTATTAACAACAACAAAAAACTATTGTAAATAAATAAAACAACATAAATATATAATTTTTAGAGTAAAGAAATCAGAAATAAAATAATAAAAAACAGAAAATATTAAAAAAAAATCAAAACTTAATTTTTTTTATTTTTAAAATAGATTTTTTTTATTGAAATCAACTGTTTCTTGTTTATGCAGTGTGAAAATATTTTGTCGTAACCCTTTTAATATTACTTGCATGACTCACCATTATTCCATTAGTCATAGGCCTCTATTTTCAATTAAAATTTAATAAAAATTGTAAGTATAAAAACTAAAAAAACACACTTTAATAATCACGTTTTTTTAATTTTATTACAGATAAATGAGTTGCATACCTTTGGGTTGAAATATCAACAGACGAATAAATCGATGGTGTTCATTTTGTGTTTGCTTTTTAACTTTATGTTGATGCAAAAATAAGTTTTGTGAACCACCTGAAAACCAAGGAGAAAATTTGGATAATTTAACACAGAATTCGAGAAAATAACATTTTTACCAAAATATTACTAAAAATTGATTTTTTAATTTACTTGTACTAACGAAAATCCTACATAAAAGATATTTAGTTTTTTATTATTTTTTCGTCAGAACTTTTTTAAAGGCTTCAAACTACCAAGATAACAGTACTTTAATGATTTATGATAAAATTCTATTAAATATAATAGCGCTAATGCAATCTTAAAACCATTATTCACAAAATACCTTTAATATTTGCAGCCCATATTACTTAATAAAGAAATATATAGTAGCAATTGCTACAATTTTTTTATAGTTGTTTAGTGTTATTATCTTATCAATCGACTTAATGAGATAAATTAATATATTAATTTGTATAAAAAAATGCCAAAAAGAAATTACCTAAAACTAATTACACTTTAATTAAAAAGTATTGTTTAAATTAATCATTTTCGACTTAAAAGCAGACGTACTATTTTTAATTATTTTATAATTTATTGTAGGAAAATTAATACGAACATTGATTTTCACAAAACCATGAATATCGCAAAATGTGATTATTTTCTTTTTAAAAATAAATGTAAAATATGACGAAATATCTTGACGAAATATTTATGTAATTGTAAATGATTTAATTAAATTTCTTTCCGTTAGAGATCATTTATTTAAACAAGAATTTCAAATTAATTTCATCAGACCGAAGATTTAACGTTCTTCATCAACTCAATGAAAACATGAAAGAACTGCCATCACATCACACTTTTTGCACATATTTAGAGGTTTGCATCGGTCTTGGAAATATCCTACAAATAAAAAAGAAAAAGTTAATTAAAAAAACTCGCTTAAAACATATTTATCATTTTAAGTTCTTTACGATTTCATAAAAATTAACATAAAATGCGAGTATTTTGACTATTAAAGCGATGCAAAGTTAAAGTAATTCAAAATATTTATAAACTCTGTCTCTTTTATAGAGTGTTTAGATTTCTATTAAATCTTTCATTTTATATTGGCATACAAGAGTTCTTCTGACTTTGTTTTAAATTATAATTTTGTTTAAACTCTAAAAATAATTTTGCGTTAAAAAAATATTATTATCAACTGTGAAAACAAGACACAGTACACTGAGGGAAATTATCGCGTAATTAAACAGTTGTCTTTTTTGTATCAATTTTTAGATACGCCTATTTTTGTATGTGTTTCATTTATTTTTGTGCTAAATTATTAACAGTGTATGTACTATATCAGCATAGCCAGCACTTCAGCATGTCTAGGGTTTGCACTGTGGAACTGTGATTCTACAAAACATATTTTTAGTGCTGATGACATCGAAAACGATACGAACGTAGTTACATAGAAAGATTGATCGGTTATTAAAACACACAGAACATTACTTAGCTTATATTGCACAGTAAAAGCTAGTTAGGAGAATTCGATTTTAAAATGTAGAGATACACTCTCCAGGCTTCTCAAACTAGGGTACCTGGTACTTGTTTTAAAGTTTGGTATGTTTATATTTTTATCGTATTTTAAAATATAGCATTCGTTTTTATATCCCACATTTTTCGAGAGTTATATATGTATATCATTTAAAGACTAAAATGTATATTTATTTTAGTTAGTTTTTCGAACATTTTGGACTGACAAGAACTTCGAGGAAAAGGTCCCATTGTTATTTTTATTCTATAAAAACAAGTATTTAAAACACATATGTATGTCGATTTAAGTTTTTCCTAAAAGAAATTTCATATTATTTGATATATTTTATTTGTTAAATATATTGAATTTCAATTTACTATTAAAATTCATTTTCGCAATTTTAGTCATTTAACATCAAAATTTAGAATTTTATTTTGAAATTTTAAAACTGGGATTTAAAACAAGAAGTTACTTTAAAATTCTTAGAAATCTATATGGCCCGAGTTATTTCTAAAAATTTTTAACAATATTCTGGCCAAGTATGGAATTTTTAGGTAATTAATTTAGTGTCAAAATATCAACTATTTCCCTTTGGATTAGGAAAGACAGTGCGAAAAAATTTTTTTTAATTTAAGAGCTCTTTCAAGTTTTATATAAAGAATGACAACTAGAGAAGCTTTTTAACCGACTTCAAAAAAGAAGGAGGTTATCAATTCGTCTGAATGTTGGTTTTTTTATGTATGTAACCGCTGAACTCAGCCATTTCTGAACCGATTTTAAAATTTTTTTCTTTATTTGAAAAGTTATGCTTTCAGCTTGGTCCTATTTTAAAAACAGTTCATTATATTAAAAATTAAAGGGTGTCCCTATACAACATACATGTATTAAGAACCGTAAAGGGCACCAAATTAAAATTTAAAAAAATTGCGTGTCACTATAGCTCCCAACGGCAGAAATTAATAAAAAAATAAATTTAAAATTTAAAGAGTGTCCCCATAGGTGCCGTAATTTGACCTATATATGCCTATCTTTTGAACCGTTATAGACAAAACCTTGAAAATTTTACAGAATGTCGATTACTATGACCGTTATAATAAAATTTATAAATATTCAAAATTTTAAATTAAAGGGTGGTCCAATAGTTCATTTAATTTGATGTATATGGCCATACTTTTGAATAGTTGTACACAGACCGCTGAAATTTACAAAGAGCCTGTATTGCTAAGTCAGCTATAACAAAAAGTAAAAA
The DNA here is from genome assembly GCA_949628195.1 of Phasia obesa. Lineage (NCBI taxonomy): Eukaryota > Metazoa > Arthropoda > Insecta > Diptera > Tachinidae > Phasia > Phasia obesa. Next base: position 107,631,661 of record OX451215.1, on the reverse strand, counting down.
TTTGAATTTGGAAATAAAAGGGTGTCCCATTAGTTAATGTAATTCTATGTATGTGGCAAAACTTTTTAACTGTTATAGACAGACAGCTGAAAATTTCAAGGAACCTGTGTTCCAAAGTCCACTAGAGCAAATATACAATTTGAATTCAGAAATTAAAGGGTGTCCCCATAAATTATGTAATTTGAACTATATGTCCCTATCGCTTGAACCGTAGAACACAAACACTTGATAATTAGGCAGAATGTCCACTACTTTCTCTGGTATAATAACAAGTATAAATATTTGGAATTATAATGTAAAGGGTGTCCCAATAGTTCATGTAATTTGATATATATTGCCAAACTTTTGAACCGTAATAGACAGACAGTTGAAATTTACAAAGAATCTTTGTGACCACGTCCTTTATAACAACAGGTCCTTAATTTAAAATTGTAAATTAAAGGGTGTCCCAATATGAGATCTTATTTGATCTATGTGACCCTGTCTTTGAAACCGTTATACACAGAGGCTTGAAAGGTGTCCCCATAAAAGACGGACGCTGGTGAAAATAGCTTAACTTTTGAACAGTAATAGGGAGAGGCTTGACATTTACATAGTATTTACTTCTTTTCCCTCTAAATTTGGCGCATATTTTATTTGGTTTAAATCTAAATCTTACAGATTACTTCTTACATTTTTAGTTTAGAATTGGTGCCCTTCTATCTGTTTTGAAGTCGGTTTTTTTTTGCAAGAATTATTTAATAAATAAAATTTATCAGGGTGTTCATGGCTTACATCTTGTCACCAACAGCCTGGTCTACATCTCTTCATCAGGCGACAGATAACGGTGAAAATATATAGATTGTGGAAACGATATTATCTAAAAAATAAAACAAAAGTAGTGACTCGACTAAAATAAAATTCAGTATGCACCAGAGAATGACAAAAGAATCATTTTTAGTACTTTTTAAGTATTTGATGCCAAACATGTATAAATGCGTATCGTTACAGTTTAAACAACATACCATACACACATACTCATATCAATTTCAACTACAAGTATAGGCAGAGAATAGGTGTTCGCATACTTGTTCATTATTTTTCGCAGTACAACCAAGTATAAGTAAAAGTTGGATAAAGTATTGGCTATACCCATACTTGTAAGTATAGAGTGGGAATAAGTACAAGTATATAAATAATCTAAGTATACTTAGAGTATTTTATAAATATATGTAACTATATGTATTAATTATTTCACAATTTAAAAATACGTTCATTTCTTCATCCTAATTATTTTGGTTTTCCTTACTTAACCAATGTTCGGTTATAAACAAAATATTGCTAAACATCATACACCGTTTTATACAAACAATTTCTAAAAGTAGTTGTTTTACTTATAAGTATACTTAGAGTATTATAACTACTTTTCTATACTTGTGAGTATTAGGTAGTTATAAGTGTGGGTATGACAGATAAACATCATATTATCCTACAACAAGTTGTACTCATATATCCATTACGTATACATTTTTAAGTTCGTTGTGTATAAATAATGCTTGTTATGAGTATTGACTTATTTCACTGCAAATGCGTATGTGTAGGGGATTCTGTGTTATAAGTATAGGTATAACTAGTACCCAAAAATATCTGTAAATACTTAACTACATTTATTTAATAAGTACTTTTTGTCAGTCTCTGGTATGCACCTGATTCGGATAATGGCAAATATGAGAGTAAATGCGTTATTCAGGGTAAAATAATTGCTGCATAACTTTGATATATCCAACAGTGTATAGTGGGGCAGAATCAAAATATTTTGGAAATAACACAGCTATTTGTAAAGGACTAGGTCGATTGATTCACACAAAAGTTGTATCCATTCCTCAAGAATGTTTTTTTCTATTAAAAAGACAAGATTAATTAATGGCCATTTTAGGCTTAAATACACAAAAATGCAATAATTTTGGAATTTTTCTAGTTTTTGATTGAGAAAATATATTATGTTCAAGTTTTTCCACAAAATCTAAAATTCTGCTCGCTAACTACGAAAAAAATTAATTGAAAATTGTACTCAATATTTTAAAAAAACTGGACTAGGGTACCGAAAAATAAAAATTATTTGCTTATAACTCCCTCATTTTAAAACAAGATTTAGAGATTAAACCGTCATTTTGTAGATAATAACTAGTGCCCTTATGCAAAAGAAATAAAGTTTACTTGAAGTGTACTTTAAGACAAAATTTTATACAAAATTTGTTTCTTTCACATAAGGACATAGATCTTTAAAACCATATTTTTAAAAATCAAACAATAATTTAAGAAATTTCGAGCTCAAAAACGATTTGCAGGTGCGAGGTAGACTTTGAGACCACATGGCGCCACCCCTGGCAGTTGGATGTTGTCCAGTTTGAAAACTTAAGCTCAAAAACTCCTCTACTCTGCTCGTGTGAAATTTTAAATCATTCTGCTTAGCATACGGCTGAGTTATTTAAAAAAATATTATATAATATTATATATAAATATAAAAAAATATTTTGATTCTACCCCGCTGTGCAGCTTCGATTGGGGCAGTATAATACAGAAATAATCCCAACTGTATTAGAAAAAATTCATTATTTTTGATATATTAGCTTCTATTAGCTTCTGTGAGGAGTATGACCTTATGCTATTTTTGATAAACCAAGCAAAATATATGAATATAACAGAAGAAAAAATAATCACATGACAATATAGTAAGGCTTATTTCGAACATTTTTAAGTGGCGAGCAGAGGAAGTTGAATGATGAACTATTACCTTACTCAGTTGTTTTCTGACCACAGATACCACTAGAAATTTAACTGCCAACGATGAGCACTTTTTTTAAGTTTTTATAATATGTCCAGAAACGAAGGAATTAGAAAAATTTAATATGACCGTTAGTACTTACAAGTATTGTAGCCAACAAGATAATGGACGAAAACAATTTTTGTTGGCTCAATACTGCAGTACTAATCCGACAATATGAGGCTGAGGAACAGGTACAGCAGTTGCAATACGAATACAGGACTATTAGCAGACAAATGTTGAATATTGGAAAATCGATGCGAGTCTAAAGATAAAAAAATCGTGTTAAGTCGATGTGCCAGCGCGGAAAGTTCGTTGGGAGAAATATACGATTTGCCTTGTTTTATGCAAAATTACTGTTTTTTATAAAAAAATGTAAAAGCGATTTGTGGTTCAATTTAAAAATATGCACAAATTTACATTGGTTAGAGAAATATAATATAATAAAAATAAAAGAAGCATGAACGTTTTGCAGTCATATATAAGCTACTTATGTCAAAGCAAACGAAGAAAGAAACAAGCTCTGGTGCCTAATTTAACTTAAATATTAACCTTTTCGTTATTATTTTAAGCACAGTCTATAGAATTTTAGAATGTTATCTTAAACAATCTCTTGTATCCTATTAAATGCTCTTAACCATATTTTAAGTAAATTAGATCCAAGCTTCTCTTAAATATGTCAGGGTTAATGGTTTGATATTTCTATTGTATCAGCTACACCCGGTGCGCTACCATCCTTAAATAAAATATTCATTTAAAGGTAAATGAAATATCCAATAATGAAAATTAACTTCATTCTAACCTGCATCAAACTTGAAAAGTATCACTACTGTTCTAAAAATTTAAAACGATCGGTCTTACCGTTTTACTTCCTATAAAGCACACACAAATATACAAACACAAATTTATTTATATGTACAAGTTACTCCGAATCATATTTATTTTGACAGCGATAGAAAATATATATAAAGATAGAGATTTTCTCGCAAATATTGAATGTAAATCAGTATCCTACCTTCGAAAACTAAAATAAGTCGCTTTGCCATTAAACATCGTTGGGAAATATTGAAAACTTTTTTATTTTATTATTGTGAGCGTTAAAATAAGTTTTGTACGAAATGGAGCACCCACATAAAATGTATATTAAATTTATTAAACGAAGCCTCGGCTACATTATTGCCAAACAAAGTTAAGTGCTATCACCTAGTTGGAATGAGATATAAAACATAAATGAGATATAAACATATAAAACTGATGACACATTTTTTGAAGGTCCACTGATTTTCCAAATCTTTCGAGGCCCGCAAATAAAAATTTCGTTTTACTACCCTTTGATAGTAGAATGGAACCTATATTGTTAAGTTCGTGTATTTAATAAAAAGTTTTTACTTGTTGCTCTTTTTATTTTCGTAATTTGTATTAATTTTAGGTATGTTGATCACCTCTTATTACCATAGTGTTCTTTTTCCAGTCAGTCAGCTCGAGTGTTATTGTTTCCAGTCATTTCTTTTATGTTTTGGGGGCAGTTATACCTTCAAATCAGAGATCTTTCAGTAAGAAGTTAAACTGCAGTTAGTATACTGATTTAAATCGTTGTTTTAAGATATCTTACTGATCTTGAAATTTGTTTCTGTTGTAACCTTAATAGAACTGTGTATCTTCATAATTTTAAAAAAGTACACACTTCATCTACAAGGTTACAGGTAACAACATTACCAAATTATCGTAAGTTCAGCAAAATTGGTGATAAAAAATATGATTTAGTGTGAACTAATAATTTGATTTTTTTTTTAATTTGCAATTCCTGTTATGCGAAATTATGCGAGCAAGCAAACAAAAAAAAAATAAAACCAGGATATTTGAAAAACTAAAGTTGTACAAAAAAAAAACTACATGAAGTTTTAAAAATAGTATGCACCATATTTTTTTCATCAGTAATAATTTTTGCTGCACTATAAATTGAAACCAATCTTAGAATAAAATAATTACAACTTTTTTTCGAGCGCTAGTAAGAAATAACGTATTTTATTAGTTATTTTGTAATTTTTTAAAATTTATTTTGTAAAAAGCACTGTGCAACGTGTATTATGCTTAATCACACAGAAGTGGTTACACCTATGTTCTTCTCTTTAAAAATAATTTTAAATTTTATATATGTATAAACTCGAACAACTCAGTGTTCAGTAGATGTGTTTATTAAATTTTTAATTCTCTTATGATTTTGCAATACAATATGTCCGTCGTACGAGTAGATTTTTATAAGTATTTATGCATTTATGACAAATGTCTGCAGAAATTTATCATTTTATTTCATGTCACACTGCAGTTAACAAAATGCTGAACAAAAAAAAAAAAAAACAAATAAAACAGCAAAAATACTAAAGGAACCAAAAAAAGAAGAAACAAAATATTGCACACGGAATACTTTGGATACTTGTCGACTCACAGTTGGTATCTTTATTAATTGAATGTGTTTGAGTTCATAATAAATACGATTGCATATATGCAAAATGTATACAAAGCAAACTTATTCTTGTTTGCATCAGTATGAGTACACTCAGAACTATTAAATTAGGGGCATTTTTATGACTGATTTAAGAAAGAAAAAAAAGCCTATGTCTTTGTCTCTGATTTGTAGCAAATTGGTATATTGTTTCGTGTACTTCAATTCGATAATGTAAACTTTCTGTTGTCGCATTTTTCGATTTAAACCTGTCATAATATTAAATGATATAAAGTTAGACAATATTGTGGGCACATTTTCTTGCCAGACTAAGAACGAATTGGCGCAATTAAACAATTCCACCTAAATCCTGTGCTTGTTCAAAAAGCTCATTTAAAAATTTATATTTCGAAAAAAGAAATACATAAGGTAGAAGAGGATAGAAGAAAGCAGTTTTATTTTATTTTATCTTTATCGCTTGATAAATATTTTTGCTAAAGTAAAGATAAATTGAACTATTTAGATTTCTTCATATATATTAAACCGACTTAGAGGAAAGAAAATTGAAGAATTGATCTTGTTTCAATCACCTCTAGTTTGTAACAGCTAGATATTACTTTCTGACCTCATATACATACGTGTTTTTTTAATAACTTCATTTAGGCGACTGTATGTATGTACTATTGCATTCGACTAACTTACATCTTTTATACGTTTGTTACATCGTAAACATGCCACGAAAGTGATTTAACAACCTCGACAATTTTTGTTATGTGTGTGGTGAATTAACTTTTACATCTTAGCGTCGAAATTTCACATAATAAATTGAACAGTGCTACTTAGACTATTTCAGATTTCCTTTGAGGTATCAAAATAAACCCTGGGTTCCACCTATATGTTGTATAACGTGTACAAGACTGCTATTAGGTTGGGCTATACAAGAATCCAGACGTATGCCATTTGCTTTACCAATGAGTTAGACCGAACCAAAGGATCTTGAAAGTGATTGTTATTTTTGTTTGAATCAAACAAAAGGCATTACCATAAGAAAGTGTGTCCCATGGGTAAATCACTCACATTCTTTTACCACCGTTGCACATAAAACTCGGCCTGATAAAAAAATTTGTAAAAGCGAGGCAAAAATTAAAGAGAAATATGAAAACTGAAGGATAAGAGCTTTAAAGAAACGCTAAATGATCAGGAAAAACTCGCATGGAAATATTTTGTGAACGTTGTCCAAACTTTTCTAGGAAACTATAGATCGAAAAATTACAAAAACTTAATAAATGAGGTTATAAGCTTTGGGGTGTAATATGTCTTAAAACATACATATGCTAGACTCTTATCTGGATTTATTTCCGGCAAATTTGGGTGCTGTGAGTGACGAAGAAGACAAGCGGTTCCATCAAGACATTTCCCTAATGGAGAAGCGATATCAAGGGAAATGGAGTCCAAGAATGCTAGCAGATTATTGTTGGAGATTCAGAAAAGACCTTCCAGAAGCCGAATATACTCCGAAATCATAAGTATTTATTCTATATTAAGCAATAATATCTCTTAATGTATGTTTTGATGACACAAAACATATTAGTGTTTGGTGGCCCTAGTATATCCAAAATTTTATATAAGTTTTCATGTGACAAAAAAAAAATGAAAATTTTTTTTTTGAAAATGAGGTGTCAAAAGTTACTCTTTTACAAAAATCTTGTTAATATTGAGCTGAGAATCCGCAAAATGTTAGTGTGTGTTAACACTACGTTATTTATTCAGATCCGTGTAACTTTTATTGGGCCTATTATTTAAATACTAGGGTTGGTAAATTTGGTACAAATTGCACCTGAAAAGTACCAAATATTCATTTCGTACAATTTAGACATTTTTACGTTTCGGGCTATTTTAAATGCCACTGATATTTCAAACATTAAAAAAATTTTATTTTTAACCCTCTTTATTATTTAAGTGTCAATCTAGGAAAGCATAATTTTGCAATACTTATTTTATTTATATATTATAATGTTGCAAAGCAAGTATAAATTACATTCCAGTGCAACTATCGATTGTATCGTCATCTGATTTTTGTATCTAAGACTACATTTGACTTTATGGATTTTGTATAGCCATAAACTAATATTATTTAGGTTTAAAAGCCTCTTATTTTTAGGGTTCCGTACACAAAGTGTAAAAACGAAACCCTATTGTTTTCGCTACAATGTCTGTCCGTCTGTCCGTCTGTCAGCGCCTTTTATCTCTGGAACCGTAATAGGTAGACTCTTGAAATTTTCACAGATGATGTATAGCTGTTGCCGCTATAGCAACAAATACTAAAACTTATAGGGTGTGCCGATAGAGAGGTATTATTCACGAATATGTGTTTATTTCTTGAACTGTAGAAGGAATACACTAAAAATTTACAAACTGTAATAAAAACGTAGTTCGCCTTATATACAAGTCTAAAAAATACACCTAAAAATTAAAGGGTGTTCCGATAGTGGTGTTATTTTGATTTAGAAGGCCTAAGTTTTGATTCATAAAAGGTAGAATCTTGAAATTTTTACAGAAGATGTATAATTTTGGCCGCTATAGGAACAAATATTAAAATTTATAGGGTGTTCCGATAGAGAGGTGTTATTCACAAATATGTGTTTATTTCTTGAGCTGTAGGAGGCATACACTAAAAATATGTAAGCAGTAATTAAAACTTTGTTCGCTATATAAACAAGTATAAAAAATAAACCTAAAAATAAAAGGGAGTTCCGATAGTAGTGTGATATGCATGTATAAGGCCTAAGTTTTGAACCGTAATAGGTAGGCGCTTGAAATTTTCACAGAAGGTGTATAGCGGTGGCCGATATAACAACAAATACTAAAACTTATAGGGTGGTCCGATAGAGAGGTGTTATTCACGAATATGTGATTATTTCTTGAACTGTAGGAGGAATTCACTAAAAATATGCAAAGACTAAATTAAAATTAGTTAGCTATATAAACAAATCTGAAAAAATAAACATAAAAATTAAAGGGTGTTCCGATAGTGGAGTGATTTGCATGTATAAGGCCTAATTTTTGAACCATAATAGGTAGACTCTTAAAAATTTTACAAAAGCAAAAAATATTAAAACTTATAGGGTGTTCCGATAAAGAGGTGTTATTTACGAATATGTGTTTAGTTCTTACAAACAGTATTTAAAACTTAGTTCGCTTTATAAACAAGTCTAAAAAAATAAACCTAAAAATTAAAGGGTGTTCCGATAGTGGTGTGCTTTGTATGTGTAAGGCCTAAGTTTTGAACCATAATAGGTAGACTCTTGAAAATTTTACCAAAAGTGTATAACTGCGGCCACAATAGCAAAAAATACTAAAACGTAGGGTGTTCTTTTTTTTGAGCTGTAAGAGGAAACCACTTACAATTTTCAGACTGTAATTAAAACTATGTTTGTTTTATAAACAAGTATGCAAAATTGAACTTAAATATTAAAGGGTGTTCCAATAGTGACGTGATTTGCATGTATATATCCTAAGTTTTGAATGAATAGGTGGAATCTTGAAATGTTTACAGGAGGTGTATAACTATGTCCACTATAACAAATAATAAAAATTAAAGGGTTTTCCGCCAGTGACGTGATTTGCATGTATAAAGCCTTATTTCTTGAACCGTAACAGGTAGACTCTTGAAATTTTGTGTTGCCAAGTCCTATATGACAATTACTAAAAATTAAAGGGTGTTCCGACAGTGACATGTTTTTCACTTATAGTGACTTATTTTTTAATCGCAATAAGTAGACTCTTAATATATTTATAGAAAGGAAGTTGTCATGGCCACTATAATGAATAATAAAATTAAAGGGTGTTCCAACAGTGACATGATTTTATAAACCGTAATAGATACCCTCTTGAAATGTTTACAGTAGATGTGTTACTTCGGCCGCTATAACAAATACTTAAAATTGAAGTGTGTCCATTAGTAACGTGTTTTTCACGAATATTACCTTATTTTTTTAACCGCAATAGGTAGGCATCTGATATTTTAATAGAAAGTGTATTACCATGGCCGCTATAAAATGAATTACATATTAAAATTTAAAGGGTGTTCTAATTATGATGCAATTTTCGCGAATATTACTTTAATTTTAAAATTTAAGGGTGTCCCATAAGACATAAAGAAATTAACAACTGGAATTTTTAAATTATACTGAATAGTACGGAACCCTACGTGTGTGAGTCTAACTCGCACTTGACTAATTTATTTCATTGTTATATTGACTGATTATTTTGCAATAGTTTATTAACTCGATGTCTTTACATTTTTGCTATTGTGTAAAATCGTATATAGCAGGTACGAATCATCACAAAAATTACACATTATTTTGAGTATTCTTTTATAAAAGAAAGGATAAAATAAAAATTTTAAATATACTCGTATACATTTAAAGTTAAATGGAAATAAAAAAAAAATCAGTATAATACACACATATTGAATGAGTGTGATAATATTAAATAACTTTTATAGCTCTATTCCTTGCTGATGACAAAATTGCCACTTTTTCAATATCAATAACAATGTTAACTAACAAATAAAATGCATTTAGCAAAATTTAAATACAATTAAAACTATTTTAGAAACCGGTTAGTACAATTTTTTATTGTACTTACCATCCATCCCTGATACACATATTGTTTAAAATTTTACAAATTAACTGGTCACGTTGACGTTCAAATAAACATTGTTATACCGTTCGAATTCTATTTATAGGCGGGGAAAACGTATAGAATGTTTCATACAATAAAATTGCACTGGTAATACCTCTACTATAGTTAAAACTTATAAATTGTGTCTAGCGATTACACTAGAGTGCTTAGATTCTTTCTATCACGTCTAGTTTCTTTGGGACAGCTGACAGCTACCGGAACCTCCGGCGAAGGCTGATAAAATAATCAAGAATGAGAGAATGAAATATTCGAAAACTTGAAGGACCCAACTATCGGACCTAGAACATCAATGGACCTCATTTTATAATTCAAGAACTAGTGCGCAATTTAAATTTGTCCACAACGCAAAGTGAAATCTTAGGATCACAATTAATCGGTTGGAAATTGCCAAATACTAAAATTTCTATGTATCGATCTCTACATGACGAATTCAAATATGTAATTTTTTTTCTCTCTCAAAAAAAACTTATTTTTTATGATATCCTTTTTCGGCCTTTGCTGAATCACAAGTGTTCTTTTGCCGCCTCTTTATTTTAAATTAGAGCATTTTAACAATTTTGCCTAGGTCATAGATAAAAATGATGCTGGTTTTACTAATTTGAAACAAAAATTCCCCAAAATCAGTGAGGACCAAAGATCAAATAAGGAATTTTTATTGGGTCTCAGATTAGGGAAGTGCTGAAGGATTTGAAATTTTAACAGCAATTGAGTATAACGGTAGCAATGGAGGAAAGCGCGGCAACAAGTTAGTATATTTCAGCTGGACACTGAAAAGTGGATTGACAGATGCCGAATATGCGATAAAAACCTAAGCAATTACCAATTTTTTTATTTTTTTATTTACGATTTCTATACTGAAACCCCAATCCCAACTTAATCTGTTTGTCCTGTGGAAACTAGTTGTAAGGAAATAAACTAACAACATGTCCAGGACATATCAGTTTTATTTCCTGTTACTGCAATATGGTGTTATGATATATTTTTTACTTTTCTATATTTAGCTACCTTTTTACTTACTATATTTACCTACCGGATCAACAAGCTCTCATAATGTACTTTGGATCATTACCTGATTGAAATATAGTACCAGGAAAATTTTTCTCATAGATGTGAAAACATGTGTTGTTAAAGTATTTCACAATTAGTCTAACCGACTCATGCAAAAATTAACTTATTTTAAACATTCCGCTTGTAAACCCAACTATTACTGATTCGTCGCATGTTTAACTGTTTGGCAGATACATCTTGAAAGATATTTTTATTTAGTTTATCTGTTGTGTATTAAACTTATTCAATCGGGGCCCAGTGTTCAATAGACCAATGCGTATATCGTTTCGCAAAGTCAATACCTTTCAATTTCTTCATTTAGCTGTCTTTCTTTGCAGGTTGTTCTGGTTAAGCCAATATGCATTATTAGCAGAGTTACAATTTGAAAACCACGTCCTGTTTTCCTTGAATAGTAATTAGAATACAATGTATATATATTTGAATAATATGAATTTTGAATTAATTCCCAAAAATACGAGGTTTCTTTTAATTTAAATGCATGGTGTTAAAAGTCAACAAGACAATATGCCCCCGAGGGATACAGATATTCGTCAGTGTCTAGCTTGTCGCTTTAACTTGATGGTGGTTGTATCACTAGGTGAAAACAATGCGTCTACCGACGACCTTGTTGCGCATAGTAACATTTAAAATATGGCTGCCAGGACCATGCTCACAACCCTTGTTTAGAAGTTGGAGACTATCTAAACTCCCGCCACACCATTCAAATAAAAAGCCCGAACTAAGGGCCTCAATAACCGGTCACTGGGATAGAGGAAGTCGTCATGGGGCTACCGTTAACCGTGGTACCAGTCATTTGGGTACTGACACTTTGAAAGTTCTCAATTATCAGTTTTAGGTCCTACTGGACTGGTACCCCGATAAACCCCAGAAGTAGAGGAAATATAATCTAGTCGACTTTTTAATAACAGGTCATGCATTTGGCTTCAAGTTAATTCGATAAAAATACAGATTTTATTTAATAACTCTGCCAAATTAGTAGCTCTAACTAAATACGCACGAATGTGTCTATTGTATTTAGATATTTCTTCTGTCTCGCTTCTAACAACATGAACAACAAATTTAAAAAAGTTGACTGGTTGCTTAAGATTTTGGTTTTTTTTCATATGGATTCTATTGTAGAATTATAGTTGGGTCTTTGGACACGAGAACTTGCGGTTCTGGCCAATTTTTATTTGGTGGCAAATTACAAACACATACATACGCATTAATAAACTAAAATAAATAATAAAACAACCATAAAATTAAATTTGATTATAATACCGATTGATTAATGACTTATTATGATGTCAGATTATTGAGATCGTTTTAAAGAAGGACATACCAGTAATCAATATGGTTTACGTATTTACGAAGTGGTTATTTTTTATTGTATTTTGTATTCGTGGTACAAGTACACATATAATAGATATAAATAGACTACAACACAATCAAGTCGTAAATGTAGAATTTATTAAAATTTTACTTTTATACTAAAGTTTGCAAGATAAAAATTATTATTTTAATTTTTAGAACTTTCTGAAATGTGTTAAGGTTATGCAAGGTATTTGAGTAAAATAAAAATCGAACATTTAGCCAATTCAATTAGGGGAATAATACTGGACACATTATCATAAACCTAAAAAATTTTGGAACCAATTCACGATTTTAACTAGTTTCAGATATAACTTTAATTTAATGTTTTATTAAATTTTAGTTAGTGTTTTTTTTTTGTTCTTTCTTAATTAAATAAATTAAATTAAATAAATTAAATTAAAAAATTAATTAAAACTTCATCTGAAACTACTTAAAACCTTTAATTGAGAAAAAAATTCTGTGTAGAAACTACCGCAATGCTTATTGTTTTATGTTTATATTTTAACTTAAGTTATATTCTAAATTAAGAACTAGATCTTGAAATTGTAATATAAACTACAGCTTGTGAGCCGAAATACGAGATATTTACTCCAGCAACTAGTCACGGTGTATTTTCAACCGATTTTAAGGTGCATATATTAAGATAGAAATCGTAACATTTAACCAGCTTATGACTAAACTGAGCATCTCAATATATTACACAATCATATGTTTTAAGTTCTTCTAGACTACGTTCTTGAGCGTGCCATCCTTTTTCTTATAAAGCTTACATTCAGATTTTACACTTATTAACGTCAGTAAGTGGAGTAGATGCCACCTGATGGCAGTCAGTTCTAGTCTTACTACTACTCGTATGTGAAAAAAATGATGCTGATAGCATTCTTTGATAGCATGTTGCGCTATTTCTGCTTTGACTGATGGTATGTTTAGGTCTGTGTGGATGTTCGAATTTTGTATATACCAGGGAGCCGATGTAATCATAGGTAGTATCTTATTTTGGCGCCCTTGAATTTTTTCAACATTACTAGCTGAGGCAGTGCCCAATTATTGAATCCCATAATACCAAATTGGTTTCAGGAACGATTTGTACAATAAAAGTTTGCAATCTTAACTGAGGATAGAGTTTCTGCCATCAAGTTAATTTAGTTGGTTGCTTTTAACTTCATTTGTGTTAACTTGGACTTTAAGTGGCATTTCATTTTTTTATACAATAGTGGGTAAATATCTGAGGATAATTCCTGTGACACTTCAACTTTAATTATTTGTCTTGGATACCCTTAGTCACGCCAAAATCAATAACATCAGGTAGTCCAATAGGTAGGTTGTCTACTCGATATCACATTCAGATGTATTTTTGAAATTGTGTCAAATAAAACGCGACCTTTTGGAGTAATTAGTCTTGATCGCCGAAACGTATGTTTAGCGTTGTAGTCGCCTGATGCTATGGAACAGGTGATTTGTAAAAGTTGCTATATTGACTCCCTCATGATTGAAAACTAGGAGGTGCATAATTCGAAGAAATAACAAAGTTTTGATGAAAGTTTTCAATACAGATGTTTTTTGCTCGAAGATAATCCTCACAAAAGCACAGTAAATGATGTTTAATTCGAGCCTTTATTTGTATTGCTGAGCCACCACATGCTCTGCCATGGGAATCTTTAGTGTCTTATAATCTTATAATATATACCCATTGTTAAGTAAGTCTCTGAAACCAGCATGACAGTGCATCCATAAAAAGCAATTTTAGAGTAATGACTGCCATGAACACGAGGAGTGGGATAGCGTCTAAACTCTGCGCTTTTTTCAGTTTCTTTTACTATACAACAGCATATCGGAGCAGTAAAGGTGGTAACAAGCTAAACATGCTCAAGGGGAGGGCGAAGGATTGATCAGTTTAAAATCGAAACCAAAATTTTGGTTAAGTTTGACAAGATAAAGACAAAATATATTTAACAAACATGAACAAAACAGAAAAAGAAACTATACTTCAAATTTCAGTGGTGATTTTATAGTGATAAAAAATCAATCAAGTGTGGGTCAGACTCAAAGACGCAGGGTTCTATGCTACATTCAACCTGCTTGTTACCGTTCAAAAGAAAAACAATTATACATATGTATGTACGTTCCAAACATGTCTTCTACGGGGACACCGTTTGGCTTATTATTTTGTTGTACTTTTTATTATAGCGAGCATAAATCTACATACCTATGCAAGTGAATATAACTTTTGCAAAAATCGCGATTTATAGGGAACATTTTTCATTTCTTAATTTTATTTCTGGTACTTGTTGTTATAGACATTTCAATCTGGGACATAACTGTTAGAACCAATATTTAAAATAATCCTGAAATAATGATAAACCAAGAAATTTTTAAAATTGCTCTCTGAATAACAGTTATAAATAAGGAATATTTTTTTGGTCTGCAATAACTATTATAATTAACAAAAACAAAACTTGAGCTTTTATTTTGACTTTTTAAAATATTTTTATTTTTTTTTTTTTTGGTCTTTAATAACCATTGAAATTTATTTTTTTTATTTTGGTCTTCCATAGTCAATATAAATATTGTTATCAATATAAATATTGTTATTTTTAATAACCAAAAAGTTTTTTGGTTTTCTACCTTTTCAAAACTATATACTAGAATTATCTAAAAACGTATTTCTCGAAAAAAATACTTCTTTTTTAATCATGACTTACGTCAACGGATTAGTAAACGGCAAAAAATTTACACATTTGGTATCCGCTAAAGATGCTTACGTTGGTGTTGGCTAAAGATGACTTACGTTGCAATTAATATGAAATAACATTGTGTTCATTACTGTTTCTTAAATTGAATTCTATATAAATATACATATGTATATCTAAATGTTTTACTGAATCCTTCAAAGATATAGTTTTATACATATAATGTATTTCAAAGGGTGCTAGTAATTTAAATGATAATAAATCAGTCAAGTGCGAGTCAGACTCACACACGTTGGGTTCTGTACTATGTTTAATACAAGGTGTTAATTTTTGTATATCTTATGGGGCACCCTTTAATTATTTATTTTTTATTCTAGAGCATAACCTGTGTAAATATCAAGTGTCGTTTAGAGGAGAAGGTCAAATTCCTCAAATTCGTTACTTGTTGTTAGACTGGATATTGTAAAATATAATATGTGTAAATTTTACGTGTCAGCCTATTACTGTTCAAATGTAATTACTTTCTATGAAAATATCAGAAGGCTACCTATTAGCAATATAAGTCAAAAACATGTTACTGCGGAACACCCTTTAATTGTTATAGCGGCAATGGCAACATATCTACTGTAAAAATTCCTAGAAACTAACTATTACGGTTAAAAAAAATAAGGCCATATACGTCCAAATTATATCACTATCGGAACACTGTTTAATTTTTAGGTTTATTTTTTGTAATTATTTATAAGCAAACTAAGTTTTAAAAACTGTCTGCAAATTTTAAGTCTATGCCTCATACAGTTCAAGAAAAATATACGTCAATAGCACGTCTCTATCGGAACAGCCTATAAGTTTTAGAATTTGTTGCTATAGAGGCTACAGTTATACATCTTCTGTAAAAATTTCCAGAGATAAAAAGCGCTGACAGACAGTCGGGCGGTCAGACGGACAGACGTTTTAGCGAAAACAATAGGTTCAAGCTTTTATGATAATGAATTAAGACTTTATTAGTTTTTGACAAGAATTATACCAAAAGGATTGACCAACCAGCTTTAGAAGACCAAAAAACTTTTTGGTTATTTATAATGGTTATGGAAGACGAAAAAAGAATATAAATTTTTTGAAATGGTTATTAAAGACCTAAAAAAATAAAAATCATTTTTAATTGTTGCAATAGATAAAAAAAATTTAAAATATTCTATAATGGTTATGAAAAGTCAAAAAAAAAAAAAATAATGGTTCCCAAAATAAGAAAAATAAAAATTAATTTAATTTTAATGGTTATGAAAGACTAAAAATTAAAAACCTTTTATAATGGTTATGGCAAATGTCTGCCTTTTACGGTTAAAAAAAAATAAGGTGATATTGGTTAGAATCAAGTCACTATCGGGACACCCTGTTATTTTTATTTTTACTTTTTATACTTGTTAATACATCGATCATAGTATTAATTACTGTGTGTAAATTTCAAGTGTCTGCCTCTTACGATTCAAAATAAAAGACTTTATACTTTAAAACCACGTTACTATCGGAACACTTTATAATTGTTAGAATTTGGTGTTATAGCAGCTATACGACTTTTATTAAAATTTAGAGTATACCTTGTATGGTTGCAGAGCCAGAGTTTATTGTTCTGCGATAATTTTTGGGATAAGCTTTTTAAACATTCATGTAAAAAACAGTGTAAGGAGTTATTTAAAAAGTTTTTAGATAATCAGTGTTTTTAAATCTAATTAACAAGAGAAACAAAAAAACCAAATTGACGCTGATAAATCCTTTCAATAAAATTTATTACATACTTATAATATTCAAGAAAAATTATCGGTGGCGTGGAACTGCTGTCTGCATATCGCAACAAGTCCACAAAATATAATCACAATGTTATGATTTCTTATTATTTTCAGCTTCTTCATCTTCATCAACCATAATCTGTCATCATTTCAAGAACGGTTCATATAGATTAAGAACGAGTGGAACTCACTTTGCAGCGCCGCAAGTGTATAAAACCAAAAACAAAAACCTTAAATAATATTGGCTGCAGTTTAAATAAACTGCTTGTTGGTGAAAGAAAATACACAAGGTTAAAGAAGTCTTGAGAAGAACATTTATAGTAACTTATTAAAATTCGATATGGTGGCATTCTAAAGCAGCAAACTTATTTCTATACTGTCTTCGGACAGTAGAGAATTTTTTCAAAATGAAATATATTTGTAGTTCCTATACTATCTCGCCGGCAAAAGAGGTATAGTCAAGATTTGTTTTGAATTTGGATCTTAAATTTTTTATTAAATAAGTGCTACATTGCAATTCAAATAGCATAGTTTTTAATAATTTTTAAAATATTTTATTTGTGTTAAAATTCCTAGTTGAGTTTTATATATGAGTTATTTCTTGCAGTTAAGGTTATACAAGTTGCTCCATTAATGCAACGCAGAGTGGTATAACAACTTTTTATTTTAGAAATAATTCGGTAGCTCATGAACCACTGAAGATATTTTAATCAAATTTCAAAGAGTCAATGCAGAGCAGTTTTCGGATCCATTCAGAGCTGAATAAATTCAAATTCTATACTTTATTTATCAAAAATCATTTTATCGTGAAGTGTATAGTTTTAACGGTAAATAGTATTTACAAAATGGAGCAAGAAAAAACATTTTATCTAGAATTCTTAGACCGTTCTCTGATATTAATTACTTATATAAAAAGTATATATTTGAACTGAAGGATATCGACAAACCTTGCCTTTTGCTGAATTTATTGTAATTTTCTACGTAAAAATGCAAAATATTTATAAACACATTATATGTGAACCAGAAGAATATACATTAAAAATGTGCTTGTGTGCTTAACATAATGCATGAAACAGCTTAGAGATATACTTTTATGCCAAAGAAAAGCATCCCTGAAAAATTAACGGGAATACCTCGACCCAATTCTGCAGTAAGATTATTTATTAAGGCGTGCATGTAGAGATCTTAAAAGACACGTGATATGTAAGCCTGCGTTGCGAACTCTGAGTGGATGTTGGGCAAAAAATTATACAGAAAAAGGCAACCTACATGCTGGTGAGAGACTAGGTAAGGAAATGCTCGTTTGGTATGAAGCATAATATAAGTTATGAAGTCGTGCATTCTGATATATAAATAATTTCTCTTTAATTTTTTACATTAAACTTACAATTTTCATCTTTCCTATTTTCATTGGACCATTCGCCCATTTATAAGTCATAGAAAGGTAAGAGTGGCCCTATTTTTATTGAACCGTTCGTTTTGATTTGAAACGCAGAATATAAATAATGTTGAGTGCAATGCTTTCAAGTGTTTTTATTTCGATTGCATTGGATATAGCAAATGACATCTATCTATTTTTACTCTCCTCTTACTCACTCCTCTTTTATCGTATTATCGTCATTTTTAACATTCATGTTGAGTTTTTTTTTTAGTTTAGAGTTTTAATTTTACCTCATTTCATTTTGGTTGATTAATGATTTATAAGAATTCTATGTCATGTCGTGTTGCGTTGTATATATATTTTTTAATCACCATCTATAGATTTCTCAATTATAACTTTACAGAAAACACACAAAAAATTAAATGGAAATATAAATAAATTTATATTTTGTTTTAGTTTTTAAGATATTCATTCTTGTGTACCGTAGCCTGCTGCAAGAGAAACTTAAAAAAATATTTTTTGTAGGAAAAGTTATAAAAAATTGTATATTAATCTTTGCAGTTACAAAATCTTTAAACAGTTTGCTACATAAATATTTAATATTACTTTAAGTTTGCCAGTACATTCTTCATTACTATGCCATGTAACATTTTAAGTAAATAAATAAAATAATATATTATTACATATACGTAGCTCCTAGCTCCGCATTGAGTAGTCATCTACGTACTACAAATACAATGATTTATTATTTTATACTTTTATTTACCGATGTATACTGATAGACTTTTACTTATTGTCATATGAGTGACTTTTAAAGAATAATCATAACGATTTACAATTGTTTCACTGATAGAACAATAAACTATAATTTCCACTAAGTTTAGTAACTCATTTCTCTCTGTCTGTCTGTCTGTCTGTCTGTCTGTCTGTCTGTCTGTCTGTCTGTCACTCTGTCTGCTTTTCATTTGTATTCGCATCACTTAAAAACTACTGGATGGATTTTAACAAAATTGTATGAGGAATTACCTAAGTATCCTGATTCCAATATAGGATACTTTTATCTGCAAAAATTTCTCATTTCCATTGAATAAAATTTGTATTTAATTTGTGTTTTTACTTTGTGGAATTAGAACGTTATTAAAATTTTTTAAACTACAATAATTTTTAGAATTGTTTATAAATTTGAGAATTTTATCCAGCGTTGGGTATCTTTATATAAAGTTAATACATAAACCATAACTAAAGCACTATAAAAGTAAGAGTGTTACAATTGGTGTGGAATATTTTCAAAGCAAAATTGAGCAAAATATTGTCAGGACGCCCACGACGTGGCGCGCACAGTTAATATTACCCTGTCAGAAATGGAAATAACCCATGACTTGTCAAGCGCTAGTTCTGAAGCGATAGGGACCGTTTCGGGTTCTAACACTTTATATGAAAGGGACCTGTCACTTTTACATGGCGTTGGCCTAGGAGGGGGAGGGGATCAATTTTTCATTCATCTTGTGACATGTCAATGAACTAAATTGAAAGTGACCACTAAAAAACTATTCTTGATAAACCCACCAATGTGGTGGGTTACCTACCAATGTGGTGGGTTACCTACCAATGGAGGTGTGAATAGTTAAAGCTTTAGTTATGGCAATAATCTAAATCAAATCGCAAAGTTATTTATGATTATTGTTAAGAACATTGTTGCAGCAAGCGCCCTCTTGTGTTATGTGTAGGTATATTTGTTGAATGAATGAATGCTAAAGATAGCATTGGCACTTTATTTCATTAATACATGTCAGAAAAATTAATTTTGCCACGGACTGCTGAGTATTGAACTTATCACCATTGCTTAGTACACGCAAACAAAAAACCTGGTTATGGTATGGTCACAGGAATCAGATTATGTTCTCTGTAACAATGTATGGTTGCGATGAACAAAGTTTAGTTGTTTGCAACATTATTTTGGTCACGATAAACAAGTTTTGGTTATGATTTTATTATTAAATGGTTACTACATCCAAAACTTTCAATATGTTTGATTTTTATTCTACAGATTTTGATAAATTTCAAACCACAACCAAAGTTTAATAAATATATAAAAATAATATAAATGTAACCAAAAATTGTTTGTTTTTATTCATCGGGTTTGACAACAAAAAACAAAATGTTTTCTTAAAAAAAAAATAAAAGTAGTAAAAAAATGTAAAAATTTATTTTTGGAAAATTGTATAGATACATACATATGTAAATATTTAATTAATCTTTACAATATAAAGTAAGCATTACATTTGGCTAATTTATATATCAACGAAAACGACATGAAGATTTCATTGATACAAAAATTATCAAAATTGAAATCATTGCGATAATAATAAATATTCCTTTAGAAATGTCATCATGATCGACGTTGGGCTGACAAAGACTACAAGAAGGCTCATTTGGATACAAGACGCAAGGCTAATACCCATACCAAAGTAATTGCACTTTGAATATAAACAACAAAATTCTGCTATTCGTGTAAGTGTATTCGATTCTAGTTGCTTAAAAACAGAAAAATATTGAGGGTTTTGTACCTCTTGACTGTGACTTGTCCTATGTACATTGAATAAAACGGTCTTATGTACATTGAATAAACGGCTGTCGGTGATGTGGCTTTTGCTCTTGGTATAGGATAAAGAAGCCCCGTTCAAGTTCTTAAAAAGTTTGTGTTTTATTTCAAAATTATATTTATGTAGATATGTATGTACTCGTACATATGTACATATCTATCAAAATAAAATAAAGAAAAAATAAAAAATTTTTACATGACATTTCATATTTTTTAACCATAATATAATATATAATTTAACCATAATATTATAATGTTCAACGATAATATGGTTTAACTACAACCATATAATTTAACCATAATATGTGGCTCTTATTTTATGGTTACCTCAACCATGTTTTTTCTTTGCGTGAAGTCAACGTGCTAACCACTTGGGCTACGGCACCCTTTGATATAATAATATCTATATGTTAATTTATATAAGTGTGTATGAAATGCAATTAACAGGCATGGAAAATAGACGCGGAATTCATTAAAAATTGTTAAAAGTTTTATTATATTACTCCAAATGAATAAAACATAGTGTATATATTGCGTATGAATATTCATACAGCTGATATGCTCACGTGAGACAAAACATATTTCATTCAAATGTATTAAAAATGATTTTTAAATTGAATAAAACTAAAAAAATGGTTTTTAAATTAAATGTATTATTTTATAAAAAAAAGTATATTAATTTATTATAATGATGTAGTTGTTAAATAGCTACTAAGAGTAAGAAGTTCTTCCGACTGAAGTTGTGAGTAAAAAACAAGTAAAAGTGCTATATTCGTCCGTGCCGAATCTTCTATACCCTTCCAAACGGTGATTTTATATATACAGACATGTACAGCATTATCCATATTGTTTACTCTTTACTTAAATAAATTCGTATGAGAAAAAATCATTATTCATAAGTTAAAAAAATAGAAGACAAATGAAAACAAATTCCGTTTGCTACAATTGTCGCCGTGTTGTCAGCTACTTAATGATATTGAAGACGACAGCTACATCGTAAACTCTGACATTGTTGTAGAAATACTTATTTTGCTTTTATAAAATTAAATAACTTTTTCAAAAAATTATAAATATTTCCTCCAAAACTTTTTGTTTATATATGAATTTGCAATTTACAATTTTGTGACATTTTCTTTTGTTGAATAAAATAGAAATTAGCCTAAGATGACGACAGCCACAACGTTTCATTTTTGTAGTCGGTATTCTGATGATGTCTATGTTTTTAATGCACCTAGGTTTTAAAACAGAGATATCATATATTAAAAAATCAAACGCATTTAAAAAAATATGTTACTCTATATAGACACATACATACATATGTATATTCTTATTATATTAAATATATGTTATGTTACAGTCATGATTTTCATTTTCAAAGAAATATTGTAATTATTGTTTTAATTTTTCGAAAATTGTGTGAAAAAATTTTTTGTAAAAATATTTTTTTAAAAATTTTTTGTAATATTTTATTCGAAAATTTTTTGGAAAATTTTTAAAAAAAATTTTTTTTCGAATATTTTTCTGTAAAATATCTTTTTGAAAATGCTTTGTAAATTTTTTTGTAAATATTTTTGAAAAAAAAATTTTAAAATTTTTTAAAAAATTTTTTTTTTTTTAAATTTGATTTAATTTTTTTGTTAAATTTTAGACCTTTCTCCAATCTATATTGAGTTAGAATGGTCAGACTAAAGCAAAAAAAAATCCTTACAAAAAAAAAATTTCCTTATATTGACACATGGGGGGTCCTTTTAACTGCTCCTATTTATCAGTGGGTCCCTGTGGGTCCATTGGCTACCTCTATGTGTATTGCTTTCTATTAAGATCACTAATACAAATCAAAGCAGAAAAACCCTACGAATCTAAAAACAAACAAAAATCGCAGGGGGTTATTGATCCCCCGAGATCTGTATGCACTCCTTGCGATCTACCTGTCACGGTCTAATATTTATTTGAGAAAAAAGGCAAAACAGAATCATTAAAGCTGAAAAAAATTAAAAAAAACCTGAAAAAACGTGAAAAAAATATAGGTGGGCGTGGTTTTTGGCCCGCAGCCTCCAAAGGAATGATCCGATGTTGCTGAATTGCAATACCAAAATTTTCGAAACTATGCCTGACAAATTGGTGTGCTTAAATTTTTTATATCTCTTCTGGTGCCTTGGCAAATGATATTACCACACTAACACGGACAGACGGACAGACGGACAGACGGATAGACGGACAGACGGACATCGCTTAATCAACTTCTCTATGTATAAGGATCCAGAATATATATACTTTATGGGGTCGGAAATGAATATTGTAGAAATTACACACGGAATGACAAACTTATATATAATTTATTTTTAAGTCATTTAATAGGTCCTTTTTAAACAGCCACGAGTTATAACTTTTTGCACAACTTCTAAATTGACATCACATTACCATATTATTGTCACCACTTTCTTTAGAACTATTAATTTTACAACAATTCAATAGTAAATCTGCATCAAGTAACATTCTAAGTTTTTCTTACATTTACAAGATATGTGATCAAGATTTCCGTCGGCACCTAGCCGTGGGCTCTTATCCGACGGTGGTCTTACCACTGGCTGAAATAAGAGCGTAGACCAGCGCCCCACTGTGTAGTAAGGTACACCCTACGATAACGTGCCGTGAAAAGAAGGCACGATAAGTGAAATAGATGTACCGCACAGTCACAGTGGGTAGCAATTTTTATAACATGTCAAACCATGGACCCATGTCCTAACCTTTAGCTTAGGGGTTGGAGGCTATCCAGCTCGTTCTGTTGAGAATGCATCAGTACAATTTGGTTTAGAATGGACCATGTCATCAATAACCGGTCACAGAAACGAGAGTGTCTCTGTGGGGCTACCGATTACCGTGTTACTACACTTTTGGACACTGGTCGGGCCTCGAAGAGAATCCGTGATATAAATCAGCAGACCTTTTCTTCCAGATTTAGGTTCCAGGAACCCTAGAGTCTGGTGCCCCTATTCATTTACCCCTAGAGCATCGCGTCAAAGCATTGAGATTGTACAACAATGACAATTAGAATCCCCGGGGATAGAAGATGCAAGTTTTTCCATAGTTTAAACTTTAGATTTAAATCAAAGCGCCCTTCTTCACATAAATTTGAAAAGATGTAAAAGATGTGATGTTGAGTTACCAGAGAAAGTACAGTACTGTGTAATAATAATATAAATAAAATTATCTAATATAATACATAAGTACGATACAGGAGTAGGAACTATGAATTTTTTAAGGATTAGTGATTGTGAACATTCACTTTGAATTTTCTCAATCTGAAATTGACAGGAAAATTTGTAGACAACTTCACCGATCTCATAACAATACATTCGATTGTAGTAAAGATAAAACACCGAAACGCATCCCACATTGCATTAGTCTTCTAGTGAATGGGATACCCAAATTTTTTGCACTGCACACGGCCGACTAACGCCAAAATATACTTTGTAGCACCGGCCCATAAATGTATTTCCTTCAAGGTCAGATAGTAATAAGAAAGGACTTAGTTATATCCTCCAGAAGTTGTAAGCCTTATCGTAAAAAATAAGCATGTAACAAATTGCGCCAATAATGGTCACAGCAAGATAAGCATCCACTAAATAGGGTAACAAAAACACTGAGAAAAGAATTTGAACAAAAAGATTAAAATAAAATAATTTGAATATTATGTCCGTTTGGGTCGAAACGAATGCCAAAAATAACATATTTAAAAAAATATACAACCTTTAGACGAAATAATTAACAATGGACAGTAAAGGAAAGCAAGGTGGGCCAAAGGCTCTAATGATGATTTTTAATGAAATAACGTTTTCTTCGTTGTCAAGCTCCATGATGGCTATTAGATTCACTATGTACACTTTTTAACGGAACATTCCCAAGTATTATTTTGTAGAAGGCACGTTTTATAGTAATAAGACTGTTTTTTCTTTGATGAATATTTTAACAAAATTTTTCTTATCTCGGGCACTAGGAACCATGTATCTCAAAATGTATTTGTCTGAAAGAATAATGGGAAAATCCCGAGCGTAAGGAGGCTTTGCAATCAGTGATGTCGTAAGGTGAGTTGTTTATCAGCATGGTACAATACCCCAGTAAAATACGAGAGTCTCACCAGCTTTGTTCAACATATCCACATGTTTTCCTTAAATTGAAAGAATTTTCTGTTTAAGATACGAGTATGTATTTTTAACAGAATGGTATCATAAGCTCCATGACTCCATTTTGACATTGTTGAGTGGGACAATTCTTGTAATTTTACGTTTTGGTGATGAGATATAGACACCAAGATTGTGCGATCTTCCATTGTGGAATTATGCTCTTGAAGCAGGCCATGTAATAACAAATCAATAAAAACTAATTAAAAATTATCCAGGTCTGTAAGATATTCAGTGATTCACACCTGTTGCATTCAAAAAATATTCGTGTAATCCATAAATCCAATTTTCAATCGCAAATTTGTTTTTAAAGTTTAATTACATAATGAACATCTTTGAATCTTATAAAAGATGTGTTCAGTTTCACTAAACATATTTATACTACATTTACATTTGAATGACCTTAAAAGCCTGAATAGATATAAAATTCTCTAAAAACCACATATAATATTATAAAAAAGGTCCAGAAAATTATACCTAACTATACATTTAAAATAAAGTACTTATATTTATTTCTATTTATAAACAGTCCTTTTTACCCGATTATAAGAATGTGTTTAGGTTTTAAAAATGTTCACTAGTTTCTATTATGTTGTTGAATAACATTTCCTATGATTTTACATAGTATGAATCTGATGTACTAAAATTGTCGTCGAAGTTATCAAATGTTACCTACATATATGAAATAATTATTTTTTTTTTAAGATACAAATAAATATTCAAAACAATTGCCTTGATTTAGTAAAACAGACCAGAGTCTCAACACAATAGTTTTGTTAATCATATAATGATTTGATTATTTATTCTATTATTTCTCTATTAAAAAATTGGTTTAAATTTTGACCTTGATGACAAAAACAAATTTATTCAGTATTTTAAACTATTTGCTTTTAATAAGCGATTTTTGGCAATTTATTTATGAAGGATATTAAATGGTAAATTGAAATAATTTTTATTTTACACAAAAAAATGTAGGTATTACTTTGATCATTAAAAAATCATCTATCTATTTTCGTTTTTTTATTGGCAACTAATACCTACATCAAATTCTATACTATACCTAGAGAAGTTTTTAAAGTAATATTACATCGAAAATTTTGTTTATATTGAAGTTTATTTTATGAATGACTAAAAACGTAAAAATACATACGTACGTAGATTGTTGATGTTGTTATTGTGTGGTTTCAATAAAAAATTGCATTGCCATTAAACTAAATTACTTAAATGGCAGAGCAAAACGACAAAATAGAAATTCAGACATAATTACTAAGGACATTAGTATACATTACAGTCACTACCAGACATACTTACATACACATTTCCCCATACATTGCAATCATTCTTACATTACATTCATACCAATTGAAACAGCAAAAAATAAACCTGGCAGGAAATAAAGAATAGAGAACGATATCCTTCTACATTTGATGGTAATCGCCACAAATGAACCTCTAATAGAATATTAACTTAGAAAACACAATTTTGGTGTTGTGGTTGAAATGTTTGTATGTAAATAAACTCAAACTTCTCATCTCTTCGAAAGTCAACAGAATGACTGAACTGATAGAAGCAAGAATTTGCAAAAATATTTATTGCCTCAGTAGAGTAAGAGTGGAAGAAATAAAACAGGTAGGTGTTGAACACCGTCAATATATGTATCCTCGTGTCGAAAGAGAATATTACAATTGTTTACGAATTCAAGATTTTCGAAATTAACAGAGATGTGTTAGAGTATGAGTGAGAAATAATATCCTTACTACTACATACATAATTCTAGTACAATATTTTAAAATTCCAAACATTTAATTTTCACTACATTTACACAAATTCACACACTCTGAAAACATCATGAATTACAAGTAACCCGGTTTAAATTAAATTCGAAAAATAATTTCAGTTCTGCTAAAGTCCTGCTACAGGCAACTTCACACTATTCAGGCATGCGCTAGGAATATGGACAATAAATAAAATAAGCAAACCCTTAAATAACAGCAGAAATACAATGCATTATAGAACTGTACTCTTCACTCTCACACAACATTAGGAGGAATTATTTGAACTTTTAAAATATGGCTGGCACACACACTTGTTTGCTTCAAAATATCCACTTGCCATTTATACAGTCACTGTTGTAACAACACACTTCTAAAGAAATTGTACCAGAAAGAGAGAAAAAACTCCGCCTACGTTATTCGAAATACTTGAATGAATTTCAATATGGCTGCTTTAAGAGTGTGTGAGAGCACATGTTCAAAAAAAGTCAGTATTGAAAAAAAAAAACATGAGAGGTTGAAGCGCCATCATTTGCTTTGAAAACACACACATTTAATTCATACAAAGCAATCAATGCAGTAGCAGTTGTTGCTAAACGAAAGAAAAATTGTTTGTGTTTGGGGATCCCCAACTCAAAATGTTGTTCCTGTTTCAAAACAAAAACAGCAACAATCATAAAGAAACATGTGTGAGAAATGTGTTTATGAACCATACCGGTGATATTCTTGATTTTCTATGGCAGTAGATTATACCTACATATATTGAGAGAGAATTTCCATATAAAAGTCTTACATTGCAATTAGTCGAAAGAGTATGCGTGAGCATCAAAATTTAAAGTTCCTGCATACAAAAATGTTTTGAAATTTGAAACTGTCAGCCGGGGCTCGCCTCATTTACTTTGACATTTGTTTAAATGAATTCTTTTTTCCTGGAGTACGATATCTCCTCTTTGTTGTTGCTTTCCGTTGGCTATTTCCATTACTATTAAGCATTAAAACACTTTTGAAGAGCTAAAACCAAATGAAACAAAAGCAGCAACACAATGGGCAAAATTATTAAGTGTTGACATTGATTTGAATATCTTAATTTGGTTTTTGTTTGTGTTCCTTCTATTTAATAAACAAAATTTATTTGATTTAGTTTTTTTGTTTATCGTTTGCTGGTTTTTATTGTTTAACAAATGTACAAACATTATTTTAATTTCTAGCAACATTCTACACACTCGCTCGGCATACAAGTTTCTAATATGAACAAATTTATTTTACTAAAAAAAATATATTTGAAAGGTTTTTATTACAAAATATTTTGCCGTCGTATTTAAAAAATTTGTAACGTTAGCTGAAGTTGAATTTGTAAAAATTAGGAATTGTATAGTATCTACTATTTGATATCTAAAGACGGGTTAAAGAAACAAATCACAGTGTTTAATAAATAAATGTGTTTTATTAAAAAACATCCAGACTATTTGATGGTTTATGTTTTATAGAAAATTAGTAAAACAATTTAATGGTAATGGCTATGAGGTTATGAATAAATAGGTAAATTGAAACTGAAAAAATATGAAAATTATTTTCAAGCCAAACTTAGTTATACATAAATATTTTTTATACCTATATGTATTTTGAAAACAGCTTTTATCAAATATTGATATTTTGGAGATATTACTATGTTGCATTAAAGGAGCGATATGTATTAATTTTGTGTGCCTTCGTGAAATCTAAATTAGTGAACGCATTTTGAACAAGCAGTCTACTGATTCGATATTATAGGCCTTCGAAAGGGGTCTATAGAACTTATAATTCCTATAAATAAAAGAAGTCCGTAAGAGTAATATATACATTGCGTCATTTTCGCAAATAATTATGGTTGACATTTTTATTATGAAATGTTTCAGCACTTATGCTTAAGATGTTTGAACTTTATCTGCTTTCGGTGAATTGTTTAAAGTATTTTTAAATTTGGTATTTGCAAGAGAGTTTTATTTAGATAATTTAAGATATACGATAATGTTTTTAGAGATTTACACTATTGGTGTCGAATTAAAAAGAATAATTAACATTTATATCTAACTTAATTTATATTTTTTTTTTTTATTAAATTAGTTAGTTTTATTACATTTTTTTAATGAAATTTTTGTGTTCTTTATACAGAACTGCTGGCAATTTCTACTACTTTTATCTACTACTGAATACTTATAAATTGGGTACTTAATAGTACTCAATTCTTCGGTTTACATAATAGAAAAATCTGAGTAGTAATGAAGTCGTAATTTTTTTTATTCAAAAGTTAAAAGTTTCGAGTAACTACTTTTGGGTATTGAGTACTCAAAAAAATCATTAAATACTCGATATTCGGTAGCCAATACTCAATTATATTACTTTGCTGGTATATGAGAACTCTTTTGAAGATACATAGATTTCTGACTTAAAATAACTTCATAATTTGAAATCCAATGGTGTTAAATCACAAAGTTTTTATCACCGTAACGAGAAAGAATAGGACCAGAAAATGTCTTATGTAGTAATTGTTATGCGATCTGTATGGCATGTGGTGCCGTCTTTGTGAAATCACATATTATCCATCCAAATCAATATTTTAAATTGTGTTTGTTCTCGTTTCGCTAAGTAGAGCATAAGTCTCTGTTTAGTTGATTTCAATTTAAAAATAAAACTATGATCTAAAAATGCTTCCAGCCCAAAATCCTCGCCAAGCTGAGATACGTTTGGAATGCATTTGTTTTTCGACAATCGCATGTGAACTCCAAATGCACAGTTTTAAAATTAATTTAATTAATGATTAGCGAATACAACCAGGTAAAACTGTGCTTCACCGCCTAAAATAATTTTTTATTATTGTTACATAAAACAATAATAAACGACTTTGAAATACTTATTTGTTCTTACAATTTAAGCACAAAGACAATATTAATGCACTTGGATTTGGTATATGTATTATTGAAATAATTATTTATTTTTTTTAGTAAATATAGAATTGCATTATATTAAAATAAGATTTTTTTCAAAAACATTTTCAAATTATTTAGTTACATTCTATTTCGTCATTTTGTTTAAATTAGTATGCGGTTTAAAGTGTTAATGACAATAATGTGGTAATTAGTTCTTTAAGCCCTGTTAATTTACTTTTGTGAAAAATACTTAAACATCTACAAATACTCTTTATTTTCCGAACCACAAACTCTAATCCAAAATCATTTCTTATATTTAGTACAATAGATAAAAAAAAAAATTTTTGAGTGAGTTTGTTTTTGTACTGAAACTGAAAAGTAGTGAAAAATGTATTGTTAAAAAAAGAGTACATAGCATCTAATGATATGACACTTAACAGTTTCAAATCTATATATTTTGTGGACACTGTAAATAGATTTGTAACATTGTAACGCAAATATTTTTATTCTAGTGTACAACATTTAATTCTAGTTTTACAACAACACCAAATATTAATAACATTAAACTTATCCCTAAAAATGAGGCATCACTCTGCTTGAAAGTTTTATGTTTTTTCTGCAACTTTGTATTTGGTTTTGGGTTTGAGTGTTTTTGAAACAAATCGACAACAATTTCATTAAATGAGTATGATATTAAATTTAATGAAGCAACAGTATTTCAGCTTTGTTGTACTTGCTTTATTTCTTTTGTATTGAGCCCCCTTCAGTTCCTCACCATCTAATCTTAATCTAATGATTTTAGCAACAGTAGCTGAAGTTTATACAGAACCTTAAACAAGGAATCTATTAAAAATTTAAATTTAAATTTTAAAATATAAATTGAAAATTTTAAAACCTTTAATTGCTGAAAATAAAAATAGTTCCAGTAAATTTAAAGTTTAATTCCTCTATTCATATGACTAAACAAACACTTTTCCTAATAAAACAATGGAAAGAAAGACGAAAACTAGTTTTTTATATTGATTGTATGAGCTTAATAAATAAATTATTTTAAGACATACTCTGAGGCACGATGTCTTTATGATTACCATTGGCATGGCAGGACATATTTTCTAATGGACAAAACCTTTTTTATTGGAAAACTAGCTGTGCCCGCCACTTCGTCAGCGTCCTTGCAATATTTTGTTCAATTTTGCTTTGAAAGAATTCCTCAACAAACACCCTTACTGTACTTATTTTACTTTACTTTACTTTACTTTACTTTACTTTACTTTACTTTACTTTACTTTACTTTACTTTACTTTACTTTACTTTACTTTACTTTACTTTACTTTACTTTACTTTACTTTACTTTACTTTACTTTACTTTACTTTACTTTACTTTACTTTACTTTACTTTACTTTACTTTACTTTACTTTACTTTACTTTACTTTACTTTACTTTACTTTACTTTACTTTACTTTACTTTACTTTACTTTACTTTACTTTACTTTACTTTACTTTACTTTACTTTACTTTACTTTACTTTACTTTACTTTACTTTACTTTACTTTACTTTACTTTACTTTACTTTACTTTACTTTACTTTACTTTACTTTACTTTACTTTACTTTACTTTACTTTACTTTACTTTACTTTACTTTACTTTACTTTACTTTACTTTACTTTACTTTACTTTACTTTACTTTACTTTACTTTACTTTACTTTACTTTAATACGGAAAGAAATTTGAAAGTTTGCCGCCGCCGATGATATTTTTTCTTTGTCCTGCACCTGCCTTAAATTGCCATCAGTCTTTATCTTTGTACTTTGTTTATGTCATGCCTAGAAATTGTTTAATGTACGTATTATTTTTTTTTTGTTCTGTTTTTTTATTAACCAAAACAAAACTTGAACGGCCAAACAAACTTAAGATCCGGCACCTCTGCCGTCCACAACAAATTGGTCAGCCGACGCAGGTCAATGTCTCGTCTCGGCTTGTTCCTTTGCTGATATTTTTCATTTTATTTGAAGTGTGATAGTGTGAAAACGAAATGTTATGTTACGTTAGGTTTATTGACAATCACACAATTCTCATTTGATTTCTATCTTACAAAACCCAATGAAAAACTTAATACCCAGTATTATAGTGTGAAACGGGCTTTAGTGCTTCAGTTTGGTTTATGTATTTACTTTATATTTTTACTAAAATAACTGCCTAATTTCACTGCTGTTTCTCCACTTTCCTTGGAAATAAAATATTTTTGCGGAAGAAAAGTAGCCTTTTATGGAATCAAAGTACCGCCTCACAAAATTTTGTTAAAATCCACCCAGTAGTTCTTAAGTGATGGGAACGGAGACAAAAAGACAGACGACAAATGAGTTACTATTTTATTTTATTATATGTATAAATAAAGTAAGATCCCTATGATAAACTGCTGAAACGTGTTTCAATCATACCATATGATAACTTGTCAAATTAGAGGTGGTTGAAGTTGTTATAGATCGTGACTGACCGTCGTCATGTTGATAGAATGTGTTAGAACTTGAATCGGTCCCTATCACTTAAGAAATAGTCAAATGTTAGGCATGTCGTTTGCTAAAACAACTAGTTACAGTAAAAGTTTGTCTGCTGACAAGTGCATAACTTCAAGTAGCAAATCAAATCAGCACAGCCATCGCTTCGTTATTTGACACTAATTCTTCAAAAATTATTAGAAAACATAACATATAATAATATCGGAATCTCAAAAACTAGCTACTGATTTAGTATTAGTCTTTAATAATAGATTTGCTGGCATAAAATATAATGACTACTATCTACAATGCTTTATTTTCCATGCAAATCCGGTATTATTCAATTGCAGTCCACTACCTTTATAGATCAAAACCAACTTCTTGAGTTACTTGAGCTTAATCTCGCTCTGAGTTTCGAAACTGTATTGTATACATCGTACAAATTGTGACAACCCTATAGCTTTGGCGCTTTTATGAAAAAAAAAACAATTGATAGACCTTGGCTATTCAAAACTTTAAATCTCTTAAATTAAACACCTAGACATTCAGATCCACTTGTTTTCTGGCGCAATGCCATCTTATACCGAAACTTAAAAAAATTTCCAAGAATACTTTGCTTTTTAAAAAAAGATCTTATTGGTATTGATTTTAAATGCTAATAATCCCTTATGCCCATATTAGTAATAAATAAAACGTACTTGAAATGTATTTTAGAATAATAACAAGAAAAAAATTTTCTAAATTAAATTTCAAATATATTTTACTTCTTATGATTATTGGTATTAGGATGCGATTTTGTATAATAGCAAAAAAGAGCCCATTTGGAGTTTTATTTATTTTAACTTCAATTCACATTTGCTAGATGTATTGGTATCGACGATACTTTAATTTAAATACCGGATTGCATCCCTAGACAAGGGGTACCGATGCATCCCTATGAAAAGTTTGCTCGATATGCTATTCCATATATAACCCTAATCTTTGTACCTTATGATTTCAGAAAAATTAAGAAAATTAGGTTATAAAGCAAAAAAACACTTTTTTCTATTTAAGTTAAATCTTGCGAAAATTTTTGAATTGATTCTTAAGAAAGTCTGCTTTCTAACAAAGACTCGTAATTGCACTTGTGGTGTGTAAATTGTTATCAGGAATTAAAAAGGTAATTTTAACTTTAAGCACCTAGAAGTACATACTTTTGGCTAAATAAAACAGTTTCTTAAGATTTACTGAATGAAAATTTGTTACAACCTTTTTTTTAATAAAGAATTCTATTGAAATACTTTAAAGCAAAGAATTTAAAGAGAATATTTAAGCGTTGAAAATATATTTGGCAATTTTTTAACAAAAGTGACGCTCTCAGTATAAACTACTTGAATGTTAGAATAAAGTCTTCCTTGTAGGACCGATTTAAAGAATAATTGTATGTATATAAACATGTACATACATGACATTATTGTGAATATGGGTATGGGTGTCTATCAATGTAAAGATTACTATATAAAGGAAGACCAAAAAGGAGGAGCATAATATAGAGTAGAGTAACTAAGAGCAGAAGTATATTAATAAGTTTAGTCCATTACATGTTTGTGAGGCATCGATTGATGGGTGCACAACAATGACGAGGGGAAATTAACTAATTTATCTTTGTTTTCTATGCAGGAACAAAACAATCTAACATTTGCAAACATCCTCACACTCATACTACTGCACTTACACACATTCCCATTCATATACTGACTTTGCAAACAGAAACATACACGCACACTCATTCATAAAGATTCAAAGTTTACTTTGAAATAGAAGAATAAAAAAGAAAACAATGAGAGAACAAAAGAAAAAAGCCAAAAAGCAGAATCACAACCTACAATAATGTGATGCCAAATAAAAAACAAAGAAAAAACATCAGCGACAATGATAGAAAGCTTTAGCAAAAAAAATAAAAAATAACAAAAACGGATACAGCTATTAAATACAAAAAAATTGTAGATATTGGCGTGCGTATTTGTATGGGTTCTAGAATTATATTTATATATTTGTACAGTAATGTTTTTGCGCGAAAAACACAATTTTCAGGGTTGCCATTATCCAATACTTTCACTTATTAATCGCCATACAAAATATACGAAAGATTAAGTGTGAGTTTCTATTGTATTTAAAGGTGAGAAATCTGATACTGCTTACACTGACTTCAGAAAAACATTCGACAAATTTAAGGCCCAACTATAATGTGCATAGCTGGCTTAAGCTAATGTCAAAAAATTAATGAAAAGCCTGTCAAATGCTTAAGCAATTTATTAAAGACTTTTAGGTGGCTACAATGTACTTACATGAATCTAGAAACTATTATGCCACAGTTGCACATTTGTTTTGTTCTTGCTTTTGCAAAATAATAACTTTTTCTGAATAAATTAAATTTGTCAACAAAAAGGAGTTGAATAATAATAATTATTTTTATTTACAATGAAATTTTATAATCAAGCTTAAGTTCGTTTTTATTCTCTCTAAGAAAGAATTGATTAAATTACAAATTAGGTGATAATTTCATTGTATGTAAATTTTTCAAAATTATTTTTATTACTTTTAAGACATTTTCGAAAGAAATATGACAATTTTTTGCTGTTTGTGTAATTTTGGCCAAAACTACTAAAAAATTCAGCGGTGTGCATCCCTCAACTCTTTCTTTTTAATTACGATTATAATATAAATTGTTCTTATAGAAACTTCTCTTTTTTAAATATTTTAGATTAAGGGCCTGTTTTTATAAAACAAAACCTTCTCTCATATAGGTTTCGTTTTCAAACGATAAAGCTTTAAATTTGGTATTTATAAAACATTTGAAATTTTTTTTTTTATTCTGAAGTATAGA
This sequence comes from Phasia obesa, assembly GCA_949628195.1. Classification (NCBI taxonomy): domain Eukaryota; kingdom Metazoa; phylum Arthropoda; class Insecta; order Diptera; family Tachinidae; genus Phasia; species Phasia obesa. The sequence continues at coordinate 107,596,605 of OX451215.1, read as the reverse complement.
AAGCTTTTTTATACACTAAAAAAATGATATGCGTTAAATCAACTGAAAAGATATTATAATTCAAAATTCAGTTAAACCAGAATAATTTTTATTTTTTAAATGTTAAACAACCAACCGAATAAAAGCAGTAAAACAAATGTTTTTTTTAATTTAAACTTGCAAAAAAAAAACTACACGTCTCGTTGGAATCACTGATTTTGCGTTTGTTTTTTAAATGCCAGTCTAATAAATGTAACAACAAATACTTTTAAAATCAACGAAATTTCTGTCGTTTTTGCTACATTTCCTTTACTTTCAGTTAGATATATTTCAAGTAATAAAGAAAATAAGCGAAAAGGTTAAATGCATCGTAAATCGGCTTAAAAATAAACATTGAAATCAGTGAAATATTTTTTCTCTTCATTTTTAATCATTATTTATTTAGAAATAATTTTACGAAATACTTTTGTGATAAACTTCAATCATTTATTGTAAAAATACTTTAAGTGTAGAAACCAAAAATAAATTAAAAAATGTAAAGCTCTTTTTTGTCACTCACATGAAAAATACTAAAACGTAAATGTTTTTTCTTTCGCTTTTTTTTCGAAAGAACATAATATTTCATTTTATTAAAACAGGCCCTAAATTTAGTAATAATTTGTTCACTTAGTTCTCCATTTCAATTTTTTTATGAATGTACATGCCTACGTATAACACAAAGCACAAACCGCTGTTTCCTTAAAGTGGTTTTACACGACGTGTGTTTGTCATATGACTTGTCAGTTTGATAACCCATATGTAATTTTATGTGTTTGTCAAAATATGCAGTTTACATACGGTTTATAATTTTTGCTTTCAAACGTACATGTGTAATTACATCTGACATAACCTATAATATATAATTTTTCGGCCACACAGTTATGTATTTCCAACCACAGCTGATGCAAAGATGCAAATATAGTGCTTTTCCCACGATTTTAGTGCTTTTGGTACCACGAAAAACCTAAAATAGCAAAATATCAAGTTGAAATTACAGGATGTCAGATGCTTTGTCACATTGTACACATGGAAAATACACATGTTATGTTTGAAAGGGTTCACACGACGTGTTTAGAATTTACACATGGAAAAGTGACAAGTACACGCCTTGTAAAACCACTTTTATGGAATATGCGATCGGTTTCGTACGTTGCTTAAGCAAATGAAATTTGACGAAACTTAACGAAAAGTTTGGTTAAGTTCATTATTGTTAGCCACATATGATTTATACATATTGGCACAGTTGCTTAATATGGCTTACGCCAGCTCATGAATATTATAGTTTGACCTTTAACCCTAGGCATCTTTTGCATACATTGAATGGATTTCATATACGTCTTTGATCGGAAACAACGTTCTTAATTTAAAAATAATGCTTCGAGAAACACATATGTATATCACTTTATTCGATATCGACTAAAATCTCTTGTAAATTTTCATTTTGGTATTATGGCACTCGATATCGAATAAAAAGTATAGTATTTTCATTCGAAAGGAAATTTTTTTAAACAGTGTTTTCTTTTTCATTTGTTAACATATTATTAATACTCTATAATTCTAACTATTTCTTGGGAAACCATCAGTTGCAAATGGTAGATATCGTTTTGGATTTGGTAATTTTGCGTTATTCATGCAACTGTTGAAAATGAAAGAGTTGTACTTGCGTTGAAAAAGGGTTGGGCTAAATGTTCATTGCTTGCGAGGTTTGACATTGCAGTCTTTCATCTTATCATTATAGAATAAAAATAATCAGATAACCAAGACTGAAAAGCCGCAGAATAATTCATTTTGCAATCAACTTAATTTGTGGCAACAGTGCTGCTGAATTCTTGATTTCTGGTTGAACATTCCCAGTTGTTATAGTTTTTCTGCAATAACAATTCAAACGAAGATCCAATTAGGAATATTTTAAAAGGTTTTAATAATTCATAGTTTAAGGCATATGCCATGCGGATACCAACATTAAAAAATATCTGATAGCGAAGAATTGACTACATATCATAATATTTAAGAAACCCTTCGATTCTCTTTTTTAAAAAGCAGACGTATTTTTTAAAGGACTATCTAAGTTTAAAACACCTTAACATTCGAGGTATAAATAAACTTTTTATGACATTTAAAAAAAGGTTATGCCCGATGTACCCAAATTTTGGGGCTTACTCACAAACCCTTCTTTATCTTAGGGTCCCAAAAGTAAGCAAGTCTACTCAGAAACTTATCTGGTTTGTCTTTATGAAATTTCATTAAAATACCTTTAGTGGTTCATGAGTTATCGAATTATTTCCAAAATAAACCGTTTTTAAAGCACTTTGGGATGTAAGGTTAACAAAATATTTCTTTAATTAATTATTCTTCCAATTACGTGTTAAACGTATTTTATTTTTTTTAGGTTTTCCTTTATTTTTTTAGGTTTTCTATATTTTATTGAATTTCGATGAAGTGCCATCTCAACATTGGAGACACTGCCTTGCGACAGAAAATGTTGATGGTTCGCATCTAGGAGCAAAAATTTCTAGAATTATTAGAAACACGAAAATATAAATTTCTTTTAACGGAAATTCTCTGCTCTTCTCTTTAAAAATGTTCTGAAATTATTTATTAACATTTCTATTGCATTATAGGTAGAATAAAAGTACGAAAAATCTAAAAATATTGATATATGAAATTATTAAAATGTCCAATGTCCAATGACAATCATTCCCAAAAACTAATAAACTTTCTTATTAAAACATTGCATCCGTTAATGGATTTCACATTCTTACCAAACAACGTAATTTGAGGCACTGATTCACAAAACGTTAACAAATTCACCTTTAAGCTGTATAAGTAACACACCTTCAGCCGGCTGAAACTTCTTCAATTTTTAGCCACAGTTTTTTTTTACTGCAAACGCGTTTTATGTGATGCCTAGTTTAACATCACAAGACATACATTTAGGTTTGGATACACAAACATTTCAATTAATTTACTCAAATAATTGTAGCAAAAAACTAACAGGGACGTGTCCTGTACGCGTAAAGGCATATCGTTAATGATGCTCCCCTCTCATTATTACTTTAATTTGGCAACTCTTATTATAGAAAAAGCCACAGTTAATGAATTTGTATTGGTAGAAACAGTGTGTGACACATTTCTGCTCTTAAAGAGGATTGCATTTGAAAAGCATTCGCTTAGTTTGAGCTTTTAACTCTTGTGCAATCGATCAAGTATTTGATTAAGAGCCTTTTTTGTTTTGCTGCCAGTATTTTTTACGTTCGCACTACTTGTGTTTTAAACTTGTGCGCTACACTACACGAATGTGCATTTTAAGTTTATTTTTGTTAATCAAAGATTTCAATTGATATTTTCTGCTATAGAAATACATAAATAAAATATTTAAAAACATTTTTTTTACTATTTTGACATATCTGTGGCAAAAAGGAAAAAGTGCTTAAGTCTGATTTTTAAGTTTTGTAGGAGAACGATTTTAAACTTAAAAATTAATTTTTTTAAAAAAATATCTGATCTTTAAACTTCGCACATGGAAGTCAAACGTATGTTTTGGAAATTATTTTAGATCTACGAAAAGTACGCAGGCGTTGCAATTAATAAGTTGTGAAAAAAATATTTTTTGATTTGGGAAAATAGCTTGTAGTTTCCTAAGCTTTTTTCCCAATGCGTTTAGACATTGAAAAAAGGTAAGCAAAATTAAATTTCGCTATAACTTCCTCAAAAATGGTACAAAATAATTGAAACTTTGCCCATGGGTACTTTGGAGTACGGAGATACCAATGGTGCCACTAACTTAAATTTTGCTTAAGTCGACTTAAGCACTTATTCCTTAATGCCACAGATATTAATGTATATAAGTATAGGTTCTATTTGAAGGCAGTTTTCCAGCCAACGAAAACGACATCCGTAAAATGTCTAACAGAAATGTCTACAAAAACATCAGAATCGTATACAAATTTTGTTAGAGTTCTGAGCCAAAAATATATGAAGTGGTTGACACAATGTCTGACAGACAAGTCGTGGGAAATTCTTATTTCTTTGTCGATATTTCTGACAGAAAGCCTACAGATATCTAGAGAAAAATCAGGAGAAATTGTTGTATTGTTTTTTGATAGATTTCTAAAGAATTTCGAGTTTCTAATCGACTAGTTGTATAGATTTCTTACAGAAATCTGATCAAGTTTTAGTATCAGTTGTTTTTTATTTTATTTTATAATTATTTGATTAATATAAATTCTACAAGAAAATTTCTTACTACCTACTATAGTATTTGGAACTTTTCTTGCTCCCAAAAATCTTATAATGTCATCCCCCATATTTTTGTTTTTTATTAAATTTCGCTACCTAAAATGAGGAATATTAAATAAGTAAAAATAATAGAGATTTTATTCTTTAACTTACTATTTTTCTAGAGGTTGAGCATTTTGTCTTCATCTTCCTTTCCATCCCAATCAATATATTACAGTTTGAGGATTTAAAAAAATTTTCAAACATAAAAGGGGGTGAAATTTGCCGATGTTGATTTTGAATAAAACACAGATTTATAGACATTATATTGAAGAGAATTAAAAAATTATTTTTATTTATAGAACCAACTTCAATCACAATAATCATCACCGAAGGTCAATTTTTTTTGATATTCTTGTTAGAATATCTAACAAAATTATAATTTTACTCCAGTTTTCAATTAAGTTTTTTAAAATAAATTAACGGTGACAAACTTTTTTGTGGTGTAGCGTCACCACTTGTCTATGCAGACAGACTTAAATCGTTTTCACTACTAAAAGGTTGAATTGTATTCTCGTGTATAGATCTGTTTTATTTTTGCTCTGTTCGTATAAAGACATTCATTCATTTGCACATAAATGCGAAAAATTGGTTTCTTTTTTATTCCATGCATTTTTTTTCATCCATATAAAAGTTAAAAGGTTTAAAAAAAGGAGAATGAAATAAAAATAACACAGAGCAACACAATACTTCTAATGTGAATAATAAAAACCTTAATGGGAACTCATTTATTAAAACTATAATGTAGATTCTAGTAATGTTATACTCATGTTTTTAACATGAGTTATACATTTTTATTTTATTTACCTTTTTTGTATTGCATACTTTCTTATATATAAATATATTTTAAAGGTAGAGCAAGAAACATTTTAGTAAATTGTTTAAGTTGTACGAAATTTGATGGTCTTTAAAGTCTTTCTTTATTTAATTCATTCATTCTGTAAAATTTGAATACTGCTTTCACTTTCTCTTTTATTTTATGCCTGCTTAATCCTTGTTTGTTGAATCATGCTGACTGACCGTTGGCACGCTTCTTCTTTTTCAAGGTTCACTAACGTTGATTTTGATGATGATTATGGAAAATTGCATAATCTAGCATGAAAAAATTTCGTTTATTTGTTTGTTCTTGCTACTGAAGATGAACAATGTCTTATCTACTGATTGTATATAAATGATGACAATAGAGACAATGGTAGCCTATTAAATTTAGAATTTTAGTGTCATGACTGCAATATACTAGCATTATTTAGAAAGTAAGTTTAACGCGTCTAGGTTTATGTACACAAGTCAAACTACTAACTTTCATACAGTGTTGCACAACAATGTCAGTGCAAAAATTTAAAATAAAATTTTAACATAAAAACTTGTATTATTATCTGTTTATAAATCAAAAATAAACCACTTAAATGTGAGTAATCAAATTTTGAAAATCAAAGAATATTTTTTGTTTAGTTGGATCTTCTTAAAATTGATCTTAACAAGTTACGTTTGAAATTTAAGTTAATTTTCAGAAGACTCTGCAAATAAACCTGTGCTCTGCTTTTCTTGGATCCTTTAATATTGCCTTCAGTTTTTAGTGACTTGTTTTAACCTAATAGCTGAGAAGCTTTTTTTATCACTGAGTTCTGCGCAATTATTACATTTACTATTCAGCTGTCGAATTGTAGTTATTGCTCTCTTATATCATTACTGATTCCGCGTAGTCTTGTATTTAGGGTTAGATCTCTAATCGAATATAGTAGAGTCATGACCTTCATCTCAGTTGTCACTAGCATATGTATATAATTAATCATACTGCCTGAGAGCTTCTTGCTACATTCAAGCCTCTAACATAGTACTAATAGTAATACTATTCAGGCTAACAAGATTCCATCAGATTAACCCTAATCCTTATATCCAACTTTTATTACGTGGACGTATGTATACCCAAGTACAGGTTATAACTTTTAAGCAAAAAAAATTTTTGTAAGTAAAATTTTCCTTTAATATATTAATATATTTAATATATTAAGAAGTCACTGAATTTTACAATAAAACAAAGGGAGGAGTGGATGATATGGACCAACTGCTTAGAGAATATACTTGCCAAAGACAGACTAAGCGTTGGCAATTATCTCTCTTATTTAATATGATTGATTTGATGGCATGCATTGTCAGCGTATATCATATACTTTGAAAATAATAAAAACTTCCCATATAGTAAGCTTATACGCAAACGTTTTCTTCGCCAGCTCGCTAAGGAGCTATGTATGCCATTCATTTAAAGCCGGTCAGTCAGTGTTCAGGTAATGCGTAACTTTAACACGAAACTTGGCATACCGAGCTATATAAACACGGTCTTAAACGAAAAAGTTGACCCTACACCTTCAACGAGTGCAGCAGCTGCTCAGCAAGGAAAAAAATCCAAAACGAAAACAGAAGACGCACTCGTAACATGTGCATTCGAGCAATTTCTTTGTATGCAAAACTTGCAATAATGAAGACAAAAAATAAATAAGTTAAGTTTTAATAAATAAAATAAGTAATAATAAATTAAATAAATTTACATTACCACAAAAAAACAAAGTCTTTAATAATTTTATTAATACAATTGCATAAGTGGCCACATCTGTACTTGGGTATACGTTTTTGGGGGTCTCGGCTTAAGAAGCTCATAGATTGACCTAGGAGAGTAATTGAGGTGTCAGTTGACAAAGAATTTTGCCATTTTCTTAGATACGAAATTTCAATAGAAAAGTGTAAGCCATTTAGGAGATGCATTACTCCAAAGTGCCAGTGGCCACAGCTGTACTCGCGTATAAGGACTAGGGTTAAACGCTTCTACTGTTTTGCGTCTACGTGAGTAATTTTCCCCTTTTCTAAATGCACTGGATAGGAGTTGCTAACCTCTTTTTTAAATCCTTTATTTGCAGGAGGCAACCAGTTAGCCCAAGTAATTTTAGTTGAGGTGTTATTGTAGGAGCGCTTTAATGGGCAAATATCTTTATTCATCTTTTCCACTGAAATTACGAAGGAGAATAATTTCTCATTTTGTTGCAAGGATTTATTGTCCATTTCATCCGTTCATTCGAGCAGACGGTAGATTATACGAAACTAATATATATAAAAAATGCCAGCAATTTCGTAAGAAATTTTTCCAAAAAATTACCTAAAAATTTCTTCGTACATCAGAAGCATAAATATTATGAGCTGAGAGCTGTGAAAATTTTCCATATTTTTTTGTTTTTTTCTTTAAATGCTTATTTCTCCGTTAAATTGCCTGATTTTTATGTTTTTAAACTAGTGTTAACTTTTCGGATGAACAATTCAATGGAGAAAGCAGAGAGCCGTTTTCTTAGCATTTAAAATCTTATCAAGCTTTTTTCTTGCTTCGTTCACCACTTCTCCTTTAGTACCAGCAGTTCGCTGTAATCAATTTGAATTAAGGAACCGGTAGAAATCAATTGAAAACAAGTCGAAATAAATTTACCATTCAACAGCTGATTTTTTGCACTTCTATTTTATAAAAGCATCTAGTTATAAAAGTTTTCTTTTGCATATGCCAACAAATTTTGAAAGTTGTTTTGTTGTATTTGGTCCCGCAGTGCTTTTACCTGATAAAGAACGCTTTAAAAGAAAATTTTGAAAATTTTGCATCAAGTCTTTCTTTCTCACACATATTTTAACTAGTTTAAACAATTTTTTGCATCATGTTTTATTCACAATTCATTTTTCCAATCAAAATATAAAAATTAAAAAGGCAACTTCTTTTCACCCCGTTTAAAATTCATTGAAAGCAAAATAGCCATGAACACTGCTGACAATGCATGAAAGTTAAACAATTAAAGTTATTTTTTAATTATTATAATTATTAAATAATTATTTAACGCAACACCATTATTAAATACTTTAGGTTTCTTTTAAATTAAATAAAAATGTTTCAATGAAAAAAAAAAAATTTGTATCAACGAAAACAAGTTTGTGGCATCTTTTGTTGTTTGTGTTTAATACTAAATAAAAGATTAGTTTGTAAATTATTATTCCCTATGAATGATAAACTTCACCTTTTTTTTATTTATTTCTTTCAGTCATATAATCTTCTTGATAATCATAGTGTAATACAAAATTAAATAAGTAAAAATAAAATTTTAATGGAGGCAAAAGTTTAAAAAGACCTTTTCGAATTTTTTGCAATTTTAATAAAAGCACTTAAAACTACTTACCTTTTAAATGCAAATTGAATTTTATACTAAATGAACAAAAATATTTAATTAAAAGTTTAATTCATTTTATATCTGAAACTAATTAATGCTTTTAATTAACTCAAAAAATCTTCTGTGTATGTTAATGCCCTCGGCGTGAGATTGTATGGTTCGCTCTAACTGACCATCTTATTATAAAGTTGTTATCCTACTTTAAACTGTATTGTAATACAGTTTTTTTAACCTTGGTCAGCTCGATAGACCGATTGGCGGAGCGCTAATCTATCAGTCTTGTGATGCGGGTTCGATTCCCACTAAAGACTCTGGTTGTTTTCTGCAGACAAGCGAAAAAATTCTTGGTAGTGTTGACTTACAAAAAAAAAAAAAAAAAAAATTATAATTGTAACCTAGTTGCATCAGTAAGTTGTAACTAGTAAGTAAAAATTTCACTCCCTTATGTGTGTTGAATTCAAACCTCACCCGTAAGTGTGATGGCATTTGAAGAGTTAGCAATCTATGTAATCTGTGGTTTAAACCAACTGTGAAAACGACGAAAATTTACACATAATCGAGTTTTGGTTTAAAAATTAATCGATATTTGTTTCATTTATTAGGGATCCGTACCCAAAGGGTAAAAATGCAACCCTATTGTTTTAACTACAATGTCTGTCCGTCCTTCCGTGTGTCTGTCACCGCCTTTTATCTCTGGAACCGTAATAGTTAGACTCTTGAAATTTTTACAGAAGATGTATTACTATTGCCGCTATAGCAACAAATACTGAAACTTGTAGGGTGTTCCGCTAGAGGCGAGTTATTCACGTTTATATGTTTATTTCTTGACTGTAGGAGGCATACCCTTCAAATTTACAAGCAGTATTTTTTTTAAAGACAACACAACCTGGGAAGCTTTTTGCTTGTCTGCAGAAAACACCCTGAGTCTTTGGCAGGAATCGAACCCGCCACCCCCAGACTGATAGAATAGCGCGCTACCAATCGGTCTATCGAGGCACTGAACTTAGTATAAAAAATAAATCTAAAAAGTATAGGGTGCTCCGATAGTGACGTGATTTGATTAAATGTGGCATAATTTTTTAACCATAAATGTAATTTTTACGGCATCTCAACAAATAGCAAAAATTAACGGGTTTTCCGACAGTGTTTTTAAAATTTTCACAGAAGGTGTAATATTATGGCAGTGTCGTGATTTGCACGTATATAACCTTATTTTTTGGAAGGTAATAGGTAGACTCTTGAAATTTTTACAGAAGATTATTGCCACGGTCGCTATGATAATTACTAAAAATAAAAGGGTGTTCCGACAGTGACATTTTATTCACTTATAGTGACTTGTTTTTTAACCGCAATAGGTAGACTCTTGATATTTTCATAGAAAGGGAATCGCCTTGGCCGCTATAAAAATAATAAAATTAAAGCGCGTAAGCGACAGTGACATGATTTGGATGTATATGGTCTTATTTTTTTAATCGTAGCAGGTAGACTCTTCAAATTTTTACAGTAGATGTACTGCCATCGCCGCTATAATAATTAAAGGATGTTCCGCAATAACATGTTTTTCACATACATTGTCTTATTTTTTTTTTTAACTGCAATTGGTAGACTTCTGATATTTTAATAGAAAGTCCTTATATTTGAAAAATAATAGGCTGACACTTTACACAGATTGTATTTTACATAGTAAAATACAAGTAATGAAAGTAATGAAAATAAATATAATAAAAATATAAGGGTGTTCTCTAGATGCCGCGATTTTGGGGAATTTGATCTTCTCTTGGTGTTACGTACTATGCTCTAGTATAAAAAAGAAATGCAAAAATTAACATTTTGTAATTTTCAAGTTGTACTGTACATAGTATGGAACCCTACGTGTGAGTCTGACTCGCACTTGACTGATTTATTTATTTACTTTTTGTTCCGTTTTATTTAAAATAATTAAATTGAAATCTGAAACAAATTTAAATATTTAATTGATGCTAAACCCGAATGCTGAAGACGAATCCAAAAAATGCATTACGCTCGGCTAGTGTCTAAAATAATAAATTTTCCATTTTTTCTTTCTTAATATAAATATTTATCTGCTCTTAATTGATGCTTACATTTTTTCCGCATAATTGCCATTCTTACTCCGTCAGGATGTATAAATTTTGATAGAAGTCTTTTAAGGGTATAAAACTTGATTTTCTTGTAATACCACAATTTCGAAATATGAATGTATTTGTAGAGTCAAAGAGATGAAAGAGAAACTACGTTTTGAATAAAATAATTATTATAAAAAAAAAAATCAAAAATAAGTATTTCATCATGTTGTTTTAAATGAATTCTAAATGAATATGTTTTTATATTACCATAATAACTTGAACATGAATTTGATGAAACAAAGCTCGTCATCATATCGTCATGCACGTGGGTTGGGTAAGTGAAAAGTATATGGTTAAAAGAATGGTAGCGATTATATTAAATTGCTTCCTTGCACCTTGTAAACTTGTATTCATAAAGCGATTTAATTTTACTCATATTCATCAACCTTCGTTTAGGAACGATTTTAAATTTATTTAATAAATTCATTTAGGGAATACACGTATTTATGAAAATATAAAAAGTATAATTATTATAATATCCTCACAACTCTTTTGTTTTTGTTTTTGTTTTAAATACATGCATACGAAATGAAGACATTTTCCAAAGTCAATCAACATCAAGCCACACGAACACTGAGTTTCAATAAGATGTTGATGGTCATGAAGGTAAGGATGGTTTTTGTGTTCTTGTTTTTTGGGACACATCAGGTTGAGTGAATAAACGTTCAGTTGACAAGAAGAGCACAATGAATGTTGAAGCTTCCGTTGGCATTTGGTGAGCGAGTGGTGAGTGGTCTATGTCCACGCTTAATTCAATTGCAATCACTTTAAATATTGTAATAAGGGCGATATTATAATGGGTTTATTAAAGCGGTCATGTTTTTTCATGCTGCTTTTCTGTAAATTTTTTTTCATGTTGCGTGTAAATTTAATTTTCCAATCAAAAACCGAACCACAGCTCAAGGTGTTTATAATTGCCACTTACTACTGTTGTGATGATATATAATAAATTCTAATAATTGCAAGTAAGTATTTACTAAACGCGTTCTTGCCAAGATCCCATACTTAATATGCATTGGTGATGATATTACAACTTCTCTTCTGATAAATTCGTGATTTTTTTTAGGAAAAACTACAATTCAATTGACAATTTCATAACTTTTTAAGAAGACGTTGGTTGAAAAGTAAACTAAACTTGATTTTGAGTACAATTATGTAAATATTTTTATAAAAACCATTATATGCGATGGCATTATAACATGCGATGGCAGTAAATTGTTGTTACCTTTTCATTTAATACTCGTAAATTAAATATAATTAAAAAATAAAAGTCGCATAAGTTTACTGCTTGCGAGAAAATCTACAAAGTTTGTTAAATTAAATGGAATGATTTAATTCATAATGTTTTTTTAATTTTATTTCGTAGTATCAAAATTCATCACACGTGGAAGGAATATATACAAATTACGATTTCATTTGTAATGTTATGAAATTCATTTCCGAAGTTATAAAGAATATATTCTGGATCTTTATAAGTTAATTTATTTATTATTCGATGTTCGTAGTCGGGTTGAAATAAATTAAAAAAGGGCGATCGCCTTTTTTAACTTATACTGTTGTTGTTTGTATGTAATTTTTGGTTTTACTTTTTGGTTTAGTTTGTTGAAAACCGAAAATTCTGAAAGAAATTTCTAGATTAACAAAAATTCGGAATTTCCATAAGCAATCGAAATTTAACCAAAAAATATCACATTTTCATCTATATTTGACTAAAGATTTTACGAAAAAATTGTAATTTCGATCAAAAACTTTTAATTTTATTAAAAACAAAAAACTACTAATAATTAAAAAAAAATTATATTTTAATCCAAAAATAACGAAAAAATTGAATTATAAATAAACATTTTATTGAGACATTTTATATAAGAATAAAACTTGGAGTTAAAGTGTTGGGAAATTGAAATCATAACACCGTAACGCAATATCTTACATCAATATGGTCAATATCTTACCTCAACATATGGAGGGGATATCTTGGCAGATCACCAGACTTCCTTTTCGACCCTCTTCGATCTGCTTTTGATTGAGCCGTACTAGTACTAGCCCTTACTGCTAACTGTCGACCATCTTCCTCATCAATGATTATCTTTTAATTGCTAGATCCCCTATGTGATCAACATTTAACATGTATCTGCCCAGCGTTCTAAGACTTGTGCTAGCCAGAGCTGGTCATTTACTCAGCCTGCAAGTATTATCTTCTGTGATTTCAAATTTGGCCAGATGATACTGGAAGTTTCTATGACCTGTCAATGATGCAATTATCCAGCTCAAGGTGCTTTTTATATCAAAGCTACTTTCTTGATTACTTACCAGAGGACTATTGTTGTAGGATTATATTATGTAGAGATAAAATTTGCGATCAATTGCTATTATGAGAAGCTTTAATATTATTTCTTTAAACAAACTTCCTTTAGATATGTATTCTATAAGATATAAATAAACTTTGTGTCACTACATTTTACTAAGAAGTATATATTCAAAGTTGGTTATTATTTTCATACTTCATTTTGTCCAAATATTTTTAAAAATACTTTATTTTTACAACAAACAGATTAACCCCTGTTTGAGTTTTACTGCGGCTCCATTATAAAAACCCAACAAGATTTTTTTGATAAACACAAATAACAAAACAATTAAAAAAAATGTTAATAACAACAACAAGAAGCGAAATGAAAAATGAAACAATGGCAACAAACTATTTGATCAACCGACTGGCAGGCCGATTGACTTACTTGTTTTGTCTAAGTCTGTATTCATTAGATACAAAATTCTTTTTCATTTTGGTTGATTTTTATTCATCTGTTCTGTTCTTCTTGTTGTTGGTGCAGTTGTTGCTCATTAAGGTGAAAGATTCGTGTAGTAGTGGTTGTATTTTGTTGCCATTGACAGGTAGAAAATTTATATCTTTTGTATTTCTTAAATGGTGTGTGCAAGTCAGTCAGTCGGTGGGGATGAATGTTGTTTGTATTTAGAAAGGAATTAAATCTACAAATTTTAAAACTAGTTAAAGTTTCATCAAGACTATTTCGTATAAGTATTGGTTGCCTGGGTGCTTAAATGCCGGGAGTTGCTGTTATGAGTAGATGTAACATTCTTAAAGGTCAATGGCTGATGTGTTATTAACTGTTTTTTTTTCATTTGGGTAAAGCAATTTTACTTTATATTTGATTTTTTTTAAAGAATTTTACATGATTTCACTACTATAAGTTTGTGTATTAACAAAAACATTTTAAAACAAGTTTTACAAACAAATTTAAATAAGCTTAATATTAATGCCGTTTGAGCCATTTTCAAAATTGGCTCAAACAATTTCAACTGAATTTCTCTAGCTATAGAGTAATTCCATGTCAAATCAACAAAAAAAAAATTTTTAAATTTACCACTTCCTATTTTATTGAAACGTTTTTTATTTATATTCGTTTTCTTAGTTAAATCCAAATATAATTTTAAAAAATTCTTACAATTTTTAGCTATACAGCTATCAATATAGAAAAATATCGTTTTTTTTTTGCATATGCGCTCGGTGATTAAATATAGTCTAATTCCAATTCTGTAAGCCCTAGGAAGTTGAGTAACAGCTCATTCATACGCTTTAATTTATGAAAAAATATGTTTTTTTTAATTTTTTACTTATATTTTAAAAAAGTTTTATTAAAATTATTGAGATATTGATTTACTTTTTTTTAAATTTATATGTTTTTTAATGTGGCGTCGAGAGTAGACCACAAAAGTTTTAGAGTGGGAGCATGGTGGGATCAGAAAAAAATAAAAAACACAATCTCAAAGATTTTAATAAATTTTTTTTAATAAGTATAAGAAAAGAAATTTTAAAAATATTATTAAACCGAATAAAATTTCCTTTAAAATGAGCTACTACTTCCACTTCCTAGAGCTTAAAGAACTGGAATTATAATATATTTAGTAATCAAGCGCATGTGCAAAAAACGTTATTTTTCTATTGTTATAAGGTTATAGTAAAATAACTTCAAAAGATAAAATTATATTTGGATTCGGGGAGTCAAGGAATATAAATAAAAAAGTTTCAATAATATCTAAAGTTGAATTACCCTATACCCAAATTTCTTGTACACATTTGGCAACAAAGAGTGTTTTCGTTGCTTTTTGTGTACTCGTACGTGTCCTAATTTCTATTATTTAAAATTTTTTTTAATTAATATTTTTAACTGTTAAGAATATTTGGGTTTTATTTTAACCTTTAGATTAGGCTACCAATTAATCTACATATCGCTCATTTACTTGAAGACCGTCATAAGTCAAAAAACGTGATTTTTGAGTTAGTGATGCAGAAATGTTCTTTTTATTCCGCTACATGTTGTATATTAATTTCATGATTTTATCTTGTGTACTTTTCGCGTGGGAATAGAATATGCCGTTATTTCATTTCATTTGTTTCAATTTTTTTTATTAATAATAACGACAATGTGAATGTGAAAATATTCCAGATTTTCCCTAAATAATATACAAATAACATATCATTTTATTATTTGACTTCGAAATTGAGGCATGTTCATGTTGTTTTACTTAACAGTGCAGAATAAAAAACTTAAAATGCGTTTTTTACAAAATGCCTTTTTTTGACTTATGACGGTCTTCAAGTAAATGAGCGATATGTTAAAAAACAATGAAGTAACGCGTCTCAAGCTTAACTATTTTTCTTCGCGACTGAGATTTATTCACCCAAGACAAGAATTCCCAAGCATTATAAGAAATATAAGTAAATGAGATAATTTTTACACATTTTTTTGGTTAATAGTACCAGGTTGCGCAAATATAATGTCATGTCATTGCTAAATTAAGATAAAAATGATATACATAGGTCTAATGACCACCTCCAAGTTGATGCGAAGTTGTGCTCGTTTTACTGATCTGGTGTTTTTTTAAAGCAACCAAAATCATTTATTTATGTCTCTGATTTTAAAATTTTTTTATTATTTATTAAAGGATTTTAAAATTTTTACGAATTTAAATATTAATTATTTAATATTATGCTAATTACCTATAACATTTTATAATAAAAATGCAATTTATTTGTTGGCGGAAAAGTAGTTCCTATACGTATTTAACTGTTTGCTTAGGTCAGATTGTCAGCAAACCTTTTTCTTAATTTTAGATTTTATTTCTGCTTACAGGGTTTATATACTAGGGCGGGAGTTCTCGGGAAACAATGTCATTAGCTAATTTCTCGTTTCCCAGGAAAGCCGAAATTGTCCCGGGCAAAAGGGAAAAGTTTCATAGTCATTAATGTAAAAAAATGTGATAAAATTTTTCACAGCTCAACTGTTCAACAGATTATTCAAATCACTTTAATCTATAGAACTATCAACTAGCAATTGTGACAGAAAAAAAAGAATACCTAAACGCTTTAAATTCATTAGAAAAAGCACTTGAGTTATTTGAAGCCAAACACATCGGAATCTAATCTGATCTTTTAAATCTGAAACAACATATCTAGTGATTTGCTAAAGTTGTAAAGAATTATTTTGTATAAAAAATAGTTAACTAAATACTTTTTTACTATAATCAAGTATGTTCTGAAAAGTACAAGATGTTTGATCACAAACCAATTTCATACACTTGTGTGATTTTAGCTGTAGATCACATAATTTATATTTTTTTGTGTGATTTAAAATTTGTGAAACTACGGCAAGCGTTGATGTGATATATTAACACTTAATTTGCTGCTAGTTTGTAAGTAGAGAAAATTGATATAAAATTACAAAATAAAAAATATCATTTTGCAAAATAAGCGTCCTTTTCTTATTTGCACAAAAAGTAATAAATAAATACAGAAATTAAAAAAGAAATTTTAGTTATTCATTCAAGCAATTTATTAAAAAAAATTACATAAAATATCTCTTAACAATAAGCACGTGATTTGAAAGTAAATTTACTTAGCTAACCGATTTTAAATCATGTGATGTTTTTTATGAAAAAAAGTACCTTTTATGTAATTTAAATTAATTTTTGCAAAAACGTGTTTTTTAGAACAGGCCCGGTATTACAGATTTTCTGCTAGCTGATTTTTTTTATTTTTTTAAAGTTTTATGAACTAATGATCTTTTAGCTTGTTTGTTTTAATAAGACTATCAATATTTACATACTATTTTAGTAAATAAACTTATTTTTTAAGGATCTGATTTTTTTCGGGAAACATGGGAATTCCCCGGAATGCAATTATTTTCACCTATTTCCCGAGAAACGAAAAAGTCCGGGAAATCCTATAACCTTTTGTAGCAGTGGTCAATAAATATCTTTGTCGGTTTAAATAATAAAAACTTAATAAAAACTAAAGTTTTTAATGCATAATTACACTGCACCAGAAATTTACCTAAATTCAGTTAAATGGGATGTAGAATTGAAAAAGCAAGTAGAATTAAAAAGTAGATTATTATACAACTAACAATTTTTAGGTCAATTCTGTCAACCTTTTTCGTAGGAAAAAATGTTGGTAAATTAGTTATATTGAAGACTATTTTACTTTCGTTACTGAATGGGATGTAAATATGGGATGTAAAATGAGTTTGTCATTCCGTGTGTAATTTCTACAAAATTCATTTCCGACCCCTTAAAGTATCTACATTCTGGATCCTTATGCATAGACAAGTTGATGATGAGATTTCTGTCTGTCCGTGTTGACTTTTAAATGCCATTTTCCAAGGCGCCACACGAGGTATAGAAAATTTAAGCCCACCAATCTACCTGGCATAGTTTCGAAAATTTTCGGTTTGCAATTCAGTAACATCAGACCTCCCCATTATAGGTTGCGGGCAAAAAACCACTCCCACCTGTATTTTTCACGTTCTTTTCCTTTTCTTTCGGTTTTAATGATTCTATTTTGAATTATTAGGTTAAATAAATATTAGACCGAGACAGGTAGATCACAAGCAGTGCATAGAGATCTCGGGGGATCAATAACCCCCTGCGAGGGTCGGTTTTTTATTTATTTTTAGGTTGGTAAGGTTTTTGCTTTGATTTGTATTAAAGGCCTTTATAAATTGAAAGCAATACATATAAAGGTAACCAATAGACCCACAGAGTGCCCACGGGTAACCAGGAGCCAACCAATAGCCAATTGCGGGGGGACGGTCAATATGAGGAAATTTTTTTTTTCGCCTTAGTCTCACGCAATATGGATATTATGGTTTTATGCATGCATGTATGTATGTTTTTTTGTTTATACGAAAAACTTAACTGAAAGCAAAAATCTTTGTTAAACCATTCTATTCACTTCTCATTATTTCATTTCTTTTGTGAGCATGCTAATTTTATTAAAAAAACCCTTAAAAATTCCTTGACTTAAGTTCATTACACTTCAACTGAACTTAAATTTGATTGAGCTAAGTATTAACATAAAGATGTAAATACATATGTTTATTTAGTAATAGTCATAAATACCTTCATCAATGAGTTTTGCAAATTGCAAATAAAATTATTTTGGCCACACATAAATATTTATCTTTCATGGTCATCATCATTAGAAATTAAAATCATCCTTCATTGAGTGCGCACAAATGTTGCAGCTCTATCAAAATCTTAAGTATTTTTTGATGTTTATTCAAAGTTGTCGGTAGTTTGTTAAATCTTTCTATGCATTTTAAGTTTGCATCCATCCACTTTTACGTTTCCTTCTTGCTTCAACTCACATGCAAACTTAAACTTAAAATATTTGCAAACACGTATGAAAATAGTTTGTGCAACAAAAATTATTGTGAAAATATTTTATTTTCCACTTGATTAAAAGTAATTAAATATAAATTACAAAGGCACTCTTTTGCCATTCTACTTTTATGCACTTTTAACACGTTAATGAGTTTTTGTTGGAAGATTGTGATTGCAGCTTTAAAAAAAAAATTATTTACGCGCGTGTGTGTGTGTGTGAGAGAGTATGAATAAATTAATGGACATTGTTTAATTATATTTTGATTACTGCCATTTGAAAAAGGAAATAATTTTTAATAAATATTTGAGTTGATTTAGAAGGATAAATTGGTACACGAGCTTTTTTATGTTGTACTAACATGCTGATTCCTGATAATTCGCTTAATTTTTTTTTTGCTAGCATGTAAATACTTAATTTTGTCTTGATTTATTGAACAATTTTGAATTGTGTTTAAGAATTAAACAACATTGTTCGTTTCTTTCTTTTAAGTATACAAAAAGAATGTAAGAATAAATTGTTTAGTTTAAGTGTAAACGCAAGATTTTAGATTTCTCTTAATAAACTTATCCAAGTATGTAAGTTTATCACTACAGTAATGCAAAAATGTACAATAATGGAACCATTTATTTTATTCATGTGGAACTTCTGTACTTGTTAACTTTAGAAATAACTTCAAAATAGTAAAAAAAGCAAAGAAGTTTGAACTGCAAAAAATGGGAAAAAAAGCTTCAGCTGAAGTAAAAAATTAAAATGTAATTAAATCAGATTGAACAGTGGTTGAATGGACTACTCGTTTTTGATTTTATAAAAACTTCACATGGCCGCATTGTGCATCAAGCAAAGATTTTAAATACTATCAGATACATATTTCATGAAATTTTTAATTGATGCAATTATTTCTTTAATAAAAATAGTGGTTTTTCTTTCTTAATTAAAAAATTAATTAAATTTGTATCTGAAACTAAAAGTAGCGCACCTAATGTTTATGTAAAAATCAAACCGCTGCAATTTTTAACTGTTAAGTGCTGCTAAATAATGTATGGATTATCTCTTTCGGTTTAAAAGAAGTTCGACTTATATATTTTTAATTATTTTTCTACCTAAGCCCGGTTGCCCCGGTAGGCCACCAGTTTGAGGGTTGTGGGTTCAATTCCCAGCAAAGACTCTGGGTGTTTCACTACAACGGGTGAAGGTCTGCGTTAATATGCTCGGTAAATTAAGTTAGAATATGTATAAATAAAATATACGAATAAATATGTAATGGTCCACAAAACAATCAGGATATTAATAGTGTGCAGATGTGACGTATATATATATATTTATATGATGTTGAGTACAATCTTCACCTACGGCATGGTGGCTCATGTTGACTACCAGAACCCATCGTCTAGAGAAATTATAGTGGCTAGCATAGCTCTGTATAACAGATGCTACTGTCTTGCCTTGCGTTGACCATGAAAGTCCTTCTTGAAGTTCCTCTTGAACGCATAGGCGGCTGCCAAACAATGACATAAAAACAATGTAAAAAAAATATTACATAAAAAAATAATGATTCTGTATTTGGGAATTATCAAATCATTTTGGAATTTTCATTGAGATAAAATAGATTTTATAAATTTTTTAAGGGTCCATGCCCACAGGAAAAACATGAAAGACACTCCATAGACGACGTGTTTTTAACGTATATGGTTTTATCTTTTGAACTGTTACAGACTTACATTTAAAATCTACACATAGTGTGTATTAACTAAATATTATAAAAACGTGAAATTGAAAATTATAGGTTTTTCCCATACAAGACGTAGTCCTGACGTGTGTTGTGTATATTTATTATTTTGTTTTTTAATTTTTGATAACATTTTTTAAATTTTTATTTTAGATTCAATGCTTATGTAATATTTCAAGGTCGTTTTTTTGCAAAATTTATTTTTTAGCTTTTTAAAATTTTATGAGTACTAAAATAAGTTTTTTTAATTTTATTTTTGAGGCATATCTATTCATGCTTAAAATTAGCTGATTTTTAAAAACACAAAACATTCTTCCAAAACCGAGTAATAGGCAAGGTGAGTTTATTAACATATCACAGAATTCATATATGTATATGTAAGTCGGTTTGGGAACCTTCCCATTTAGAAAAAAGTTCTTGTGTAGTTTATTTTTGTCGTTTTTATTGATATTCGGGTATGTTCTGTAATCCGAAGCCGAGTGAAATTGAAATCGAATAAATTTTTAAAGAAAAATATAACTTAGTTGCGCCTATTATTTTAAAACATTAGCAATTAAGGAAGTTATGTGAATGGTTTTTAATCAAATATATAAAAAATAATAGCAAAATGTTGTAAGATTTAAAAGTTATGGCAATTTAAAATTTCATTCGGATTCAATTTCACTCGGTTTCGGATTACAGAACATATCCGATTATTATTATTAAATAACTCATTGAATTGGACAGGTTAATTGAGTCAAAGTAATGACTGTTTTTTTTTTTTGTTTATAAAAAATGACTAAAGTTAATAAATAAAATAATTACAAATAAATAAATAAAAAAAAATAAATCCAAAAATTAAATGTAAATTTAATTACCCATAACATTTATTATTATAAAAATGCAATTTATTTGTTGGGGGAAAAAAACTAGTTCCTAAACGTATTTCACTAGTTGCTCAGGCCAGATCATCAGGAAACCTTTTGCCTAATTTAGAGAAGCCAAAAATACTCTATAAGTAATAAAATTCTACAAAACACAATGAGAATTATGCATGTTATAGAATAATATTACAGAATATTAAAGCTTCAACAAAACACCAACAAACAAACCACGTTTTTAGTTTTCCTTACTGCCTTCTACAATTGGATGTTTTTTTGCCATCACTTAATGCAGACGTAAGGTTTCTTAAGATATTTATAATTCCCTATAAATTAGTTAAATGACTGTTTTTTTATTTAAAAAAAAAAAATATGACAAAAATTAATAAATAAAACAATAAAAAATAAATAAATAAAAAACAAATAATTCCATAAATTAAAATTAATTTTTTTCTTAAGACATTTGTAATTCCTTAGAAATTAGTTAAAGCTGCCTTCAATTAGTTCAGAATTGTCTCTATTTTTAAGAACCCTGTGTTCAATTCACTTTTTTCTATTGTTTTACAAAAAAAGCTATTTTTACTATCTTTTTCGACTGGACATTAAAATCAATATTTTATTATAACATTCATTTTAAAACACTAAATTATTTTATTATTTTATTTTTAATTTGAAATATTAAATATTAGTTTTAATTCTTTGCAAATATTTTAAACTCAATTTGATGAGTTCAATTTTTCCAATTGTGTTACTTTTACTTTTTAAACTTTTGTCATAAATTGTTTCACTTTTCATTTCACTCATAATTTTAGCCTAGAAAGGTGTGTGAAGGAAAAGTGAGAATTTACAGGCAAACCAAACCTCCTACAAACAATTGCCTTTAACTCTACTAATCCTCCTGTTGGCCTTGACATTTCTGAGTTAATACAAAACTACACAATGCAAATATTTACCTAAGATGTGATTTAGCCATAAAATGAAACAAAGAAAAGAAAAAGTTAATCTCTTCCCATTTAAATCCTTTAAAAATATGCTCTACATTCATTACACTTAAGCACGCCGTTCAAAGGCTTCTCTGCTTTCACACACAGCCAGATCCACTGTTGGGTAGCATAAAGTCAACCGTTTGACATTGTATTGATATGTGTATTTGTCGCCTTAGTTTTCGTCCTTTTAGATCCTTTGTCTGTCTGGCTTTGTTTATTTTAAATCACTGTATGGGCTTTTGGCTTTTCAACACATTTTTGCATTTTATTGCATGTTTGTGTTTATTGTATTTCATTTTATTTGTTTGTTTGTTTTAACTATTTGACGTTCGCCTTGTTTTAAAGCGACAGCAATTGAATTTGATTTACGACATTTGCATACATTTGTATTAACTATTTTGCTATTTATACAATAAACTCAAACAGCCACTTAGATTTAGGTAGTGTAGTAAGGTGTTCGTATGTTAATTCTCGTTCAGAATTTATTTTGGCTTGAGAACGGACTTTTGCTAATTTCACTTTCAGTTTTATTTAAAATATTAAAAGTTAAACATGTTAGATCTGGGTATTAAGAAAAGTTAAGTGAGAAGTACTCAAAAATTAATAAAATTTTTTAATAAGTAAGTAAAAATTTAATTAAAACTTATTGTGAATGCACCATAATAAAGCAAATAATATAATTCTCAATTTTTAAATTTGGATAACAATTAAAAGAGTTTTGTTTATTAAATTCTTTTTTAAGCAAGACGAAAAATTTGCATTAACATTTTTTAATTTTTGAAATTATAGAAAACTAAATTTTATAAAATTTATATTTTTAAATCAATAATAAGATAATTTAAACGAAATAAGTCATTGACAAATAAAGCAAGAATTATTTCCAAAAAAATATAATCGTTTTCATAACTTCCAACATTTACGATCTGAGAAAGAGGAGCTTTTTATATATATTATTAAAACGAGTTATTTTGATACACAATCTTATCCGACTAAATAGTCTAGTCTGTAAAAAGTAAGTTATCCAGTATTCACGAATTACAACCTTAACTTGATACTTATATGAACATTTTAAATATAATGGTGGCCAAACCGTTTTAGACAAAGTTAGGTTTTAAAATAATTCCTTTAACGTTTCTAAGCATCTGTTAGTGTAACAGGTAAAAATATTATTCAAACATCGAATTTTTTGGATTGTGTCCAAATCTATTTTTGTAAAATACTTAAAAAACTTAAACAGGCATAATAATCATAAATATTGCAATAATCAAAACTGTAATCCAAAAGTTTTGGAACTGAAAAACTGTATTAAATAAAGCTAACAATATTTTTTATTTGGATTAACAGTCGTGGTATGAGCGCATACTCATACAACACTTTGTAATTGAAATGCACCCATTGACAGTGACTGTAAACAATTTATTTCATATATGAACTGATGATGAAATAAAAAAAAGAAATCCGACCACAAAGAAATGGGCTCTTAATAAAAAGTGTGTCATAAGCAAAAAACTTCCGGATATTGAAAATAAGTTCATTGCAGTAGCAATTAAATAGCGACCAATTACACATTGGATGGATATTCCACCTGACAATATATGCAGCCTGTTCCTGCATATATTGTCAATAACTACAGATGAAGCATACATTTTGCTTGTACGTCATATGACCATATTCAGAGATGATACCATTCATGTTCTGCGTCTTGACTCCGATAATGAATACAAATAGCAAGTGACGATTGAACATTGACAATTGAGAATAGTTATTTAGGGTTGCAAGTTTTATAAAGAAGATCATTTAGAAAATAAAGGGTAGGAGAAACAACAAAGGCTAATGTTACCACTGAACTCGTATAGAGGGATGCCTAAGAAAGCTCGATACAAATCTACTGAAAGAGAGTGGGAGTAAACGATAGAAGTTATCACCGGCACTAAAAGCAATGAATTTTTATTGAACAAATAGTATTCTTGTACAGTGGTTTTTTTAGAGTTTGACGTTTATTATAGTATAAATTTATTAGGTCCAAAAAGATAGTAATGACACGTTCGTCATATAGCAGTTCTTATTTTGCAATAGCTTATTATATTGTTTTAAGCGACCACTGTCCATCATAAAAAAGTCACCTAGAAGTCATAACCATCAAAATATCGAATACTTCAAAACAATGCATTTAGCAGTAATGGTGTGATTGGGAAGATTTGTGTTTCTTTTTTGTTTGTTGGAAACATTTTAGAATCTTAAAAAGGATAACCCGACGGCTACCAATTTCTTATAGAACACACATTTAGGCCCATTATTATAACTTGCCAATAGCTAAAGTTGGGACATTGTTGGAGCGATAAATAGTGTTTCGTTATTATAAGTAAGCTAAAAACGACCTTTAACTATCACGTACTTTAAAGACAAGTTATAGTAATGAGCATTATCCTAGTTATTATTACGAAAAACTACTTATAGCTCCAACAAAATCCTAACTTTAGCTAAAGGCAAGTTGTAATAATGGGCCTTAGTTTACCTTAACTATGCAGACTAGTATAGCTAGAGCCGTTTTCAACAAAGGTTGTTGAAAACATTTAACTTTTTTCTAATGCCAGTTAAATGGTCTGGACTTTGTTACCATTAATGTTGTTTGACGTGTTTTTCCCGACAATTCACAGATAACGATATTTAAATAAAAATACCGATAAAACACAAGTTCGGTTATTTTTTATTATTATACAAAATTGGCCGGAGAGATTATTAATATTTAAAATCAATATATAAAAAATTACTGTTTAAAAACAACCTTTTTTTAAATTTTGCAGCGGAAGACGATTTAATAAATCAGTTTAAACGTGACCTGCAATGGAAAATAGTCAGCCAGACAGTAAACTTAAGTACTGCTGCGCCATTTCCTTTACTTCGGCACTGAGCCGCACAATGTAACGACGTAGTGTATTTTGGGACAAAAATAGAAAACGTGTTTCGATGTGAACCATATTTTGCCCAGGGATGTTACCTATCACTATTAAGAAAACAATAGAAAATGGGGTGTTTAGCCCACTACAAGCCTCCTGCCCATAGAAAGGAACATGGAGCTTCTTAAATTGGTCCAACTGATTTCGGGAGATCATTGTCCTTAATATAAAGAGAAAAAATCCCCACAACAATGGTGGTCTAAAAGTAAATGTTCGTCCCTAATGGTTAAATAGTCTTTTTTCTTCATTTATAAATATTACATACAAATATAACTGATTTGGAAAAATCACTTGTACATACAAACATCATAATGCTCATATTCACACTACAAATGTAAAAAAAAAACAGTGCAGGGCAGTCGTTGGGACTGCCAATAGAAGTGAAAACTAAGTAACTTGTGATTACTTTTTCCCACGATTTTTTATGAAATACAAAGCAAAAGGATAATTGAAGGTTTCACAGAATAATTAAATACAAAAATTGATAATAATCTTTTTATAATTGCAGTTAACAGTTTTACTACAGTTTTCGGCTCTACAAGTTTTGTTTTTTTTTTAAATGTCCGATTATTACAAACTTTTTCTGACGAGTTTGCGACAAAGTGGTTTCGGGACAATAAAGTCAATGTGATGGAATGGCCAACTCAGAGCCCAGATAAATTAAGAATTTATGGACAGATATAAAAAACAGTGTCTCAAATGCAACCAACTAACAACGAACCGCTTTGGACAGCTGTCCAACAAATCTGTAATAAAATTCCAAAGAAAATATGCCGAAATCTTGTAAATTCAATGCCAAACCGATGTGCAGACGTTATTACAAATAAAGGACATGCAAGAAGGTATTAATTTGAATATACAATCATGCTCAACGTAATAAATGCATCATATATAATTCTTTTTAATTTGTTCTTAATTTAGTGTTTAATATTAGTACAAATTGAAGTGAAGTGCTATTTTTTTGACTGATTGTTTTTCAAGTTTTATATATATAGATATATATATATGATTAAAAAAAAATGAACTAATGCAGATCTCTAATGCAGATCTCTCTTTACCACTCGTTTACTGCGTCATACATGTATATGTGTATAAATATACGAATATATATATATATACTCGTATATTTCTGATATAATCTGTATCAGAGAGAATCAGATTTTGTGCTGATTTTTAAACTAAAACATTGGAATGTTGCTAACGGTTGTGTGTTAAAATTATTATTGTGCCAATAGAATGAATGAAATTACAGCGTTCATTTGTTTGCATAAAGACAAACTGAATGGCCGGTATACCGATGGATAGAACAGTCAGACGGACCATCTGATAGTCAGACCGTCAGACTTTCAGACAGTCAGTCAGTCAGCCAAACAATCACTCACACAGTCAGACCGTCAAATAGTCAGATAATCAGACCGTCAAATATTCAGACCGTCAGATAGTCAAATAGTCAGGCTGTCAGACCGTCAGTTTGTCAGACAGTCAGATATTGAGTAAGACCGTCAGTTTGTCAAACAGTCAAACCGACAAACAATCAGTCAGACCGTCAGACAATGAGTCAGACCGACAAACAGTCAGACCGTCAAAGAGTCAGACCGTCAAACAGTCAGACCGTCAAATAGTCCGACCGTCAAAAAGTCAGACCATTAGTCAGTCAATCAATCACACAGTCACTCAGTCTATCTATCTATAGGAACCAGTAGACCTATCTATAAAAACCAACGTTATGTTGACCATGGTGACAATGATGCGAGTTCAATAATTTTTCTTCAACCAAATCGTGCATAATAGTGACGACGGTTTTTGAGGTGACGACGGTGCAATCTGACAACTGCAAAGGGGGCGAATTCGCCCGTGCAGTAGTATTAATACGCCTTGCACAATTCCTTCAAATTTTATTATATAAATATTTTATGAAAGAATCATAAAATATTCATATTCAAATAATATAATAATATAATAATCCAAACAGATTACCATTCCGTGGGGTCTGGTACCAGTCCCACCATTCGATTCTCGAGTAAATTTTACCCCAATTTAAAAAAAAAATTTGTAGTCAACCTATCCTTAGGTCCCTTTCTCTGTGCGCAGTCAAAGGACAAAGTTTATAGTCTACACCTTGGTACACGTTGATACAAATTTTTTACTATACCGCGTACTCCAAATACAAGTTAGTTTTCTTAAAAATTAAAATTAATTTCTCTTGGTATATAATAAATGCTTGGCTGGATTCACAATAGCTTATCCTTTCAGTACAAATTTCTAAGACTTTGTTAAAGGTTTCTCATTTTATTTCACGAATAACATGGACGATATTTTCCTTAAGAGTGTGTGGAACATAGCATCGGCCTTTAACGAAATCCCATAAAAAGAATTTAAATCGCAGCTCCGAAACGACCAATTCATAGTGCCAAGATGGCTGATAACACGATTACTGAACTCAGTGCACGTAAAATTAATTGCCTAATAAGCTATGTTCCATATCACTATACACAGTGTCATCCTGCAGAAACCAAAGATAACCTAAGTAGACCTATCTATAAAAACCAACGTTATGTTGACCATGGTGACAATGATGCGAGTTCAATATTTTTTCTTCAACCAAAAAGTGCTCAACATACCTACAGAAGTTTTCACTTCAATAATAATCAATAATGGTGACGACGGCTTTTGGTGACGGCGGTTTTTGGTGACCACGGTTTTTGAAATCAGTATTTTTTCTTCAACCAAAAACTATTATAAATAGCCACTTATTGCATTAGTCAATATGTGACCACCTAAATGTAATAGAAACCGCTTGGGTTAGCCCAAAAAGTGTGTGAGTACAGGAAAGAATATGAAGCCAAAGCATAGTTAGTTAATTGAAGCCATTCAGAAATCTTGGGAGACAATAAATAAATAAATTTTATATTAATCACTAGCGGTGCGAAATGTAGCGTCCAATTGTTAATAATTCTACGTGGTCCAAATAAACTCAAGGGTGGGCAGTGTTTTCTCTGTATAGTTTTTTCAGTGTTTTCTCTTCATAGTTTATTTATAATTAAATCAATTTATTTACAATCAGAGGCAGAGTGTGATAGTTCCGAACAGATAATTTTAATTCAAATATATGATATTAAATTAAATCTTATTAAATCCTCTTTAAAATCAATGACAGTAAATCACAATTACTTAAAAAGGCTCAAGTATGTAGAGAAGATTTTTTCTTATTCTATTAATAGACACTATGTTTTAAATTTTCGCAAACGTACAGGGGTGCCTTCTCCGGCCTTTTTTTATTCACTTAAAATTTTTAGAAACAAGCCAAGTCCTTTAGACTATTTATTACCAAAATGCAAACAAATTATTTGAATCCCGTTTTATTTTTTTTTTATTTGGTTACTTTGAGCGCCGTATCTCTCTACTTTTTCTTTAGAAGAACATCTTAGAATGAACATGGGATATTTTTCCCACTATTATTTAGCTTTTTAGAACTTATACTGTATATAGGTGTGGCCGGATCTGCAGAAGTTTCAAGTCTAAGGTCCATTAACTCAATAGACTGACATATTGTTATATTAATAAAATTTAGAAGAGTTTTCATATTGTTGCATTCTTACCTATTAACACATATTTTCATACGCAATACAACTTGACAAAAATTAAGCCATTTTATTTTTTATACAAAAATAAAATATGTGGACTTTTAATGTCAGGAAATAAAAAAAATTCTTTTAGTAAAACGAATTTGAAATTTTCAAAGCAAAAGTTGGTTTTTAGAGTTTCGTAGCCAAAGGGTAAAAACGTTACCCTACTGTTTTCGCTACAATGTCTGTTTGCCTTTCCGTCCGTCTGTCAGCGACTTTTATCTCTGCGACCGTAATAGGTAGACTCTTGAAATTTTCACAAAAGATGTATAATTGTTGCCGCTATAGCAACAAATACTAAACTTATAGGGTGTTCAGATAGAGACGTGTTATTAGCGTATATGTGTTTATTTCTAGAAGTGTAGGAGGCAACCACTTAAAATTGCAGACAGCAATTAAAATTATAATCCGGCATACAAAATTAAACCTAAAAATTAAAGGGTGTGCCGACAGTGACGTGATTTATATGTATAAGACCTTATTTTTTGCATAATAGGTAGACTCTTCCAATTTGAACAGAAGATGTGTTGCCACGGCCGCTTGACAATTACTAAAAATTAAAGTTTGTTCCGACAGTGACATGTTTTTCACGTATAGTTTCTTATTTTTTTTAATCGTAATATGTAGACTCTTGATATTTTCATAGAAAGAGAATTGCCATAGCCGCAAAATAAAATCACAAAATTAAAGGGTGTTCCGACAGAGACAAGATTTGTAAGTAAATAGCCTTATTTTGTGCATCGTACTAGGTAGTCTCTTGAAATGCTTACAGTATATGTTGTACTTCATGTATTACCATGGCCGCTATAAAACTAATTGCTAAAATTTAAAGGGTGTTCCAACAGTGATGCAATTTTCGCGAATATGACTTTAATTTTAAAATTAAAAGGTGCTCCATAAGACATAAAAAAATTAACAACTTTAGTTTTTAAAGTCGTACTAAACCCTTCGTGTGTGAGTCTAGCGCGCACTTGAATGATTTATTTAATTAAATTAAAAAGCATTTTTGTATCTACACAAAAATCACTATACATAGCTCTTTTCAGAACATTCACACACAAATAAGACGCCAAAAATTTAAATATAATTTTTCTATATCTTAAGTTAAGTATATAAGACAAGTATAATACAGTATAACTGATGAAAAATAAGGTTGCTTTGTATTTAGTAAATAGTTTAACAATTTGTCAAAATATGCAATAATTTATTTAAAGTGTTTAGAGTGAAAAACGGACTAAAAATAAAACTATAATAACAAATTGTTTAAAATGCAAGCAAACAACATTAATCAATATACTTTTTAAGGAAAATGCCACAGAGCACCTGTTGTTTAAGCAGAATATTAAAAGAAGAACCATAAAGGAAAAAAAACGACACGAATAAAAACACAAAAACAAAGATGAAACTATTAATAAAATTAATATCCACTTAACAACCACGAACATCTCAAGCAAAGCTATTTGAACCAATTCCTTACTTACAAACGTATTTCAAGGATAATTAATGGTTCGCGATCAATGCAACAGCGATCGATTGATAGATGTTTTATGTTGTACGTTGCTTCTAGGCATTATTTTATTTGTGTGTTTGATGATTTTTTTTACGCTGAAGTGGAATGGAAAAGCGAAGAAGGCCAAAAAGACAGTTAGAGGGGCTTTTGGAATTTATGTTGGCATTGTGATCGTCATCATAATCATCACCAATATCATAAAAGTGGCGTAAAAGTTAATGATCGAATATTTGTTATGGTTGTTTTTTATTTGTGGTGTGTGTTGGTAGCATGAGGCGTTTAGCGTTAAGCGTCAAATCAATCGATCTGTCATTTGTTATTTACCACTTATTCTCTTTTCAATATGTTGTCCATATTCAGCCTTTAGATTCTTTGACACTGCAACTTGAAAATATAAATTGTTTAGCACATCATTTATCAAAAGTAGTAAGAGGCTCAAAAGAACACATACGCACTAAAATATGTTTTATACTTAAACAATTATAAAACATTAAAATCAAAGTATTCGGAAAACATTTTGAAGTGTTTCTACTTTTTAAACAGAAATGCCGTATTTCTGGCCCCGGAAAAAAGAGTTCACCGTTTTTTACATTTTTGTTTCAATCTTAATTTTAAGCTTTAAAATAACACTGCCCGTTAATTTTGACACTGCTGAATATATCTGAAATCTGCTGCAAAATTCAACATTAAATAGCTTCGAAGGTATGGGGACTTTTTATATGCAGCATTTATTTCATTCTTCGCATATTCACAGACCACTTTTCAAAATTTTAAAATATTTTAGGTATAATTAATCTGCATATCAATTTCGTTCGTTCGATCGTTATCATGTGGGTGTTGTTTAAAGATATCTGACTGGTATTTTAATATTGTTGAAAATTTTGTTTGTTTAATTAATTACCTAAAATTTAACACTTGATATGGAAAAAGTAACTAATTAAAATAATTATAAATTCACCAGAAATGCCATATTTCTGGCCCTAAAAAAAGATTTACCGTTTTTTTTTTCTTTTTTGTTAAAAACTCAATTTTAAGCTTTAAAATAACACTGCCCGTTAATTTTGACACTGCTGAATATATCTGAAATCTGCTGCAAAATTCAACATTAAATAGCTTCGATGGTATGAGGATTTTTTATATGCAGCATTTATTTCATTCTTCGCATATTCACAGACCAGTTTTCAAAATCGTAAAATATTTTAGGTATAATTAATCTGCATACCAATTTCGTTCGATCGTTGTCATGTGGGTGTTGTATAAAGATATTTCACTGGTATTTAAATATTGGTGAAAACATTTCTTGTATAAATATAAATAATAAATTCACCAATTATCGCATAATATTTGGGGACCGGTTGAGGACGATCTTCAAACAGTAGTAAACATAGAATGTAAAATTTTGTGTATTACGAAAATTTAAAATGTCTCTAATCGGATCTTTCCTGGAACTTTTCGGATTTAGCAGATAAAAATATATTCTCTCAGCCGTTTTATTTTTTGATATCTTTCTTATGAATGCAGTGTAATCATATTTTACAACAGTTGAACGGTGCCTGAAACAGAAAGATAAGAAACTTGGACATCTAACAAGTGTCCAAACGACAGATACCACAGGAACCGGTAGCCACCCAGGAATGACAAATCTCGGTGCCCAATTATTGTTTACGTACATCGTATTCATTCAGTGACCTGATGGTGGTAGGTTACAACGTCAAACTAGGTTCTGATATAAATCTGTGTTACATTCATTCTTCCTTGGTCGAATATCTTAAGATGAAAAAATATAATTTTTTTTCGAAGTCAAAGCTCTCCTAAGATATAATATTGTACTTTTCTGGATTTATTTTCTTTTAGCGGTATGTCAATATATAAATATCTTTAAAACGGTTTTATATATACGAAAGATATAAGGAGAGAACATTTTTCATACCCGCAGTAATTAATGAATTCACATTTTTGCAGACCATATTTCATACAATTTTTTGTCTAGCACTGGCTGGACTTAACAAGTATATTTTTTATTATAATTTTAGATTTAAGATATGAGTAATTGTTGCTAGTTAAAATATTTTAAAGATACATAATTGAAGCTAAATTTGTTGGACCAAACAGGAGCCTCTACATCAGCTTTAGACAATCACAATTGTACTAAAAGTAATGGTACGGTTTACTAAATAATTATAATTAAAATAATAATTATTTGATACATAAAATTTTTTTGGAAAGGTTGAACATTTCTGCGACCAAAAAAAAAAAACATTAACACAGCACAATTGTGTGTTTATCAATGGTTACAAACCAAGTGTATGATAAATAATTTCTAAAAAAGCACATATGTATCAATCTATTAAACAATTTGTTAAGTACTTGTATTGATCATTAACAAGCTTCAATTAATTTAAAAATGATACAAACAATGAAATAAAATTAATGAGATATTTAAGACGGTACAGCTCGATCATATCATACCCTATATATATATATCTACATATTGGGACTACAAATTGCAGTTTGTTATTTACAATTAACAAAGTAAAAATTCATTAATTCTATTTATTTTAGTAAAAGTGTCTAACAAAGTGCAGTTACAGATATTGCTACAAGCACAAAATGATCTTCCTGCCGTTGATGGTGTAGGGTACATATCTAGAAAGACAAACAAAATATTTTGAATTATACGTTCATGAAGTAACATGCAGTCTAGCAAATTTAACATAATAATTTAAATAAAAATCCGTTCGCCTAGGGTAGACTTTGTGACTCTTCACTACTGCATCCGCCTACTCCAATGCAACAACTTAAAAATCATGATAGCATGTCTGACGCTAAAGATTCATAAATAATTACAAGTTTAACAAATGAATTCATATGTTTACAAGTTTCCATTGTTTTGTTTAACATTCAATATAATTGTACTCATTTGAAATTTTGTGTTAATGATGACTCGAAAACTAAGTAGTTTTCAAGTGAAGTGGAATTGTTTCAGCAAAACTTCATTAATTTTCTTTTTAAGGATCCATTTCTTATTCGATGGGCTTAGCTCAGCGGTGTGGCCGACTAAATGCTTGTTTGGCACGCATTGTTTTTAATTTGATTCTGAATTCAAGTACTGGCAGACTTCTTGGCAAAACTTGAAAATTATTGGAGTTCTTTTACTTAATTTATCATCATATTCAAGAAGGTGTTTTGGCAGTGCCAAGCCTGAATCATTTTCAATTTGAATTGAAATCATTTAGTTTTTTTTGCTCTTGAAATATTCTTGTTGCATTTTGTTATTAATGATGTTCGACAAAATGTTTATTTTTTGTATTTGGTGTAAAGAAATATTTTTTATTGTTATTTGGTTGGTTGGTTGGCTGGTTTGTGTTCTTTCAATCATAATAAAATAAATACTAATGATTGTTTTTAATAGTTGTTGTTGCCTTTTGATACTCTTTATATCTGTAAAGACATTTTCAGTTAATTTATTTTATTTTATTTATTTTGGTTCTTCTTATGAGTTTGTGTGGCATAAAGTAATGTTTTTGCTAAGAATCGTTTTAAATAATTTTCTTTTTCTGGTTGTTGTTGCTTTTATTTCTTACATTATTTTTGTTTTGAATGTTGAATGGTGTCGTGGTCTTGTTTTGACAGTTCCTGCTGTCTTAAACTGTTGAATTCGTCATGTTGTTTAGGTTACTTACCTCTAATGATTAATGGTTAAATTATTTCTTGGATTTGATGTGCGTTAAATTAAATAGTTCCTAATAATGTAATTAAATTAATATTTTTAACACGAATGTTCTTCAAGATTAATGATCGGTCGACTAATTTGAACCTCGACTACACAGCTGTTGTAGTAGATGCAAAAAAAAAGGATATTAAGAGGACAATCAAATGTGAATACGTACTGCTCCATAAAATGTAAAGCTGACATGTCGATAAGCAGGTCTGTAAGGTTGAGAAGCAAGGCTCCACCAATTATGATTTTCATAATACGAATCACTTGTTTTTGCAAAATCACTGTTTTTTCAAAACTGATACAAATTTAAAGTAACTAATTTTTGGTATTTGGCACTGCTTTGTAAAACTGGCCACGCTAGATCGGCTATCGCAGCTTACGAAGAGCACATACAAAATTAGGCTCCGCAAAAATAATGTGGTTCTGGTTGCATCAGATGATGAGAATTTACCTACCTATGTGACTTGGTGGCTACTTTAACAGGACTCTGTCTCGTTGGAACCCAATCAAAAATTTTAGGTCTCCTCCTCTTTTTTGGTTATGCACTGTACTAAAAAACGAAATTCCCCATTCCTGAAGCACCGTTAACTCAGTAACCTTACCAATGTTTTGACATTGGATTTAAGTAGATTAATTCCTTAATTAGGGTAGCGTGCGGTTTTCCGATCGCCTTCCCTCTGGCATAACTTAGACATAACTTTTATAGAACGCCCTAACATATCTGTGTAGTTTATTTTTAAATTTGCATTACTTCCTTCTAGAGTCAACATGTTTGCCATTTCCGACGAACTAATGAATGGACACAACTTAAGGAACGACAAACTGCACACATACTTGCATTAACCAACACTTTCGTTAGGAATTTAGACTGCTGACATGAACTGCTTTATAATCATTCCTGCAATCTTTGCCTTTCTTTCAGCGTTTTTTTTTTCAATTTTAGTTCCCCTCTTTATTATTTTCTTACTATTTTTGTTGTTCTAACAATTTTAGACTTGTATTCTTTCTATTTTCAATTTCTTCGTTCACTATCAAAAAGTTCTTAAGATTTTCAAATTATGTCTTCTATAATTTTTACTAATCTTAAGAGCTTAGCTGTATTTTTTTAGTACAATTATAAGGGGTGATCTATTTCGCGGTTCTCTACTTTTTTAAAGAAAAAAACACAGAAAATTAAAATTTAATGGAGAATGTTTATTATCATTTGAAAGAACATTCTTTGGCATTTATTATTTAAAGATTATGTCTAACTAATATTGGGCGTTGCTACGTCGCAGATGGCCGATCCGTTGAGTCAAATTTTAGTTGGCTTGTACAAGCATTTCGACTGGTAACTGGCGAATGACATGCGTGATGTTTTCCTTCAAGGCCTGACTCGAAGCGCGTTTGTCCGCATAAACTTTAGACTTTACATATCCCGACAGGAAAAAGTTTTGGAGGCCAATCGACCGGTCCTAAACGTGAAATTATAATGGTACGATGGTATCATTTTTAAAGAAATGTGGGCCATTGATTCCACCGGTCCACAAACCGAACCAAACCGTTGTTTTTTCTGGATGAAGTAGCAGCTCGTGAATCTCTTCAGGTTGCTCTTCGTCCCAAATGCGGCAATTTTGTTTGTTTACATACCCATTGAGCCAGAAATGGGCCTAATCGCTAAACAAAATTTGCCTCCAAAACGTCGGATCTTCTTGGAACTTTTCAAGAGCCCCTAGAGCGAAGCGATTCTTTCCATTATGAAATGCCAAACAATACTAAACAAAAATAAAATGACAGCATGACACGACTCACACGTTATCTGTCAAAAAGAGGCTATTGAAAAAAGACCTCGAAATGGATCACCCTTTATATTAAATGGAGTATGATAACGTATATAACAACATACTTCCTCAAGTGATCCAAAAACGTTTATTTATTATAAATAAAAAAGCATACTTTAGTTTAGTTTATTTATTGATTAGCAGCACTGTTTTCTGTGACAGCTGATTTGAAAATTCTAGGAAAGTTTGCAATTGTTAAAATTAATTTATAAATCATGTTTCATTGTTGTTCTTTTAGTTAATTGAGTATGTCAACAAACAAAATTACCGCATTTGGAACGATAATAATCGTCAATCCATTATCGAAATGCGCTTTATGCGCCGATAAAATCATTGCTCCATATGACTCCACAAATGATGATGGTCAGAACGCTACACTCAACAGTGAGCGGTATAAATGCTTAGTAAATTTTCGTGACTTAATTGGAACACGTATTGAAAACATATTGTTATTGAATTGTGCTCATATTGCGCAGTAAGCGATACAATCAATTATATGAAAGAAACATTTCGCAATCGAATAATTTCAAGAAATGGGACTTTTAATTTGTCACCTCGTTCGCTTTGTTTGATGAGATGAAAATTAAAATTAAAGGAAAATTTTCAGGTCTATGCAAATAAAATAGAAACTTGGAAGTGAATATTCGATGATTAACTGCAAAGGGTGTGTAAAAATTTGTCCTACAGGTTACGCCATGTATGCGGTAGCCACTGCGGCCTCGTGTTTTTGTTTATTAAAATCATTTTTTTGTTTATTAAAATCATTTTTCTCTGTATTATTTCCTTTTAAAATCCTCTGTCTCTACATAAAACACCCTTTAGTTAGACTTTAGATTTCAGATATTAATATAGCTCCAATGGCTGACCGTTGTCACAGGCCACCGTCTCTTGCACCGTAATAAGTAGATCTTTGAAACAGTGTTGAGATTTGTGGTACAATTGTACCAAATTTGGTACAATCGACACATCAGTGGTACACTTCATGCTTTTTTGGTACAATTTCATATAAAATTTATTTAATAGTTTCTTTTTATTTAATCAATATTTGTTTGTGCTTTTTCTTAAACATAATAAACATTTCTAATTTCTAAATTGCAACATTCTAGATTTATGTTCAGGAATTTTATTATTTAGTTTGTTAACCTTTGAGAGGTAATTTAATTTGCAAGATCTTTTTGCTGAACTTCAGCATTTTAAATTTTTTGCATCGCATCATAGTTTCCAGCAGTACTCGGCTGATATATTTATCAATTTTTTTAGTAAGAAATCGTAAGGTTTTTTGGTAATTAGACGTTTCTCTAATTGTTCTTAAAATTAATTCCAGTAATACTCTATCGGATTAAGATCCGGTTACTTTGGTTTAGTTTTAAGCCCTTGCTGAAAGCAAGTTCAGAAGGAAGCCTTTTGGATGCCAAAATAATTATTAGTAAATTAGTCACATAAAAACAGAAATTCAAGGAATCGAGGTCTAATATCATTACTTTATAATACCCTAGTATAAAAGTTTTGATTTGTCCTATTTTAATGTCGAGCTACTGCATGTATGTATGTATGTATGTATGTATGTATGTATGTATGTATGTATGTATGTATGTATGTTTTGTTTATCTTTTTTACTAAATGAAAAATTTTGGTACAATTGATGCTGATTTGGTACAATTTGATCATTGGGGAGTAACAATTTAAAGATTGGCAGATCCCAACACTGCTTTGAAACGTTCACAGAAAGTGTATCACAATGAACTCTGTAGCAATAAATTTAAAAATAAAGTAATGTTAAAAATGTTATTATAAAATAAAAGCTAAAACTAAAACACAAGCTTTAATAATCATGTTTCATTTTTATTCCAGACAAAAAATATGTTGCGTTCATTTAGGACGAAATATTAACGAAACAAAAACATGGTAGTGGGTAGAGTATCCACTCGGTCAATCATCGCTCGATTAATCGAAGAATTTTAAGTAAGAATAATTGCGAATTTCGATTAAAAAATAAATGGAACAAATTATATCGATTAATCAACTAATATTTAATTTCTATTAAGATTTCCATTTTTATTGATTTTTTCATAAATCAAATATGACTTTTTTCCCAAACTTATTTCAGTCACATAAAAATGAGTTTTTAAAGTCAGGCTTAAGTAAATTTAAGTAACTCTAAGCTGAAAGAATATGTCGAATTACACGAACTTAAGCCTGACTAAAAATTTATTTATATGTTAATAAAATAGTTTCACTAATTAATTTTAAATTTTTTTATTTAATTTTACGTCGTAATAAAAAACATACTTCCCGTGTGGTTTTTAAATTTTTACTATTTGTATGCTACGTAATTGAAATCTTCTTAGCAGTGTATTGGTTATCTTGTCGAAAAAGGACCCATTATGGAAGTATTCTGCTTCGATATTCTCCCTACATTAATAATATATGTAGGTGATCTTAACAGATAAACTGCAAACTGCCCTGTATTAGTTAAAGCTTGTTTTAGAATTCCTCTTACTACGAGGATTCCCTACCTGTCCATGTATATATCTAAAAGCCAACTTACACCATGACATTTTTCATGAAACTGGTTGCATGCAATTTTAGTTTGTGGTCAAGAGGTGTAGAGAAGCAAGCAGGTAAAACAAAATGGCATGGCTTGAATTTTGAGGGGATTTTTTGACACTTGCTTTGTACAATTTTCGTTCGTTCAGAGTTGATTTCAAAAAATGAAATTGTTTGGTTTAATTATGTAAACATTTCGGTATGATTTTAATAATTTCGTTATTTTCTTGTTTCATTTTTATTTATTTTGTATTTCAGTACGAGTGCATATATTTTTAGGGTTCCGTACACAAAGTGTAAAAACGTAACCCTATTGTTTTCGCTACAATGTCTGTCCGTCTGTCAGCGCCTTTTACCTCTGGAACCGTAATAGGTAGACGCTTGAAATTTTCACAGAAGGTGTATAACAGTGGCCGCTATAGTAACAAATACTAAAACTTATAGGGTGTTCCGATAGAGAGGTGTTATTCACGAATATGTGCCTATTTCGTGAACTGTAGGAGGCATAGACTCAAGATTTAAAAACAGTAATTAAAACTTAGTTCGCTATATAAACAAGTATAAAAAAATAAACCTAAAAATTAAAGGGTGTTCCGATAGTGGTGTGATTTGCATGTATTAGGCCTAAATTGTGAACCATAATAGGTTGACGCTTGCGATCTTCACAGAAGGTGTATAACTGTGGCCACTATAGCAATAAATACTAAAACTTATCCAGTGTTCCGAAAGTGAGGTGTCATTTGCCGTTATGTTTTTATTTCTTGAGTTATAGGAGGCAACCACTTAAAATTTGCAGACAGTAATTAACTCTATGTTCGCTTTCTCTTAAAGTAAACCTTAAAATTGAAGGGTGTTCCGAGAGTGACGTATATGGACTAAGTTTTGAACGATAATAAGTAGACTCTTGAAGTTTTTACAAGAGGTTTATTACTATGGAAACTATAACAAATAATAAAAAATTAAAGGGTGTTCCGACAGAGACATGATTTTTACTTAAATAGCCTTATTTTTTGAACCGTAATAGGTAGTCTCTTGAATTGTTTACAGTAGATGTTGTACTTCGATCACTGTAACAATTACTCATTACTAACGGGTGATCCATCAGTGACATGTTTTTCACGTATATTACCTTATCTTTTGAACCGCAATAGGTAGGCCTGATATTTTTGTAGAAAGTGTATTACCATGGCCGTTATAACAACAATTCCTAAAATTTAAAGGATGTTCCAATAGCGATGCAATTTTCTCGAATATGACTTTGATTTTAAAAAGAAAAGGGTGCCCCATAAGACATGAAATATTAACAACTTGAGCTTTTAAAGGCGTACTAAACATAGTACGTAACCCTAAGTGTGTGAGAGTAACTCGCACTTGACTGATTTTTATTTTTTAAATAAAAAAACAATAAAAATTACGAATATGAAATCAAAAGAAAATGTCAAAAACAAATTCAAGCCGATTGCTTGAAAAAATTCATCGAAAAAATGTGCCATGAAATTCGCTGCAACTTTAAAAGAGACATGAAAAAAATGACATAAAAAAATGGCATCGTATAAATTCGGTCTAACATATTTGTGCGTTTGAAGTGCAAACCAATTAATATTTGCACTTTGTGAAAAATGTTATGTTTAAAACGTGTTGTGTGTTGTGCTCTTCCACACAACGTCAAAATCATACTATTTAAAAAATAATTCATTATTTTGTTTTAATGTCTTAATGTTTTAATGTTTTAATCGAGCATACTAACGAAGACCTTGACTCGATGTAGTGAAAGGCTTTTTGGGTATCGAACCTACAACCACCAGACTCGTAGACTTGCATACTAGCCTACTGGGTACCTAATCCCTATTTTATATTACCGAAAAGTTATGAAATCAGTTCATATTATTTATGGTAAAAATTTGCAATTACCGATTAAATTCTAAATAATGCCGTCATTTAAATCTAAATATTATCTGCATAATTTCATACACACCGCAAACAAAAGTTTACATTAATTGAACTAACATGCCCGATGACATTTGTTAATAATTAAAAATTAATTAAAAACAGAAAATCCATATAAATTTTGCTCTCCGTACATCACAAATCATAAATATAACATCTTAAACTTGCTCACCGACAAGAAAACATTTAACAATTTGTATTATCATTACAAAGACTCATGGATAAATGCACACGGATGTTAGGTAAAAGTTAGTTTTTGCGCTCTACTCGTAGATGAATAATACTTTTATCATCGCTCAGAGTTCATTCAGTCATTGCCAGTAGCTTAATCTGAATGCCATCTCCTCAGCTGATGGCATCCCATTACTTTTACCCCAAACATTTTCGCTGCCATTCAAAACGTATGAAGTGCCCGTTAGGCAAATAAAAGCAACAAAAAACTCACCACATCAAACATCAAATATTATACACCAAACTAAACATAATGAAACACCGGTAGTTTTATTACGAAACCTAAAGCTCATACTCATATACATACTTATCTTATATGTATGTGTATGTATGTAAATATTAAAAATGTATGTGAAGGTGGTTGGATAACTTTTTCTTCTTTATAATCTCTGTGTGCCGAAATCGATGGGTAACTTGAAAGAGAAAATAAAGAAAAAGAATAAAATGCGTAAAGTTTAACTTTTGAAAACCATAAAATAATTAACACTTGATTATTATTCTGGGAGTTTCAACACTTTACACAATGACTAACGATTTGTAAGGTTCTTTTTCGCTATTTTTATTTAAATCAAAGATAAAAACTTTAAGATGTAATATAATTTTAAAAATGTGTTTACTAAAATTCTTGTTAAAAAAGCATATTATTTTTTTCTCTGGTTTTTGATCACTTCTTAACAAAGTTTTATTTTGGGATACATTTATTTATAATTCGAATGTTAAAATTTTTAAATTTAAATAGTTCTTGAAAATATCTACAAGTCTGGGGTATCTCTATTAGTTTGGAGAAAATTGAGTTAGAAAAATTTATTTTAAGATATCGGATTTATATATTTAATTTGTAGGAGATCCACATACCTTGAGTATAAATAAAGTTTTTTGGAGTTTTCTACATGTTTGATTGCATTATGTGTTAAATCATATTATTGCGCATTTTTTTCAGGGACTATCTAAATTTTGAATTATAAATAAACTTTTGGTGATGTGTCGAAGTAAATGTATGCCCGGTGTACACTAATTTGAGTGCATACCTGTTAGCCCCACTTTACCCTCGGTGTCCGACCATCATTAACTTCACTTAAATGCACCTCTGATGCCTTTGTGAAATATTATTACACTACGTCTTGAAGAGCCATTAAAACGCCTCGTGAATACCATCGTTCTTCTTCAAACAGCATCATTATGTTCGCACAACGATATATGCCATTAAATTGTTGTTTTTAACTGATTTAAAAAAAGAAGGTTATCAATTCGTCTGTGTGTTGCTTTTTTTATATTTGTGCTTTCAGAACTCGGTCATTTCTGAACCGATTTTGAAAATCTTTTCTTTATTAGAAAGCTTATGCTTACAGATTGGTCCCATTTACAAAGAAGCTTAAAATTTTAAAAATTAAAAGGTGTCCCCACACAACAAGTTTTTATGTGTATTATGAACTTTATAGGTCACCAATTCAAAATTAAAAAGTGCGTATCATTATAGCTCCCAATAAGAAAAAAATTTAATTAAAAATTAAAGGGTGAACCATAGGTGACGTTATTTAATCTTTATGATCCTATCTTTTAAAGCGTTGTAGACAAACACTTGGAAGTTGCACAGAATGTCCATTACTATATCTGTTATATATGATATATATGGCCAAACTCTTGAACCATTATAGACAGACAGTTGAAATTTGCAAAGAAATTGTATTGCTAAGCTATCAAAACCAGTATAAAATATGAATTTGAAAATTAGAGGGTGTTCCAAAAGTAAATGTAAATTGTTAAATATGGCCAAACTTTTGAACTTTTATAGATAGACAGTCGAAATTTACAAAGAACCTATAAGGGTGTCCACATTATTGATATAATTTGACCTTTATGTTCCCATCTTTTGATCCGTTATAGAAAATATTCACTATTATGTCTGGTATAACAAAACGAATAAATACATAAAATTATAAATTAAAGGGTGTCCCAATAGTTTATATTATTTGATGTATATGGACACAAAGTTAAAATTTACAAAGAATCTGCTCGACAAAGTCCTCTATGACAAGTATTTAATTTAAAATTTGAACTTAAAGAGTGTCCCAATAGGTGACGTCATTTGATATACATATATGGCCCTATCTTTTAAACAGTTATTGACAAACACTTAACAATTAGACAGAATGTTCATTACTGTGTCTGTTATAAAAA
The DNA here is from genome assembly GCA_949628195.1 of Phasia obesa. NCBI lineage: Eukaryota > Metazoa > Arthropoda > Insecta > Diptera > Tachinidae > Phasia > Phasia obesa. Next base: position 107,554,182 of record OX451215.1, on the reverse strand, counting down.
GTATAAATATTTAAAATTATAAATTAAAGGGTGTGGCATTAGTTTATGTAATTGGATGTATATGGCCAAACTTTTGAACCGCTATATACAGATAGTCGTTTGGGCATTGGTTTGACCTGAAAACAGCCAGAAACCCGGGGTCTTGTGCCCCTAAATACTCCGGAAGCGCTGCTCCTCCGGTAGTTGAGCGTGCTGTGCTAAAAGAATTCAAACAATATTTACGACAAACAGAAAATAATGTTTAGTCAGCAGAATATGTACATCGATACGTTTTCTCCACATGAAGAAATCAAGAAAAATTTGGGTTCCCTATTCTACCGGCGTACACGTACAAACAAAACAATGGCTCGTCAAGACGGCGCACAATGTAACGACGTAGTGTATTTTGAAGCAAAAACAGGAAACGCAGTCTGATATGAACCAAATTTTGCACAGAAGTATTAGCCATCACCATTAGAAAAAATCAGAAAAAGTGTTTTTTTTTCATTTATAAATACAGACAATTATAACTGTTTTGGAAAAATCAATTGTACATACCAACATCATAACGCTCCTTTCTATTCACACTGTAAATGCAGTAAAAAGTATAATAAAGGGCCATGCATTAGTCAATATGAGTCCATACTCCCCAAACCTGAATATAATAAAAATCGCTTGAGTCCCAAAATGTGTGTGACTACAGGAAACAATATAAAGGCAAATTGAAGCCATTCAGAAATCTTGGGACACAATAAATAAATCAATTTTATATAAATCAACTGACCACTAACGATGAGAAAAATGTATTTAGCGACAAAGTGTTAATAATTCTAGTTTGGGCCACAGCAACAGGATGGGCATTGTTTATTTACAGTTACATGAAATTATTCACAATCAGACGCAGAGTGTTATACTTCCGAACAGATAATTTCAATTCAAAATATGGTATCAAATTAAAGCTTAATAAACTCCCTAGGTCTTATAAAAATATAATTAGAATATATTTCAGCCTCGAACGCATATGCAAAAATGGAAATGTTTATAAATTTATAGCTAAAAAAACTATAAGGGATAGACTTTTTTTAAAAATATATTTGGATTCTGGGAGTCAAGGAATGCGAATAAAAAAAGTTTCAATCAAATCTGAAATGGAAAATGACATGGAATGACCGACCCATTACTAAAATCACAATTTTTAATAAAGGCGCAGAATTTTTCCTTTTTATTATATTAATAGACACTATGTTTTAACTTTTTGCACTCGTACAGGCCTTTCTTCTCCGGCCGTTTTTTTTATTCCCTTATAAAATTTTTAAATCCACGCATAAACCTTTTGAGCACTTGTTTTCAGTCTACAAAATATCGAAAATAGGAATCGAAACAAACTAAAATTGACTTTTGTGTCTTATAATATCCCATTCTTTAAAAATACACAAAATTTGTGTAAGGTTTCATTTAAATATATTAGAATAACAGCTTATCGAATATCAGTTGAAAATACGAATTTTTGTATGAAAATTATTATTTTTCAATTTTCTTCGCATTTTTATTGTTCGAAATTTTTCGATAGAAATTTGGTCTTATTTTCACATTTATGTTATTGTGCGGAGAGAAGTTGAGAGCAACCATGTAGACTATTTAAGATTTTAGAAAAAAAAATTTAAATTATAAAATTTTTTAAAAAGTAAATTAAATGTAATTAATAATAAAATCAGGATAATAAAATGCGTATACATATTTTTTTTTTAATATTCGCAGAAAAGTAAACAACATTTTTTAAGGAAGAAGTTCCTCCATTGTTTGTTTGCATGGGATTCAGTTTGAAAAATGCGATTATTTCTAATTTCTTTGTAGTAGACTTAAGTCATATTAAAAAGAACAATAGAAATAACACATCACATGGGGTTGACTGAAGTGATGGACAGGCGTCATAGTCTTGATGCGTGGTATCGTTTCTTTATTGTACTCACTATTAGGGATCTATGTAACTGTGTGCTTGGTTATTCATTGCCCTCCATTGACAATTCTATGCAGAGCGTTGAGTTTTTGTCAAATTTACGATTGTTTGGCTGCCAATGATTATGGGACTGATGATTACGTTGAAGTTGTTGATTATGATGATGGTGGTGGTTGTTAATATTGCTAATGTATTAGTCAATTCCATCTAGTTGTTATTGTTTGTACGTATTTAGTTCCTGTTTGTGTATGTTCACGTTCATGTGCATGTGTGTGAATGTGTTTTTGTATGTCACATTCCAATCTATATCAATCTTATGTTCGCAATGACGGATGACATTTGTCAATGTCAGACATTTTTGTTTTTCCATTTCTTTGTGTGAAAAATTCTGATGGCAGGAGTGTTGCGAGAAAGAAAAAAACACGCCATACATAATCAAGTCAAAGGAAGTGTCGTTGGGGGTTGTTAAAAGCAATGGCAATCTCAAAAATCATTTAAAATAAAAAAAATCCCCTAGATTATTTTACAAGATTTCTGTATATAAGCCGAAGGGATTTTGATCATTTCGATATAAAAAATAAATTTTAGTAAAAATATCTTTAGAGTAATAATATTCAACAATTTACTAAATTCCTTTGGAAATATTGGTTCATCATTTAATAGAACGTAGAAAGGAGGACCGATCCAACTAATCGTGGTTTTTGTTTAAGAGACTTTTAAGCATATCTTCGTTTTTTGCTAAAGTATTTAAAGTGATATTAAAGTGTCGTGTCTAACGGTAAAGGACAACTTTTGTTAGTCAATATTTCAATATTCATCAAAAAATGCTTTTACCGTGTGTCAGCAGCAAACAACAACAACAACAATGAGGCAGACAGACAGACAGACAAACATTATAACTGCTATATAAAATGATTACTTACATCGACAGCCACCTTCCTTTCACTTCATGAGTTTGATGAATTTCTTGTCAAATATTTTTTTGTCATGTTGTATTTTTTGTTTTTTTATTAAAATTTTTCTCAGAATTGGCTGGCTTCTCTTTGTATTTGTGTTCATTTTCTGTTTGTGTAATTTTTTTTTTTTTTTTTTTTTGAAAATTCTCGTGGGGAATAAAAATCACTGGATTGCTGCGTTTATTTTCTAAACAAATATTTGCATTCTTATGGGCAGACACAAACACCCTCACTTAGTACTCGATACTGAACCACTTTAGTTCACTTCACTTTACATTATTGACATAAGGGGAGACTGCGTCATGGGTGCGGTATTTGTCTTTGACTTCTTTTTAAAGTATTTTATGATACCTTTTTCTTCCTCATTTCATAAATGTTTGTTGTTTTCTATCAGTTGTCTATTGATTCACATACTTCGGTGGCATTTGTAGTATTAGGATCATTTTAAAGCAGGAAATTGGATTAAAAACAATTGTAATTGATGCGTAAAGTGCATCATTTTGTTACTGGAATTTTGATAAATATGAGTTGTCATTTTCTAAATTGAACAACTGTCGAAATTTTATCGATGGCTGTTCAGCATTTGGTTGCATGAACATTGTAAATTTTGGTGATTTTTGTTGAAATTAACACAGAAAATTTGATCAAATCAACATTGCTAGCTGTTCATATATTTAGTTAATTTTAGTCAAAAACGTTTATATGTTTTTTAACATTTTGGGTTTTAATTATTTGATTGTTTCTATAAGTGTTTCTAAATAATTAGTCTAGAAACCTGCAAGTTCATAAGTTCTTATTTAACTTAAATTTTGCAATGTCGCCGCTTTCGGAAATCCAAATATAAAACTGCATGCTTGTGTGCCGAATTAAGTTAATAACACTGTGTAACAAAATATCAATTTTGAAGTATACCTGAAGCAGCAAACCAAATACGTGCCATATAATTATCGTACAAAATGGAATAACGTCAGTTATCTATGTATACATATAATAAAACTGTAACACGACGATTTCGGTCATGTAATATTTTTTTTAAATTTTGTTGCTGCTGCAGATAGCGATAAAAAGCACAAAACATCAATTTTTGGAATTATTATGTTGGCATCACGTAAAAACTACTGGATTAATTTCAATAAAATGTTATAGGGAGGTACATGAGTACATCGTTTCTAATATGAGATACTTTTTTCCCGTAAAAATATATCATTGCAGTAGAGATAAGTAGATATAAAATGGTGAAAGTTATACGCAATTTTAGCGATTTGATACTTGACAGCACCTTTTATTTTTGTAAACGGGAAATTTTGAGACACTATTTACAGAATTGTACCGTATTTAATTTTATATAAAACCTATTATCAAGAGACGGGTACCTCTATAAAAAGTAAATATATAAACCATATCTGCAGCAATATAATAGTAGGAAATGAAAAAGTTGATGTGGATTACTTTCAAAACAAAAGACAAATTCTAACTAAGTATTCTCAGCACGAGAACGACGTCGCGGGAGCTACTAGTCACTCAATAAAATCAAAAATTGTGCATAGATTTCAACGATATATATAATATCTTTACATTTCTGCTCTCAAAAGAGGCACAGGAGTTACTTTGTTTTCTACTTTTTAAGAACTTAAAATAACTAAAATAACCGAACATTTCATGAAAATAAGATTATACGCCACACTCCATCGATATCTCTGAATCCACTACTACTTATAATATAATAGGATTATAGAGTATAAATATAATGTAATTTTAGTGTGTATTTTCGTGTTTTTACTTAATCAAGAAAATTGAAACGATAGCTAGTGATGCTAAAATGTATCTTGCAACTTTCTTTATTTGTATGTAACCATATATCTCGAACACTAGAACCAACTTAGAACGAAGTGAAATATGAGCACCCCAAATAACTTAATAAAGAACTTTCAATTGATCCAGGCCAAAAGCGTGTATACTTGTGTAATCTAATAAATATTAAACATTTTTGGTAATTTTATTTGTTTCTTTATATACAAGTGAATCACGGCAAAACGACTGCAATAGAGTATGTGTGTATTTAAAATTACGACCAAGAGGGAAAAAATTTTGTAGAACGATATTTTAAAACATGATTCTATACGGCAGAAAGGGGAAAAATGAGCATTGCATGTAGACACATTTTATAGTACTGAATTCGTCCATTTTAAACTCTAAAACTGTCCAAACGATTTATATTAAATATTGGATCTAAAAACTAACTCTGAAATAGCTCTTCAGGTTTAAAAAATTGTTTCTGCAGTGTTTGGAATGGGACCACAGGGTCAACAATTTATAATGTTGTATAGAAGGATGTTAGGATCCAAACCTAAGTCACAATAATCTAATTAAAATATAACATTATAAAAATTAATAAGAACATTGATTATTTTTAATCACGCATGATACCTTTTGAATATTTATTAAATAAATATTTTATGAGTATAAAATAAATATTTTATGAGTATAAAATATTTATTTCAAAAAATATAATAATCGAAATTGATTGATGGGGAAAGCATATCCAGATAGCTATTTCGCTAGTGCTCAACTAGCTGATCAGTGGATTTTTCCCAATTTTTCTGAATAAAAACTCAGATTCTTATGCTTAAAACTTAATAGACTAAATGAGAAGTTCAATCAGTCTAGAAATAAACTTTTTGAAATCGAAATGGTTACTATGTTTTTTATTTTGTTTATGAATTTAGATTTGGCTTTCTTTCTAGACTGATTGAACTTCTCATTTAGTCTATTAAGTTTTAAGCATAAGAATCTGAGTTTTTATTCAGAAAAATTGGGAAAATCCACTGATGAGCTAGTTGAGCACTAGCGAAATAGCTATCTGGATATGCTTTCCCCATAGTAATCAATTTCGATTATATTTTTTGAAATAAATATCTTATACTCATAAAATATTTATTTAATAAATTTTCAAAAGGAATCATGCGTGATTAAAAATAAACAATGTATATAACACGATTCCGAATATAATTTTTTGAATTAATAAGAACTTTATTCAAATATAAAATAAAAATTTTAAATTAGATTTTGTAGTTAGATTTTTGTTTTCAGGAGATTCGGGTAACACTACATATTAAAAAGTAAATTCTTGATTAATTTTGGGCGTCTTAATGTCGTCAAGAATGCGTTCTATTTTGAGTTGTTTAGGACTTGTTGCGGGCCAGCGGGTTTGGATGCGTTCAAGCTTCTTTAGATACGTTGTTGCATGTTTCGCTATTACTGTCCTAGCTAGTGGCACGTTTAGATATTTGTTGATGTTCGAGTTTTTAATATACCTGGGTGCAACTCTAATTATTCGTAAAACTTTATTTTGGCGACTTTGATTTTTTTCTAAATTTGAAGCTGAGGCAGTTTTTACAAATATCATAACTATATATAATTAAATTAAATTTCATTTTTTTTTAAGACTTGTATAGAAGAAGGTTAGAATAGATGAAATAAAATATTTTCCAATATCCTAGTTAAGAGCATAAATAGGTCTTGAGATCGTAACTCGTTTGTACCAAAATAAATTACAAAGAAATATAGAAAACAAAAACCTTTACCCTTATAAGGATTTTAATATAAAAATAATTTTGCAAAATTTTACAAAAGAAAATCATAAAAAACCAACGAATATAAAATAAAAATGTAACCCAAAAACTAAATTTTTCAACATTTGCTTCTTTTTAAACTTCTTTTTCTGTTTTCTGTTTTCTGTGTTCATTTTTATTTTATCCGAAATATTTTTTTGTTCACTTTGTTCTCGTCATGTCCATCGAGTGATTTTGATGAATTGATGTCATTAATCTATGACGTGCACAGCTCAAATACAACGAAAAGGATACACATTCATGCCAGTACATAAACACACGTACAGGCATTCTACCATCATCTCCTGGGTGCTGGCTCTCTGCTACATAAATAAATAAAATAAAACAAAAAATAAACTCGTATTATGACCAAACTGCTTTTAATGCTTTGGCTACCAAAAACGAATAAAAATGACTGGGAAAAAAGTTATTTGATAATTCAATGGCAAGAAATCGTAATAATAATAATATCAAGGGCTTAAAATGAAATAAACCAAATAACCAAAAGAAGTCCTTACTGGGGTTGGTTTTAGCTAAACATTAAAGTAGAAATGTATCTTATCATTTCTATTTATTCTGTTTCGGGATTCTGTTGTTTGTAGGCATTTTTTGGTTTGATAAGCATTTCATTGGAATTTATTGCATTTGTCTTTGTTAGATACTGTTGTGTTTTTTACAAATTCATAATGATTGTATATAATTAAAATTACAATGTGTGAAAATAATTATACGAGTAGTAATGTTCACATTAAATAGTTGAGTAATTAAAAATTTTATTTTTTATTCAAATGTCCATAATATTGAAATAAAATATAAAAAATTGTTTCAAATTTGCTTTTAGAATTTAATATTTAAAACAAGTTTTTATTATAGTGTTTATTGATACGTAGTGGAAACTTTGTTTCGCTTTTTTCGAAATAAAATATACGATTTGAAAGCTAATTGTTTGCAGACGTGGAGAATATGTATTTTATTAAAATTGGTTCGATATGTAAGGAGATTAAGAGCGGATTTAATAACTTACCTATAAATTACCGATAGTAGAATATAAGTAAAGTAAAAAAAATTATATTGAGTTTTATATATTTTCGTTTTTACAAGCTTTCTACAAAATAAATTAAAAATTTTAGCAACACCAGCGATTACTTTTTTTCAAATATAAAAAATAAATATCATAAAAAATTTAAATATCATAAAATATTTAAAACATCTAAAATTACAAAGGTTGTTTGAAAAAAATATTTTGCTAAAAAAATTAAGTTTTACAATGTAAATAGTAAAAAATCCGCATTATTATTGCAAATGTGGCAATAATAAGACGCCATCGAAAATATGACAACTTCAAAAGAGTAGTAGTCAGGATATGAATTCGCACCTAAGAATATAGTTACCAAAATATTTTGACGAATATGGTGAAAAGATATATAGACTGTTTCGGAATGAAAAAAACTGATAGTTGGTTTCTAATATACCGCCTATATTTAAATTATAAATTATTTAAATGATTTAAATTTTCGGTATATCCCGACACATCAAAAATGGATAAGGATACATGATATATATTTATTAGAATAACTTAAAAGCTTATTTGCTAGCCTATTTGCCTAGAAGTTGTAAGGATATGAAGGAAGTTGTGGCCTAAAAATAAGTATAAAACATTATTTTGATTTAAATATTTTGTCGTTAAGAATTAACATATTTTTCTTATATACGAAATATGATTCAAAGACATAAAAGTAAACTACTTACGATATATTTGCAATATTCTCTTAAATATTACTTTTTACTGTACCATACGTAGTATAGGTAATATATAGAAATCGTGAAAAAAATAGATGTCGGGGTTTCAACTATCTTTGCATTTTGAGGTTTCCTAAATCCATTTTTACTATTTTCGCAATGATATCTATGGGTGAGTGGATGTATGGGTGGATGTATATGCCTCTATAGGTCATACCGATTGACATATCAAATTTAAATCCCGATTTGCCCTTGGTATATGATGTGAAGGGCTGGATAGGTTTTGTTCATAATCGGCAATGGGGAGGGACAGTTTACTTGACACCTCAAACCGAAAATAATTATTTTGATCTTTTATTCTTTATATATGCTAGGGTCCTAATTAATTTTTTTCCCATTTTTCTTTAATCACATAATTTGTAAAAAATTATTCTTCAACTACTATTAGTAGAGTAGTCAGAGAGATTTAAAGAACTTAAGCCTTACTTTAACAATTCATTTATATGTTAATAAATAATTAGACTAATTTAATTATATATTCAACATTAACAAAATAAAATTGTACTTCCTAAAAATTATTGCAAGGCAGTTTCAATTGTAATAATTTTTCTATTTAAAATAGAAAAAATACCACCTTAATTCGAAGAGGGCTGAAGACGGATGTTGCGATCCAAACTGTTATACATTTTGCTAGTATCCAATTTTGCTTTATCTCTTTATAATAAAGAACTTAAGCCTAAATATTTGCACAAGGCAACAAAATCAAAAAAATTTTATGTGGACTTTAAACCACTATACAAGTTTGATGTATTGTGGTTCGAGTAGTTTAAATATGGTCCAAATTTGAAATTCTATGGAGAGGTTTTTTTTTTTAATTTTTAAGTAACATTTAAAATTTTTTTTTTTGACATTTATCCACATAATTAATGATAACTCAAAAAGCGTTTGCCCGATATTATTAAAGAGAAAGGAAGAAAAATTTAAATTTACATAACCTTTAATCCGTTAATATATTGCGTTTCAATGGGCCCAGTAGTTTCGGAGTTATAATAAAAAATTTAAGCAAAAATTTTGCTTGAAAATACCAAGTTTTTTTGTTTAAAAAAAATCATGAAAAATCGATTGATTATTTTCGAATTTATTCAAAATTAAATGAATTCAAGTATTCAAAAATGAGCAAGAAATCAGAACATTTGTATGAAAAAACATGTAAAACACCTTCTGTCTTTCTGTCTTTCTTGCTCATTTTGTAATACTTGAATTCACTTAATTGTGAATAAATTCGAAAATAATCAATAGATTTCTATTTTTGCCTTTTTCTATTTTTCATGTTTATTTTTTAAACAAAAAAACACTTTAATAATATTGGACAAACGATATGTTGGGTTCGGTGACAATGTAATATTATGATTAATGGTGGAATTAGTCCATTATGAAATTACAACAATGAGATAAAATGTAAAAAGAAAATGGATGACGCAAAGTAACACGATACGAATCGACTAATTCTACCATAAAAAGTGTATAGTGCCACATTATACTTTTTTAACTCTATGACAACTTTGTTATTGTTAAAATATACTTATATTTAAAAATGTATGATTGCAGGCGACTCGGGATACCCCTGTGAACCATGGTTGTTGACACCGTATCGAAATCCCCGTGAAAATTTAATGGAATCAATCTTTAACGAAGTTCATTCAGAGGCAAGATGTGTCGTTGAAAGGACAAAAGGGATTTTAAAAGCGCAATGGAACATTCTATGTCATGATAAAAGAAATCGGTATAGTGCAGAAAAGATGGCACAATTTTCAAACGTTTGTGCTGCACTATACAATATGTGTATCCACTTTAAAGTACCAATATATGAAAATGTACAACAAACGCCTGAAACGTACCCCATGCCTGCAATAGATGTTGGTACGGAAACTAATATAAGTAAAATTGGCAAAAAAATTCGAGACAACATAATATTAAGTTTATGTAGAATAGGGTAATAAGGTACCAATTTTTTCAATTATTCATAATATAAATGATTTATTTTTAAAACTTAAACTTTAAAAAAAACATAACGTCATTAAAAAAAAAATAAAAATTCACATTTTAACAAACAAAAAATATAGAAATTCAATTTCGTAAAAATCTAATTATTTACATATCCGTATTTAGCTTTTGTAGTTCTTTTTTCCTTATCTGAAATTCCATTGCTTTTATTTGAGAGTTTAGTTCAAGTTCCATTTCTTTCATTTTAAGGTTTTTTTTTCTTAATTTGAAATAATTGGCTCGCAAGTTCGTACTCCTTTTCCTCTAATTTCAGATCTTTATTCTTTATTTCAATCAATTTATCTAATCTTTTCAACATTTCCTTTTGGTATAGCTCGGTTGTCATCATATTTTTTTTAACAGGGTAGTTTTACTTTCTCTTCCCTTCGTGTAAATTGTTGATGGAGTCCTATGCATTTCTTTGCTTTCAATTGGGACTGATATTTCTTCCTTACCATCATCTTCAGTTTCTATTAAGGAGGAAATGTCATGCTGCAGTTGGATCTCTTCATAATTTGATAGAAGACAGGGAGATGTACATGAAAAATTGTTTTCCTGTGATGTTGTTGGAGCAACATTATTTGTATCACATTTTCGTTTGGCAGATTTTCCACTGTTTTTATACCCTTCACCACAGGTGGAAAGGGTATATATAAGTTTGTCATTCCGTGTGTAATTTCTACAATATTCATTTCCGACCCCATAAAGTATATATATTCTGGATCCTTATACATAGAGAAGTTGATTAAGCGATGTCCGTCTGTCCGTCTGTCTGTCTGTCCGTCTATCCGTCTGTCCGTCTGTCCGTCTGTCCGTGTTAGTGTGGTAATGTCATTTGCCAAGGCACCAGAAGAGATACAAAAAATTTAAGCACACCAATCTGTCAGGCATAGTTTCGAAAATTTTGGTATTGCAATTCAGCAACATCGGATCATTCCTTTGGAGGCTACGGGCCAAAAACCATGCCCACCTATATTTTTTCACGTTTTTTCAGGTTTTTTTTTAAATTTTTTTCAGCTTTAATGATTCTGTTTTGCCTTTTTTTCTCAAATAAATATTAGACTGCGACAGGTAGATCGCAAAGAGTGCATACAGATCTCGGGGGATCAATAACCCCCTGCGAGGGGCAATTTTTGTTTGTTTTTACATTGGTAGGGTTTTTCTGCTTTGATTTGTATTAGTGACCTTAATAGAAAGCATTACACATAGAGGTAGCCAATGGACCCACAGGGTACCCACTGATAAATAGGAGCAGTTAAAAGAACCCCCGATGTGTCAATATGAGGAAATTTTTTTTTTTGAAGGATTTTTTTTTTGCCTTAGTCTGACCATTCTAACTCAATATAGACTGCAGAAAGGTCCTAAATTTTACAAAAAAAATTTCAATAAAATTTAAAAAAAAATTTTTTTTAAAAATTTCCAAAAAAAAATTTTTCAAAAAAATTTACAAAACATTTTTAAAAATATATTTTAGAGAAAAATATTAAAAAAAAATTTTTTTTTAAAAATTTCCAAAAAATTTTTGAATAAAATTTTACAAAAAATTTTTAAAAAATTATTTTTACAAAAAATTTTTACACACAATTTTCGAAATATTAAAACAAAAATTTCAATATTTCTTTGAAAATGAAAATCATGACTGTAACATAACATATAATTAATATTAAGATTATACATATGTATGTATGTGCGTTTGATTTTTATTTTAAATGCGTTTGATTTTTAAATAGATGATATCTCTGTTTTATCTGTTTTATCATCAGGATACCGACTACAAACTGTCAAAAATAAAATACACACGTTTATAGGTAAACGATTCTTTTGAAGCCAGCAAAGCTACATGGCTACACGACCACCGTTGTGGCTGTCGTCAACTTAGGCTAATTTGTATTTTATTCAACAAAAGAAAATGTCACAAAATTGTAAATTACAAATTCATATACAAACAAAAAGTATTGGAGGAAATATTTTAAAGTTTTTGAAAAAGTTTTTTAATTTTATAAAAGCAAAATAAGTATTTTTACAACAATGTCAGAGTTTACGATGTAGCTGTCGGCTTCAATATCATTAAGTAGCTGACAACACGGCGACAATTGTAGCAAACGGAATTTGTTTTCATTTGCCTTCTATTTCTTTACAATATGGATAATGCTGTACATGTCTGTATAAATAAAATCACCGTGGTGAAGGGTATAGAAGATACGGCACGGCCGAATATAGCACTTTTACTTGTTGTTTCTAAAACCGATTAAAAACTTTGAACATTCTTCAGACTCTCAACAGCGACTTCTATGCCTGCAGCCAATATTTGCTCCTCCACTTGGGAAAGAACTTTTTCTTCGTACGGTCCACCACCGGTTTTCTTTTTCGAAGATTCGTTGAAGGATAATTGTTTTTCCACGTTTTGTTTTTGGTCAGCATATACCTAAACAAATATTTATTACATACTCATAATGAGAGAATAGTTTATTTTTATATTACCTTACGCCACATCTTAGAGTTTGGCTGTAAGCTGTTCCCAAAGTTGGTTAGCCCTCGCTTTTCCTTGGGAACTATTTGGTAATATGCTCTTTGCCAAGTCCGCGTGTTTTATCATGACTAACCTTTTCAATTGGAAACTACAAACTACTGATCGAAATTGGCTTATAATCCCAACATATGACTAACCCATGTGTACCAAGTTGGTGTTGGTACTACCCACACAACAAAAAAATATAGACAACTTATTCTAAAGAAATTAGAAAAATTCACTTTATCTTTTGAACAGACCCCGTACAACTTAATCGTAACATGTTGCATTTAGATTATGATTACCTCAACGATGTTTTTGCTTTGCGTATACTCAATAACACTGGTATGTCAAAACAGTTTTCATTTTTTAAATCTATAAAGGAAACAGTTTTCTCTTCATTTAGTTTTTTGAGGTAATAAGCAATTAACTAAAGCGGAATAAACAATAAACAACCATATTTTTATTTTGAAATAAGAACTACAAGTAAATAAGTGAGCCAGAACAATGAGAACTTGTAAAAGTTCTTTATTCTTTATAAGAATATCTTTTTATATTTCAATAAGCATATAGTATATGGTAACACTTCTTTAAATGGATTTGTTATGTATTAAAAATGTTGGAACATTATGCATGAGTATTAGTAAATAATTTATTTTTATTCTTTTCAGTTATTGGGTAAAATTTCTCACTGATGTCATAAAGTAATTAATCAAGTTGGCGGAAGAATCGTATCCAGCTACAATCTACCATTTAACATTGTGTGTTTAGCATGTACTCGTATCATCACCACCATATGTTCATTCTTTAAACGCGACATTTATTGGAAATCGAAATTCAATGAAATACAAGACTCAAGGAGAGCTAGTGTACTGAACCATGCATTGTCATAAATTTTTTTAATGTTGCAGTGAATAAACACAAATTAAATTTACAAAGTCTTGCACAATATACATAAATTTACGAATTAAGAATTTTACTTAATATTTAGTTGTATTAATATAAAAATCCAAATAAAATACAGCTGATTTATAGTTTAGAATAGTCCAGACATAAAAAAATTTCTGGACTGTAGTGTTTTTATTTATTTTATTTTTTATATTTGTGATACCTCATAAAAGTCAAAAGCACGGTGTTCGTCCGTAGTTTTGTCCGTTACTCGTGCTATCACTAGCTGTTACTTTCGAATATAGTGGTTTTGGACTGTCGACCTTATTTCTCATCACAGGATATCTAATAAACTAGAGATCGACAAGTATCTAGAGTTTGCATTCTAGAAACTAAGTTCTCTTTTGGATACGCATGCTAATTTAAATTTTATAAGGTAGTATAACTTCTCTCCGCTCAACTCTATTTAGCCAGATATTCTAGGAGAGGTAATATCTAAATAGGTGTTAAATGTTATCAGCCTCCACCACGAAAAGGTATAGGTCGAACTTCTAACTTATTATACTCAGTTGCGGCGAGATATTCCCGTAGCTCACTTCGATACAGGCCATTCTGAAAGTCCAATTTTCGACTACTTTCTTAAACATCTACAAGATCATGCCTCACAAATATCTTTATGAAAACATTCTTAAACTGAATCCTTAAAATTTGCAAGTTATACAAATACTAGTAAAGGCCAGGATTCACTATCCTACACAATCGCACGATTCAATCACAAAAAAATCTGACAGAATTCTGTCCTACTCAAAAATCGTTTTAAAATGTCGTTAAAGATATCACACTAACACACAAAACAAGATTTTTCAACTCTGATTGCATGGAAGAATACTATTTTATGAATTTTTTCAGAAGATTATCAAATCGTTTATACATACATTTCTAGCCACACTATCATACTTTTTTAGCACACATGACAGATCGTATGACTGAGTATGATAGTGAATCATGGCCTTAAAAGAGTTGCTATACTGTTGACAATGGTATCGCTGTTTAACCGCTTTAAAAAAAAAGAGAGATGCTGTTCATGACTGTTTATGAATTTGTTTAATGAGTAGGCCATTATTTTCTCCTCAAATTGATCAAAATTAAATTGATATCGGAACTTATATTGCAACGTTGTCTAGCCAAAAGTGCACCCTAAACCGAAAATTTTTCTACAGTTATATCGCTCATAGTTACTTAAACCAAATAATTTAAAAACAGTAAATGAGACAATCTTCGCTGCCTTCATTTTATATTAAATAGTGCGAGCTATAACACTGTACGTATTGACTCATTCAAGTTAAGTTTTTGGTTTAAATTATACTTTTGTATGAAAATTCTAGCATATGTAGCTTGTAAAGGATGAGTTTGTGATTAACTTTATCAATAGCATTACTGAAGTTGTTATAAATAGCATCAGTTTGTTGAATATTTACAAAACCTTTGTTGACTAAATTCGTTAAATATTTTTAATTTATTTGTGGAAGAATAGGATAAATAATTTTTAAAGTTTAAGATATTATTTTTAGACTGAAATTTATTCATTTAAATATTTTAAAAACTACATTTTGTATGTTTTTCATTTAAAAGTGCTTTGTAAAGAATGAACTTTTCATTATTGATTAGTGGTGTGACTAAATTTAATTTATTTAAAAATGAAAACGACAAAAATTTATTAAAAATTAAAAATACCTTCTCCTAAACTTTAAGATTATTTGTAGTTGAAATTTTGTACTGAAAAAGTATTGTATTTATTTC
Organism: Phasia obesa; assembly: GCA_949628195.1. Lineage (NCBI taxonomy): Eukaryota > Metazoa > Arthropoda > Insecta > Diptera > Tachinidae > Phasia > Phasia obesa. The sequence continues at coordinate 107,538,699 of OX451215.1, read as the reverse complement.
TACAATCGAAACATGATTAATAACCTTTGTCACACTTCTCGTACTGCAGTCTAAATGAACGGGCGAATGAGTTGCGAGCACAATTGGATAAAAACAAATCTTTTAAAATTGAAATACAAAATCTCAAAATGTATCTTTGCGACTGGGTTTGTGCTTGTATTTGTTGTTTAACAAAATATTAAGTACAAACAAATACATTAGCAATCATGGTCATATAAGGAAATAAATGCATGTAGAAGAAGTTTTTTGGTTTATTTTATTTTGTCGACTTAAAGTTTTGAATTTCATGTGACTCCATTTAACAGCAAAATAAAAGTATTCCGATTTACTTGGCGCATCACTGTTTTTTGTTTTTTAATTTTTTTGGTTGGTTTGAAATCAAAACTTCCTTGTCCCTCGTAGTTTTACACAAAATTCTCTAGACAAAGTCATTAATAATAATTCATGGAGTTTATGTTGCTGTTGTTAATTTTGTATTTTTGTTTTATTTTTTTGTCAAGGTTTGTCTGTTTTCGGCTTGTTTTACATGCCAAGAAATAAAAATATCTACATTTCTTTTAGTTTTTTTTTACAGATTAAAAATTGTGTTTTGTGTATTAAATCAGACAACAAAATAATTTAATTTCGTTGTTATACTAGCGTTCAGTTATCTTTGATTAAATACTTGGAGAAAGCAAAAATGTGTTACCAAACTTTTGACTTCATACGCATGCAAAGTAAAAAGCACTACGTATTTCCAGTAAATGTTCAGATTTACAGCTTCCTTATTTGAGTTTGTCTGTTGTTTTAAAATAAAATTCTATATAGAAGAACAAATAATTATTGTACAAACATCATTATTTAAAACTATTCATCCTTTTACATTAGTAATATTTAATAATTTTTTCATATGATTAAATTGCTGCTGTTGTAACGGTTTTGTAAATATATCAGCTAATTTTTCTGTTTCGTATATTTTAACAGAAACGGTTGCGAAATGAAATAAAATTTTACCTTCATGTACTTAGTTCCCTTGTGAAACTGTGAATTCTTGACAAGTTTGATGGCACTTCGAGTATCTAAATGCAAAATATTAAGTAGTGTGCTATTACCCAATAAATCATTTTAAAACCAAATGAGGTCCTTTATACTTTCATATGCGCCATGTTTATTTGCTTCTATAGTCGACAGGGCTATTGTATGCTGCTGGTATCATTAAAAAGTAAGTTCTAGTTGAATGTCTAGTTTCAGTATAGTCAGAATAATCGGAATCATAACAATCAGTTTTAGTATATATAATTCCTTCATCTATAGTCCCTGTTAGGAACTTTAGAATTCGTTATACTCCCGCAATATGTTCGTCATTAACGGCATCTAAAAATAAAATATCGGATCTTGTGGCTAGGTACATTAAGGATCCAACTGCTGTATGGGACCTTCATTTCGTGTGATGTTGAACTAGCTTTCTGAATATACTCAGCTGGTGTCCTTACTGGCACGTTGAATTTCTGTAATATTTGCTTTAAGCACGAATTTTGACTAATATTGAACTAAATTCACATAATTGACGAATTCGTTTGCAGTTTCCTTAGATTCTGATGCAGTTATACTCTCGTCAATGTAAATGGCCAATTTAATTTTCTTTTCATTTATGTTGTTAACAAAAACACACCAATCAGCAGAGCTCACTTTAAAATAAATTTTTTTTTCTTTTATTCCAACACCTGGATGCTTTAGCCTATAAAGTTTGCAAACTTCGTTGCTACCATCTTTATACCCATTTGGCTGATGTATAAATATTTCCTCCTCTAAATTTCCATATAGAAAAGCTGTTTTTATATAAAACTAAGTTAAAATTAAGAGACGCACTCAAGGCTAAAATTGTTGTGATGGACAAGAAGTCTCCTCATAATCCATTCCTCTTTTTTGAATGAAACCACGAACCACTAATCTGGCCTTGAATTCGTCTATATCACCTGTTTGATTTCTTTTTGTTTTATACACCCGTCTCTGCATAAACGCACAATTAAAATCATCCATAACATCATCTTGTTTTTTAAAGCTCAAATTATAAACCCCCGTCTACATGACTAACTTTCTGGTACATGATGAGTATTTCCAACAGAACTACCTGGAGTTTCATGTATAATGAAATATTCTGAATCTTCAACAATATCATTATCTTCAAATTCATCATCATAAAAGTTTGTTGCCTGTTGTTCTTATTATGCTTTGCTTCAGATTTAAATGGTTAATTACATAACCTTGTCTCGTCCATACATTTAATTTTGAAGAAAATAAATGTTTATATTCATTCGGCAGCAATATTTTTGTTAACAGCGTATTATCTACTATCTTTTCACCATGATCCTCCTACTGCTTGCTTAACTTTTGTTATTTAGAGATGTGAACAAATTTTATATCTTCAGGGTTTTTTCTGATACTGAAAAAATTTTAGCAAATGAATTCATGGTTCCAAATCAGCTTCAACTTCATTTCCTACGATATTGTAATAACCGGCTACCCAGCACAGTTCTTCTCAACGTACAACTTTACAAGATAGCAATGCCGCTTTTTATTAAGTTATGGATCTGATACCAGTGAAAAAATTTGGTGTTGTTCGCTTTCTGTTTTATGCAAAAATTACCGTTAATGTGACTTTCACATTTTCACATACGTAATAATCATTCCATTCCGACCTCTTTATAATCGATGCATATTATCATCAAGAACTACTAATCTTATCTTATGTTTGCCAGGATTATGATCCGTAATGATGCCAACCAACACTATTAACGGCATTTTACTCCTTTCTAAAAGTTGTATGTTAGTAACTGACGGATCAACTTCATCTTTTATTTTTGCGTATACGCTAGAGACAAAGGTGGAAAATATTCGACATTTTAGACGGTTAGTAAGACACTTTCTTGACAGTTCATCCCCTTTAAACGGCTCTCCTGCAAAATACTTTTTTACACTTGGTCACTTTTTACTTATACATATCGGCTTTTTAATGCAACTTTGGCAAAAGTAGGGACAAAAAGTATTTTTCGTTAGGTTGCATTAAAGGAGCGATATGTACACTTAATAGGCTTTTTGCTTAAATAAAACTACATGGAATTTTAATTCAAAAATCAAGATGAGAAGCAAAAAATGTTATAAAACTCCATATGTATTTATTTTTCATTTCCTATTTGTCTATTAAATACCAAAATGAAATAAATTAACACAAAAAAGTTTGATAAAATGGTAGATTTATATTTATATTTATCTGAATCAAAAGGGATGAAAGAACAAATAAATTCATTTATTATGTTGGGCTTTTCAGCCTAGAAGTGTTACAAAAATAAAAATAAACAGAAAAAAATAGTTGAATATTGCATAGAATTTTCTCTGTGGAACATTTTGACAAATTACCTGATTGGACATTGAAACATTTTATCTGGCACTGCGTTGCCATTGGGATTTCGATGTGATATTTTGGTCCTTTATATGAACGCCACCAACAGCCCTTTTGTTTAATATCTACTCCTGCCATTACTGTTTTGTTTTTTCTAGTAACAGATGAGATGAAATTGGTAAACAAGATTGAGTATAAATGAGAGTGGGGAGGTCATTTTGAACAAAATTTGTTGGCCAAATAACTAGCTTTAGGCTGATTGGCAGTAGACCTGACAAAACGTTCATTTATTTTCACAAAAACGAAAAAACACCAACAAAATGATGTATTTCCCAATTCTCAATGGCTATTTATAACAGAACTATTTTTACATAAAACTTTTAAAAAAACTGAGTGTTAATAAGGTGAAAATATAAAATAACGTTTTTTTCGAAGTTGATTAAAAATAAAACTAGAGTGGCCTACACTCAGCTTTACCATACCAAATGGAAATAGGTATTTTATGAATACATAAAGAATAAAAGTTCAAAGTATATTCGAATCGAAAAAAAATTATTTTCGATTTCGGGTGTTAGGTAAACTACACCTTGCCCCTTCCCGTTTATGGCCAAAATTTACACAGCTCTTCATCTCCATATACCAAAGGCACATACTGAATTTCATTTTTATATGTCAAACGCTATGACCTGTAGAGCGTTCACAAAATTTGGGGGTAAGGAAACTACCCCTTTCCTCCTCCCGATTATGCCCAAAAACTATACAGCTCTTCATCTCCACATACCAAAGGCACGTACTAAATTTCATTTTGATATGTCAAACGGTATGACCTGTACAAACTCCACAAAAATAGTGGCATACACACCCACCATTTTTTCAATCATGTGGCACCGTGAATTGGTAATGTCTTTAAATTCGTATAAAGTTGGCTTCACGTAACCCTAGAAAAAAATTTAAAGGCATTAAATTGCAGGATTCAATTGGGGCCATTTAATTGGACCATTTCGAGAAAAACTCTTTCAAAAAATTATTTTTAAAATTTTTTCATGCACTGAAAAAATTTATTTTATTACTTAGATAAAGCGTTGTCTGGGAATCTTTCGCTCTCTCATCACAAATGTGGAGTAAATAGGAGTAAACTACTATTTAACGAAAACCTCCGACATTGTTTCCATCTTCATTAGGATATTTATTTCTAAAGCGCTTTATTTTACATCTAAAAGTAAATATTTGTTTCAGATAAAAAAAACCCAAATAAGAACTAAACAAAATTAATTATTTTGAACTTAACAAATAATTACACATACATACATACTTTCAAAAATTGTTGATGGCTGTTGTATTAATTTTTCAAAAACATCCACATGGTATTGTAAGTATCAAAAATACATGCAACAACTACAAAAAATGAGGCTTATTAAAATAATTACGCAACTACATCCAATCATTCACTTTCTTTTTCATCTGGCTAGTACAGCAGTCAAATAAAAAATGGAAAATTCTACAAATCGAAGGAAATGAAAAGAAAAAAACTAATTACACTACATAATTGTTAAAGTGTTTACTGCAGAAATTCTTAAACCTGTATGTACACAAAAAAGGTAGAAACAACTATCTGTCACATATTGCTACCAAATTAAGGGTACAAAATTAGCACAAACCCCAAGCGGTGAACTAAATACATCGCAATAGCAATAATAAAAAATTTAGTTTAATTACGTTTTCATTAAGTATAAATAAAATTGCCTATGAAGAAGGGAAAATGCCAATATTAGGAATTAAGACCTATTAGGTTGTTGATTTCAATGCCAGTCCCTAAATTATAATTATGTATTGTGCATTAGCCGGAAAAAAACTGTACTTTCTTTTCTTTAATTATAACATCAATGCCAACATTAAGCTTGTGCTCTTTAATTACGGTCAGCGTCACTGACTCATACCTGGACGAAAATGATGCTGTGACTGTTACTGTGACTGGTGAGGTCCCTTCGGGGTACAAGTGGTGACTGTGGTTTATTTCAATACATACAGAGTTGGAGCACGGTTGCTCAAATGTGCTGTTGCACTCTGAAAAGAAGGAGTTGGATATTCTCCAACGCCTAAGCATTAGGTTAGAGCATGAGTTCGGGTTTATCATGTTTCTATAAATTGCTACTCATTGTGAATGTGATATCGTGCTGTACCACTCAATGGGGGTGCTATTCTACACCTCATTTTCATCCAGTGGTAAGACTACTGTCAGGTACTCACGTTAACTATAACTGCGACAAGACCTTGCAATATGCCCATAAAATTTAACACTTCATCAATGCAATTCAGCGAGAATTATGCAGATGTTTGAATAAAAAGTAAAAAAGATTAGATTGGGTTGGGTTTATAAGGAAAATACATTTTTTATTAAAATACGTCCGAAAACTCGTATTAAAGTTAGATTTTCGGATTGTTATACCTTGAGTATAAAACAACAAAAAACGAACATAGCGGATGATAGAAACTGTCACCAACAAAACCTTTTAAAATAGTAATTTATATGATACAGGCTCTACCATGTTTTTTGGTATTTTATAAAGTCCTATCTTTGACATTCCTAAAAATCTGTGTAGCAACTTGTGTCCCTACATGAATTTGCGGCGCGGTCTGCTACCTGTTAAAGTTAATACAGGTATTCTCTGATATCGAATTCAGCTATTCAGTGCTCCGATCCAATTACTAGCTAGCTATTTTTTGGCAGCGAACATCTTAATTGCACTTTATAATTGCTTCTTAAAATCTATTCGGTTATTACTGTACCAATTGTGACAGCAAACTTATTGAACACTCTGAAACACGAGTATATACTCGTATATGCACGCAAAGAAAAAACATGGTTATTGTATGGTCATGGCAACCACACTATGTTGTCTGTAACAATAGATGTTTGCTGTGAACAAATTATGGTTATTTAAAACAATACTTTGGTCACGATAAACAAGTTTTTTGTTAACAGTTAATCAATCAATGGTTATACGCACCAAAAGCGCAACATGGTTGATTTGAAACATATTAAAATTCAAACCACAACCAAATTATTTTTAATATTTAAAAATTATAACCATAATATATTATTATTAAACATAGTATGTTAAGTTTGACTAAAAATAAAGAAATAATGTTTGGTTTTAAAAATACATATTTTGGTTTTGACATTTTTTCAGTTCAGAAATATGTGTGTAAGCTATCGGTTCATCTAAAACCGTAAAAACATTAAATACATATTTGTTGTCAACAAATTAATTTGTTATTTTATTATAAATGATAGTTTTAAATTAATTATATCAAACACAGAAAAAGGTAAGCAGAAAATATCAAAATATGTATGTAAATGGAAATATTCGTGTATTTGTTTTTTGTTATTTATAGATATACGTTGTAACATTTAACCATTTACATGTTTCACATTATATTATAGTATGTTTATATTATAAACATAACTATGGTTGTATTTTACAATGTTATTTTTATGTAAGACAATAATATGTTCAAACGACAACAATATTATTTTTATATATAACCATATAATTCAACCATAAAATGTTGCTCTTAGATTATGGTTATCTCAACCATGTTTTTTCTTTGCGTGTGGGTATAATAACACCTTTGTACAGACAGGTTAATATGTTTTCAAGATTCCATTATTTACACATGTATGAACTGTAATCAATCTATTCATACCTTAACATATGCTCGACTCACTTAACGTTCGGACGACACGGAACTAATCTAAAGATTGGATAATTTAATAGTTCACACATTATTGCAAACTAATTCAATGTTAGTCACTATAAATATGCAATACTTCATGTAAAGCTGTATACACTGATCTTTTTTTGTCGAAGGCGTATTTTTTAAACTTCAAACTATCATCAAGAATCCCGATTTTGGTCATGTTATACACTAAACGTTTTATATTATTTCCGCCCCATTTATTGAAGCTCCTTTTTATAAAATTTTTTGAATATGCTGTTAGTTGGCTTTTTAAGGCTTTTTTAATTTTTAGAGCTTCCTTTAGTTCTGTTTCTCTGTTCTTATGTGTTTCTTGTACTCACTTAATATTTTGAAGTAATCCTGGAACTAGTTTCTGTGAACTGATTGGAAGAAAGATAGGCAAAAATTTTTTATTAGATAGATTATCTGTCTCACTTAAGCCAACATTTTAGACCCATTCACAATTATCGATGTCGACAACAGATCAATTACAACCAACATTAAAAACATATTTTTATAACAAATATTAAAATTCCTTGTGTCTCCTTTATATTATTACTCAGAATAAATACATGAATATCCGTTACGGGAAGGATTAACGTTGCATGCACCACAAATGCATCCAATGAAATAAATTTTAGCAAATTATTAAAAAAATTAAAAATTATAATCTAACTTAATTTACCGAGCATAGTAACAAAGACTTTCACTTGTTGTAGCCAACACCCAGCGAACCGGAGCACCCGAAAAATTCTTGTTTGTTACCAGAGCTGGAAAACTGTAGTTTAATTGTGTTTTCCTAATATAAATATAAAGAGTCAAAGTTTGATTTACGATTGTATTATAAAATTTTTTATCATAAAGGCATAGTGTCTTTTTAATGTTGAAATTAATGTTTTTGTTACTAATTCCATTTTATCTATATATTAACTAACAAACAACAACAAAAAAATAGAAAAAAAAAACGCATTTATAATTAAGAAAAGGAAGAAAAAGAAAAGAAACACCAAAATTGAGTTGTCAAGAAATTGTTTTTACAATATTTGTACTTATATTTTTTATATTGCTGTCAATTTTTATTAGTAAACCATATTTTTTCGAAAGTCGAGGGACCAATGATATGTTTTACTGGAATTTTTTTTTAGATTTCCTAAAAACACGTGTTAAAAAATTAAAATTAACGAGAATTTAAAATGCTTAGTAAAATAACATCGACTGATCTGATCCATCTGGTTTATTATAATCTCGCGATTGGTAAAACTGTGCTAGAATTGTTTAAAATGTGTTCAATAACAAGGCTAACTGTTTACAATATTTTAAGTCGTAATAAAAATCAAAATACGCTCACATTAGAGCTTTTAACAGGCCAACCCCGCAAGACCTTGGAGAGAACAGAACGTGTTTCAAGGAAGAAGGTAGACGGAAACCCTTTAGTATCCACTAGAATACTTTTAAGTTAACTAAGAGAAGAATGTAGCGTGACAGTTTCTTACGAAATGGCAAGGTAAGTCTTTCAGTAGAACGGGTATTTATCGAATGTAGCTTGAAAGAAACCATTGCTTAAAATGCAACACAAAAAAAGGCGATTGTTCCTTGCTGTAACGCATATGTTTCATCTGTATAAAGGTGGGCCCAATATAGTTTGGGGAAAACCCCTTAGAAAGTCGGAACATAATTCCAGTAGTTAATTTTGGAAAACTTTCTGTAATAATTTGTAGGTCCAGATCTAGTAAGGGAGTTGGAGTAATTTGTTTCATTGTGCACAGAATGGTTGCGAATCAGTACCTGAATATATAACTGGTGGTCTAATTTCCATGGTCAATAAATATAGAATTTATACTGATAGAAAGCCTAATTTCATGTTTTATCAGGATAATGATCCCAAACATAAGGCTCTTCTGGTAGGGACGTGATTTTCTAAATCACGAGTCCTGAATTAATTATCCAGTTGAAAATTTGTGAACTTATCTTGAAAAAACATTCCTAAGAGGCGTTCCAAAAGCCAAGATGAGTTAGAGGCTGTAATTTTGGAGGAATAGCATAAAATTTTAACGGAACTAGTGCAAAAATTAGTTTATTCCATCAAAGCGTGTCTGCAAGTAGTGATTAATGCCAATGGTAGCCATACAAATTACTAATTGTCTTACAATCGCATGTTTTCCATATTATTTTCGTATGTAAAAACACTTTCTTGACAGCAAAAGTCTTTCTGTTTTTGATCTTGTTGTTCATCCTTATTTTTTCTGGGTATTCTTTATTGATGTTATTCGTAAGTTTACATATAGATAAAATTAATTTAGTAAAAAAAAAAATTAATAAAAATAAAAATGTTTGCTTTCAAACCAAAGTCAAAATGAAATCTCTTTTTACTATGTAAAAACAAATCCTTAACAGACTGTATATAGAAAATAATAAAATATAATTAATATAAAATAATTGCCATTTAGATACTTTATTTTAAAATCCGCTGAAATACTATAAATATTATGGTTTTGTTTTTCCATGCAAGACTTGGAATTTCTTATTATAAACATTGTTGTATTTATTTCATGGTGATTTAATCATAAAGTTCATTTTCACACTTGTCGCTCACACCAATAGCGCATGGCGTACAAAAGAAAATATAATAAAAAATATTAACATGGTACCATTTGTAGTGAGCGAAAAAACAATGGTCTATATTGGGAACCAAAATAAATTTATTAGTAAAATAAAATTAAAAAAAACAAATTTTTTTCAAGAGGATAAGAATGGTTAGTTAGTGCAATAAGGGCCGCAAATATATAAATGCGAAGCTACAAAATCGTAATTTGTTTTAACAAATTTTGACAAATTATATTTAAATATAAAAGCACAATTGTTTTATTTATTTTCAAAAATAATTATTATTATTCAGGGCATAATGATTAATATGTTTACCTAACAATGGTTGGTTTGATATCAAATAGCATCAACTAAAATGATGGAAATACAAAGTCATATTCTTTGACCAGTATAACATTATTAAATTATATTTTAGTTCTCAAAATTGCTTTATAAATAATTTCGCTTTCGTGAGAAATACGAATTAATAGGGATATATTGGATATACATATATTTTAGAATCAGTGTTATTTTGTAATTGCCGTTACGACAATACATTATTTAATTGCAAAATATTACCATACGTACATATGTATGCAACAGCCGTTAAGACGTTTGCTGCAACATCGAGTTTTTCCTGCAAAGACGAACTTACAGCTAAAGAGCGGATAATGACGAAAGATGTCATAGAAATTTTACTTCGAAGAGGTCACAGAGTTAATTAGCAAAACTTCTGCTTTAGTTATTGGTTCGAAAATTATTAATATATCCATTTTGAAATACTTACATTGAAATAGTTCCGGCTCTTAATGAAATCTTTGATGGTTTGATAATAATAAAACGTATTGTTTATCTACTATGCTTCCATCCAAATCTCGAAGATTTATATTAAAGTCTATTATTAAACGTAATATTATTATTAAAGCGTATTATTAGTTTTCTTGACTTTAATATAGTTCTTCATTTCGAAGTTATTGCTGACATTATGTTAAGCCTAAGAATAGTGTGCTTTGGGTGTTTGTTAAAAATGTTTCAGAGAGACCGAAAACTCTGGACTTTGATATATCCAGTGAGACTAAGATCTGATTGTTTTCTAAGGCAATGCCTTCCTTACCGAATTGTCTGCTCCACAAAACTTAAGGATAGTTGTTTTTTAAATAATAATTTGATCAAGATATTTATTTATTTTTAATACTATTAAAATCGTAAGTGGTGTTTACACGGTATGTATGTGTCATATGAAATATCACTTTTTCACATATAGAATTTGGACACTTCGTGTGAACACCTTTAAACAATAGCACATGTTATTTCTAGGTATGCAGTACATATGACATTTTTGATTTAGAGCGAGTTCTATTTTCATGTGGCAAAATATCTGGTATCAGCTGTTGTTGGCAAAAACAATTTTTTGTGGCAGCAAAAAATGAAATAAAATTTTAAAGTACACTGGCTGTTTTTACATTTTAAAGAAAAAACATTAATATTAAAAGTAAAAAAAAAATAATTGCTGAAAATGGAGGGAACAATAGAAAAGGAAACTACAAAAGTAAGTATTTTGTTTTTATCCTAATGTTATGTTGTTTCAGTTCGATTACATTAAAGAAGAGGTGCTGAATTTGATTGAGATGTGGCGAGAAAACTAATGTTTATATAATCATAAGTTCTACCACAACAAGCATGCTAATGCCTAGCAAGCATGCTAATGCCTTAATGATATGATCGCGAAGTTGAAAGTCTTCTATTCATCTACTGGGCATAATGAAGTTAATGTAAAATGAAGTCAAGGTATTATTTGTAATAAACGTGACGCAATGCTTTGAAATATGTTTCTAGCACAAAATAACTTATTTGCGTGGTCAATATACCTGGGAAATCACAAAATCAAGAGAGAAAAGAAGTGGGACATGTGCTGATGATGTGTTTGATATGTTTATAGCCTTGGAATCGTCTAACCGCAGCTCGTCCATCACCATTGATGTAAAACCTAGACCAGTATCCCTTCGCAGCAACCTGTTATGGCTCTGTTCTTTTAGGCCTCTTCATTTCTTCTTCTTCTTATCTTTTTTTAATTCTTATACAAGTTGCATTTACAATACTGCTACAAGCAATTATTTCCATATTTGTTCGGTTCATTCGTTAATAGAAATTTATAACTTTTACTTATATATGAAAAAAAATCTCTGTATATTGATTTTTGTTATCGTTGTTGACATCACAAAAATGTTATGTCGTATGTATGTAACATATCAACGTGTGAACACAAAAATGAAAAACCTTATCTAAAATACAGATTTTGACATACACATGAAATTACATATGGATAGAAAAGTGAGATTCCATATGAAAAATACACACCGTCTGAACACAGCTTAAGGCTACAATTTTATTTAACGATAAAATAGGAACTAGTTTTTCCCCCAATAAATAAATTACAATTTTATTATAAAACTAGCTGTACCCGCCACGTCGTGGGCGTCCTGATAATATTTTGCTTGATTTTGTTTTGAAAGTACTCCACACCTATTGTAAGACATACTTATATAGAGTAACACCTATAAGAGAAAAATGCAACTGAACTAAGAAGAAACCAACAATAACAGAATTTTAAAGCCACACTCAAGCCTTGCCAAATTTTAAAAATTAACGCTAAATAACAAAAATAATGTAATCACATAATTACCTACGTATGTATTTTACAAAATAACCAAATTATACAATACGTACGCGACTTAAAACAAATACAAATTTAATTCAATTGGCTATTTGGCATATGTTTTTAGCGCCATTTGTGTTCAAATATCAAAATTAAAGGTGCCGTGCCACAAAATATACGATAAACACTTGGAAGAAAACGCACGCAGTTCTCAAGTCATAAATGTTCCCATCCAACCTGTTTTTTGCTAGACTATACGTGTTAACACGATAACAATTTTGTACTTTTAATGGGATGTGCCACTTCCAGTATTCTTATCCAGTCTGTGTTTTGCTAGACTATGCACATTAGTATGAGGTTTACTTGTGTAAAGTTCCAAGACTATACCTAATGTAGTTCTCTAGGTACGCGATAATAAATTCTCACTTTGTATAGGAGGTACCGTACCCTCCATTCAAATTCAGTCTGTGTTTCTCTACACAATGTATCTTAATATGGGGGTTACTGATGCAAAATTCCAAGACGCTACCTACTGCAGTTCTCTAGATACAGGATAATATTTTTTTACTTTGTATGGGAGGTACCACGCTCACTGTCCTAATTCAGCATATGTTTTTCTAGAGTATACGCATGGGTATGGGGCTTACTTGTACCCACTTTGAAGACCATACCTATTATAGTTCTCTATATACACAATAATAATATTTCACTTTGTATGGGAGGTTCCACGTCCACTGTCCCAATTCATTATGTATTTTGGCAGACTATGAGCCTTAGCACATAGGCTACTCTTGCAAAGTTTCAAGGTGCTGTCTATTGCAGTTCGCCAGGAACACGTTAATAGTTTTTCATCTTGTATGGGCGGTACCACACCCACTACTGCAATTCAGTCTGTGTTTAGCTAAACTATGTACGTTAATATGGTGGTTATTGGTACAAAATTCCATGGCGATACCTAGTGCAGTTCTCTAGATACAGGATAATAATTTTTCACTTTGTATGGGAGGTACCACGCCCGCTACCCCAATCCAGTCCATCTTTCTCTTAACTATGTATGTTGATATAGAGGTTACTGGTGCAAAATTCCAAGGTGATACCTATTACTGTTACCAAGCAACACGATGAATAATATTAGTTTGTATGGGAGTTGCCACGCCCACGTCGAATATCAAAAAAATAAAAACCCTATTTTACCATCCGTATATCTAATAATTGGTGTAGGCAGCTATAGCTTTGCTTTGCGGAAAAAATTATCCTATATTGGGACTAGGATACTTAGGTACCTCATCAAAAAAAATTTTGTTAAAATCCAGCCAGTACTTTTTACGTGATGCGAACGTATGTAAATGAAAAGCAGACAAATAGATAGACGGAAATGAGTTACTACTTTATTATATGTATAGATGTCATGGGTAATTAGCATAATATTAAGTAAAAAATAGCTCATATTGTATTTTGATTATTTTAACTCTAGTTTTAATTTACAAAGCGGTAACGGTATCGCTAATATTTCTCGATGATTCTTTAAAATAAATCTCTTTTTTAATTTATTTTTATTTATTATGTATTTTTTTAATTTAATTATACTGACACAATTTTTTAGTATTATCACTTAAATGAAAATGTTCATATATTAATTAAAAACTTATTTTACTCGTATCATAAACTCTTGATCGAATGTGGTATTCCGTTACTAGTTTACAATTTTTAAATACAAAAATCATATTTTTTGAAGCAAATACATGACTTATATTTTTATTCCACATGTTTCTGTTCTGTTTTTCTTAGTTTTAATCCACTCATTCGTTTTAATGTAAACACAGTGACTAACAAAAGTTTTCGAAACGGTATTAATCAAAAAATTCTTGAACAGTAACTTAATAGGTTTATTTTTGAATTAGGGTTCTCGCTTTGCCTTTATATACTTGCACTTTTCAAATCTTAAAAACGACATGCATGCGTTCACCTTAGGACTTTTTGGTGTGAATTAAAATTGTATAAAAACATAACTTCCAGTAAAAAATAATTTTTGAAAATAAACATGAAACAATCAACGCAGCATTCAAAAGAAATTAGAAAGAATTATATACTATATAAATTTAATTTAAAGGTCTTACAATTTTCGATATTTTGGCAATAGATTTGTAAAATATAAAATCTTTACAACAACAAAACCATGTAAAACGGTTCGGATTTCAACAAATGCTGATAATACAGTGGTTTGTATGAGAACCTCTGCTTTTCTAAATATTACTATTAAAAAAAGTATTATTTCAATTAAAAATGCTGTAATTTTGTTCATTTTGCTTTTCCAAAACTTCAATAGATAAAGTTTCAAAAGCAACAAAATTATCAAAAATATTTCATAAGCAGACACGGCCCTGTTACAGTTTTATTATAAACATAGATATAAGTATATTTATATACTCATTATGGTATGAACAGGCACATTAAGATACTTCACTAACTGCGCTCTATCCAGGATTATGTTTAATTCTGCCCTTTAATGGTCATTGCTGTAGTTGTTACTGTTTTTGGATATCCAGCTCCTCGGCGTTTTCTGATACTGCTAGCATCAATTTACAGTGTATTGTTGACACATAAATGTCGCAGTCTAGATGCGATTTTCCATCTAAATACAAAGCAGTAGCACTATTGCGTTTGAATTCTATTTCGATAACTTTTTTAAGTTAAACAATATGCTTCGTTAGACCTGTAAAAACGCAGCAGACTGACACTTTTCAAAAGATGAGCACGCTGGCAATAGTCTTGTGTTTGGTACAGCAGCTGGTAGTTTGTAACATTTCTATACAGAAAAAAATTTTGCACCAATTAAAGGTTTTAATTAGTTTTAAATTAAAGTTGACTTAATTTTTTAATTGATTCAAATATATATTTGTTTAAAACAGAGCAACAATATTTCCTAAATAAACAAATAATTGAATCAATTAATTATTCAATGAAATTTTAATCTGAAACCAATTAAAACCCTTAATTGGTAAAAGTATTTTTTTTTTCTGTGTAGCTTAATACCAAGTTAATAAAATGCATTTTTTTAAATAATTTAAAATAGAAGAAAATTTTATTAATAAAAAAAATCCTATTTATGTTATGAGCGCAATTTGTACACCAAAATCTAGTGGTTACAATTGGGAACTCTCCACATAATTCATGCCTTAAGTAGGAGAGAGGCTTCTTTCGAAGAATATCTACTGATATATTGAAGCAATTGTTTTTGGCTCACGCTACATTTTAATGTCAGCAGTAAAGTTTATCCTGGCTTAATTTGGTCATGTGTACCTGGTCGCTCGGTTAAAAGTTAAAAATAGGATAAATTTAAATGTGTTCTAAAGAACACCACAAAATAACCACATTAAAATTTTGTTCCTTAGAAATATAAAAAAAGCTTAAAATAATATTAATGTAATAATATACAGGAAATCAACCCAGAGTGCTCTAAGCAAATCGCATTGCTCTAAGCAATGCGCCTAGTATAATTGCTTTGACAGTTTTAGATTTAAATCTATAAGGGCCTCTGCCATACTAAAATATTAGTTCAAAAATTGCGTAAATAGTACTTAGACAACATTTATGTTACGAAAGGTGGAACTGATATATATTTTACCCCGGTAATACGCAAAAATTAAAAAAACAAATTTTCCCAAAACCCTACAATTGCAATTAATTTCGTCTACTTTTGTAAGACACTGTGTGTAAATGTTTGAGGTATCTTTGTAGTTGTATGCGCATAATATCATATCATGATGCTACGCAACATACTACAATATCAAAAGCAACAACAACGTTCCAAAAATATATTCATTTGTGTATACGAAACTGTGTGTACATAAGTTTGTGCATTGAGCGTACACAACAAACTGTTTTGTAACAGTCTGATTTTGACATTGACGAATTCGTCGCCATTTGTCATTTGCACCCATACAAGAGCATAAAATGAAAGCAACATAATAGAAATAATGACAACGGCAACAACAACAATATTTGTATTGAGAGGAAAAAATAACAAAAAAAGGATACTCCTACCCTAAGCTTGACATCCTGCAGGCAGCATTCCGTCAGCCATCAGTAAAGTAGTAATTTTTCTTTGCATACAGACAGTAACAGAATACAAAGTTTGCTTGCAGTATTGCTGTATACATTTTGTTATTTTTAATTTTCAAAGTAGTCTTACAGCCCTGATTTTAATTTGGGTTACACGAAACACTATCCTTATACGAGACGCATAAAAACGTCTTTTCTAGAAAAAAGTTGTCTGTTGATGAAACATGTTTCTTTGAAAATATAAACATCTGTTAAAAAAGAAAATTTTATTAAATTCACAGGTGTGTACGGAGTTATCATTAATGAAATTAAGTCTTTGTTGTATTTTTCAAATGTCAAAAAAATCAAATTGACGTTAGAAAGTTAAAACGTAATATTGCTGAAAAACACGTCACTAATGGGCACATTTCAATTTTAAGTATTTGTTATAGCGGCCGAAGTAATACATCTACTGTAAACATTTCAAGAGGATATCTATTATGGTTTATAAAATCATGTCACTGTCGGAACACACTTTAATTTTATTATTCATTATAGTGGCCATGGCAACTTCCTTACTATAAATATATTAAGAGTCTACTTATTACGATTAAAAAATAAGTCACTATAAGTGAAAAACATGTCACTGTCGGAACACCCTTTAATTTTTAGTAATTGTCATAACTGTACAAAACTTCAAGTTACGGTTCAAGAAATAAGGCTTTATACATGCAAATCACGTCACTGGCGGAAAACCCTTTAACTTTTACTATTTGTCATAGTGGCCATAGTTATACACCTCCTGTAAAAATTTCAAGATTCCACCTATTCATTCAAAATTTAGGCTATATACATGCAAATCACGTCAATATTGGAACACCCTTTAATATATAAGTTCAATTTCGTATACTTATTTATGAAACAAACATAGTTTTAATTACTGTCTGCATATTCTAAGTGGTTGCCTCTTACAGTTAAAAAAACATAAACGTAAATAACACGTCACTTTTGGAACACCCTATGTTTTAGTATTTTTTGCTATAGTGGCCGCATTTATACACTTTTGGTAAAATTTTCAAGAGTCTACCTATTATGATTCAAAACTTAGGCCTTACACATACAAAGCACACCACTATCGGAACACCCTTTAATTTTTAGGTTTATATTTTTAGACTTGTTTATAAAGCGAACTAAGTTTTAATTACTGTTTGTAAATTTTTAGTGTATGCCTCCTACAGTTCAAGAAATAAACACATATTCGTAAATAACACCTCTCTATCGGAACACCCTATAAGTTTTAATATTTGTTGCTATAGCGGCCATAGTTATACACCTTTGGTAAAATATTCAAGCGCCCACCTAGTACGGTTTAAAACTTAGGTCTTATACATGCAAATCAATTTTTAGTAGTTTAATTTTTTTTTTAGTTTTATTTCTTTTATACTTCTTTATATAGTGAACTAAGTTTTAATTACTGTTTCAAAATTTCAAGTGTATCCTTCCTACAGTTCAAGAAATAAACACATTTTCGTGAATAACACCTCTCTATTGGAACACCCTATAAGTTTTAGTATTTGTTGCTATAGCGACAACAGCTATACATCATCTGTAAAAATTTCAAGAGTCTAGCTATTATGGTTCCAGAGATAAAAGGCGCTGACAGACGGACAGACATTGTAGCGAAAACAATAGGTTTACGTTTTTACACTTTGTGTACGGAACCCTAAAAAGAGGCAAAGTTTTTTTAAAAGTGACAATTGGAAAAAACTTTAAAAGCTTTCAAAATAAATACGTTTTTGTGGTATTTATTTCAAAAGCTTTTAAAAGTGTAAAACACCAAAATTAAAATAGTGCTTCAAATTAAAACCAAACTAGGCACAAAAACATTGAAATCGAATAATGTTAAAAAGTCCTTATAAACTCCTTAGTATTTTAGTATTGAATTAAAGGAATATTTCTCTGAATTGCTCATTTTTAGGATTCTATATCCAAGGAGTAAAAACGTTATCCTATTGTTTCAACTAAAAAGTTTGTATATTCGTCCATCTGTCAGAGCGGTAGGCTTTTCAAATTTTTACAGAAAGTTTATTCTTCTCATCGTATTATTTATTGTATCTTCAAAAATGAACTAACAGTAAGAACTCATGTCTTAGGTCTAAAAGTAAAAACTGAAAAAAAAAAAAAACAAAACAGACAAAAACTGTATGATTGATTCACGGTTGCTGTTATCCGATGTTCGGCTATGAGAAGCAATTATCCTCCTTCTTAGACGAACGTAGCCACGATCGGATTTGTATTTGTTTCTAGCTTTATTAGATAAGCTTTATTAGATAATTTGCTGCATGTTTCGCTCTTGCTTCCTTAACTAGTGGCACATTTAGATCTTTGTGGATGTTCGCGTTTTTAATATACCAGGGCACCTTTGAATATTTTCTAAATTTAAAGCTGAGGCAGTATCCCATAACTGAGAACTATAGCACTATATTGGTTCAAGAATCGAAGTGGAATTGATTCCACACTTTGCTAAAACGTAAAACGAAAAAATTTTTCGGAATGAAACCATTTGCAATTTGCTATGTGGAATTGATATTTTTAGCGTTTTTTAGTCGTTTAAACTATTTAGAACATCGTTATTAAAATTCTGGGACGTATTTTATCAATTTACTGCTGTAATTAAAGATATTTCGGGCATTTATGTTAGATTTTTTCTGACTTAACAACGCAAATATTTATTTTAACATGTCAGACATTTCGTTCGGAATTGCAATGATTTCTTAGTTATCATTTCGATCGAAATGTGACAAAACAAAAAATAGATGCTTTGAAAGGTAATAAGAATTCAAGAAATACATCTTTCATCAGTTTGTAGTCCGAAATCTCCCTTACATTATAACCCATTATATACGCGCCGGGTTTTGACTGAGGGCACCAGAACAATTTTTCTGACCCAAGGTCCGATATTTTCTGCACAAATTATTAAAAACACAGTTTTACAAAACCAATTGTTTTCTGCACAACTTTGCAACGTTGCTTTTTGAAGCATTTCAACATTTTAAATACATTTCTAAATATAAAAACTTTTACCGATCCTACTTTTGGCGGACCCTCGAAATAAAAACAACATGTGACCCAATGTTAGAGTAGTAAATAAAAAAATCATATCAAAAAATAATTGTGTGCTAAATAAAAATACTTTTAAATGTTAGCTATATTTTTTACCCAAAATGCCCACAGATCTGTCTGGACATTTCAACAATATACGGAGGACCAACCTGTTCGCTGCGATAATGTTGAAATAGACCAGTAATATTTTGGCTCCCGAGGTAGCCTGGTATTTACTCTCAAAGGAGTAATATAACTTTGAAATCGGTAACCATAAAGAATGATTTTTGGCTCCATTCTCAAATTATGTACCACAGTGCTGGGGCTAAAATTTGGCATTTTCTGATAAAATTTAAGTTAATAACTTTTTACTATGTATAAGTGTAACTGAAAATTTAAGACATAAATACTTTTTTAACATGGTTTATCACTTCACTTTCGTAATAAAATTCGAATAAAAATTCAAATGTGTTTTAAACCCTCCATTACATTTTTTCTTATAGGTCGGATTTTACATTTTATAGCAAGATTTAAAGACCAAAGTCTCACCTACAAAACAGAAAAAACCACGTATAAAAATTCGAATCCAATCAAAATTTATGGATTTTTGTCCACTGTGCGTCTTAGAGTTTTAAGGTATGGTCCAGAATAATATCCATTAATAATAAAATATGTTCTGAATAGTTTAAATGGCTATAAATTGCTTAAAATATCAATTCCACATAGCAAATTGAAAGTGGTTTTATTCCGAAAAATTTTTTCGTTTTCTATAGAAGCAAAAAGCCACTTCCGAACGAAATATAGCACCGCAACATGGGTGATTGTTTAGCTATATTCATTCTTATGTTGCCGCATTAAAAGTGGTTTTGTATTTTTTTCTATTTAATGAAATCGAACGGAATCTATAGCAGCTAAAACAATTACGATCGAAATGGTAACTACAGAATCATTTCAATTCCGATCGGAATTTGTGACATACCTGATAAAGTAGAAGCTTGCAATCTAAGCTTCTAAGGGTTGAGTTTCTACAAAAAGTGAGTTTATTAATATTATTAACTTTATTTGTGTCAATTTTGCTTCAATATGTCTTTTTAGGTTAAGCGTCTATCGAGATGTATGCCGGGTTATTTGACCTCTTAGTGTTGAGGTATGGTTTGGTTATTTATTTGAATAGGAAGACATGAGTCTCTATGCAGAGAAAAGTTTATGTGACAACATTTTTGCTGGTTACAAATGGAACAAACTGAGATAGAAACATCTTTTGAAGATTTTGATTTTTAGCCCTTATAATACATATTCCCGTTTGCAAGGAATATTTAAACTCTCATGGACTCATTATATAAAATCAAACTCTTAGCTAACAAAAACAAAAATTGTTCATACAAAATTAAATCGTTTGTAAAAGTTTCGTTTTACGAAATTATACCTTTAAGATCATTTAGGTCTTCGTTTTAATATTTTGGGAATTATTTATAAAACTTAAGCCTAATATACTCAAATGATTTTATTTAATTGCTTAAATTATAATTATATTGATTAAGAAGAAAAAACTATAACCATTGAGGCCAACAGGTATTCATTATTATTCAAAGTTTGCTAAAATAATTGTTAAAGTGTTTGAAAATTCAATTAAACTCATCACAGTACTTTTCTATTTACATTTGTAAATAATCAAAATATAACCGAAACTTATCTCTTATTGTTCCGCTTAAAGCATAATTATTCTTGTAATTAATTAAAAATTATAAATTTTATAATTAAAACCACAGAATCATTTGAGCCTCATAATATTCAATAATTCCTCAGTTTTTGTTTTACTAAAAATATATTTTATACATCAGAAGAAAAAAATTAAAGAAAAAAGCTTAAACATTAATAATAAAAGAATGAGAATAAGTATAGAGAAGGTGTGTAAAAGCATTAATCAAACTATTAAAACGCCATTAAATGTATGCGCCAACTTTGTTTCCCAGAACAAAAGAAGTAAAAGGCCAAAACAATAAGCAAAAGATGACTTGATAACAACAGAGAAACTGAGTAAAATAAAGCGAACTTTTTATAGCCAGTTTATAAAGCAAATATTCTGTCGGGCCACATTCATATCGAGTTCCTGAGTGGCTAACTAACATTGTTTCAAATACATCATCATAATAATATTTAACAATTGTGTATTAGTGATAGCAGTATATAGTATAGCCACGTTGATCTGAGAACGAAATTTTAACAATAAAGTTGCTGTTTTTGTACAAACACCAATTAAATATTTTGTTTTAGCAGTTAACGCAAGGTTAAGATTTAATAACTCCCAATTTGTATTACTTTTATTTGCATATGGATACAAATATGGAACAAATTCATTTTTCCTAGCGAAAAATAATGAAGTCACTCTCTGTACATGGTAACTTGATTACTTCTATCGTGGCTTCTTTAATATACACGCAAAGAAAAAACATGGTTTTTGTATGGTCACGGCAACCACACTATGTTTTCTGTAACAATACATGTTTGCTGTGAACAAATTATAGTTATTTTAAACAATACTTTGTTCACTATAAACAAGTTTTTGTTAACAGTTAATCATCCAATGGTTATACGCACCAAAAACGCGAAATGGTTGATTTGAACCATATTAAAATTCAAATTAAAACCAAATTTTTTTAATATTTAAAAATAAAATTATATTTATAACCATAATATATTAAACATAGTATGTTAAGTATAACTAAAAATAAACAAATAATGTTGGGTTTTAAAAATACATATTTAGGTTTTGGTCTTTTTTTTCAGTTAAGAAATATGTGTGTAAGCTATAGGTTCATCTAAAACCGTAAAAACATTAAATACACATTTGTTGTCAACAAATAAATTTGTTTTTTATCATAAATGATAGTTTTAAATTAAAAAATTATCAAACATATAAAAAAGGTAAGCAGAAAATATCAAAATACGTAAGTTCCCATGGGAACAATATTATTATGTTTTAAAATAATATGGCTTCAATATAACCTTATAATTCAAGCCATATTATGGTTACCTCAACCATGTTTTTTCTTTGCGTGTATGTAGGTATTTTCCGCTTTTATTTAATTGTCGAGCTTACTTACATGCATATATTAACATTCTATTGAATTATTTTAAGTAGGCCATAGAATAAAGGAATATTTTGTTTACAAATTAGGTGGTACATTTTTTAAGTCACGGGAAAATTGTATTTTAGACACTAGCAGAACGTGATGCATTTTCTGGATCATTACATTCTTCTTAAGCATTCTTCAAATCTACCTACGTTGGCTAATATTTAGCTGTAAACTTCATCTATTTAAATAATCAAATTAAGATATAGCAATGAAAAAACATTATTTAATTGGTTAGAACGAAGTCAACCCCTACCTGAGGCTTTTATCTTATTGTCTGTGTTTTTTTTTCACATTACCGGGTTATATTTGCTTTTGTTTCTGTTGACTAATTTAATTCAGAGCTCCTGACATATCGATGTTTGCTGAGGACACAGCTTTTCAAAAAATTCACCAATGCTCCCAAGAATGAATAACTAAATCATACTTAAACTTTAGAAGCTCAAATACATTTTAAGAATGAAAGAAATATTAAAAACTTGCACGTTGACTAAAACTATATATCCTTAACTAAGATTGCAAACTTCTCCTAAAGTATTGAGGTACGGAGTACATTCTATGTTTTACACTTAGAAGTATGTAATTAAAAAATGCCAAAAGAAGATTCTACGAATGATTACAACCGCTTAAAAATTAGAGCAATTAAAAAAGATTCAAATGTGGCATTGCTTTGAGAAACATATGGTAACGCGTTTAAAGAAATTTGAAGTGCATCCAAACTCGACTTATTGCCCAATTTTCTATAACTGCCGAGTATGTACTAGTATTTTCGAGGATATTTTCGTTAACCAATTAAAATATTCTCAAATGATCCTTTAATAAGGTTATATAGGATATAAGTAAACGTGCAGAGAGTAGAAGGTGGTTGTTTTGTTTCGTATAAAACAGTTCACTAATCTATAATCAAAAACTAATATTTTTCCAAAAAAGTGCTTAGAGCAAGAATTGTGATTTATTTTGCACAATAAACATTGTTTGCCACTATATATATTTTGGAACCGGCACATGATTGGGAAGATTATTAATTCTAGGAAGCGGTCTAAATGTGTGCATCGATGGACCAAATATATTATGACGCAGTGAGGTGGATCGCTAGGAATGCGAAACAATATTCCAACCGTTTAATTTGAAAAATAAACTTCCTAGTAATTTCCAAGTTGCGCCTACCCCAAATTAGTTGTTACCCCCTCATAACACTCTATCCCTTTAACGCACCAGCCCAAAGCTTTGATTTAAATTATATGGATAAAATAAAAATTTGGAAAAAGAAATCAATTCCAGACAAATTAAATAAGGTTAAATTTCCGCCGTTAAAATGAGAAACATAATCTTGCTTAATACACTAGAATTCTATTTCATTTTGTATCTTGGAGATGAGTTTATAACTTAAAAACCTAAAAGCTTGTGACAACTTCATATATTTTACAATACCAAAGTATACTTGATCTCGAGAGTAACTGCTTAGACTGGCCGTGTTTATCAGTTAGTAAAACCTTTTCTTTTTGCATAATAATTATACCAAACAAAATGTTGCAGGCCATAATAATAAAAAAACAACTGGAACAACAACAATAATGATGATGAAAACGGCAAAATGCGATTAAAATAATTAAATGATAAATACCTGCAATTAATCGTTTTATCATGTAAATTTTATTTATACGGATTTATACGGATACAAAATATTTTCAATTTAAAAAAGTGACTGCAAACAATTTTCACCAGAACTTGAAGTTGTCGCCTTTTAATGAATCTCATTTATTTAATGCAACAGAAATTAAGAAACAGACCACAAATACCAAAAATACACATAACAACAACAAAGTAAACCTTAAATAACCAACGAAGTATATCTTCCAAGTTTTAACAACTTTTCAACGCACAACAACTCAAACTTAAACATTAATATTTGTTTAGTTAAAAGGTTTGTTCCAAAACATTCTACAATATCCTTTTCTGTTTCTGTTTTTTTTTTTTTTGTTGCGTTTTTGTCATTTTTGAAGATCTTTATCGATAAAATCCCAGTCGAAAATGGTGATTGTATCGCGTTGCCTGAACAATACCGAAGACATATTGCTTGAGAAATTTAAATGTCATTCGAGGTCTTTTAAACTTCCAGCAAGTTTCAGCATCCGTATACATGCATCGAAGTACAAGTTGGCCAACATTATGACGTTCTTTACTGGTTGGTTCAGTTATTTAAATGGTTGGAAGTTTCGTTTGTTGTTATTGTTTTTTTTTTTTTGTTTTATCAGTTTCAAGCATTTATCCATATACTATACAAACTAAGATTGAAACCTCTCCAAGTATGGACTTTATACGTTTATTAGTGTGTGTGTAGTTGATTGTGGGAATGAGTTGTAACTTGTGAAAATTAATTGAGCTGTTTAACTTTAAGATACAGAAAAGAAATGAAAGTTAAAAATTTAAACGACACAATAATTAATAATAACTTAATTAACATATCAATGCGTATTTTATTTTATTTTATGTTAAATTACAAACACATGCAAACAAAAAAATTCCTATGAAATACTGGCTACAATCCAGATAAAAAGATACTTAAACAAATTATGATTTGTCATTAAAGTTTATAACATGTTGACAACCACATAATTGGTCTTAACTGCTAGACATTGTTGCGATTATCACCTTTAATAAAAAAATAAGTTTTATTTGAATATTGTAAAAATTATTTACCAATTTTTATAATAAAATTAAGATTCGTTATTAAAAAATAAACTAAACTCTGCACTCCATAAACAATGTTTGGTTGGACCATATTATTATATTTATTATTATTATTGTTATTATTATTTTTTTTTATTATTTTAATTGTTACAATTATTTTGGCAATTAAGAATGATTTTGTTTTGAAAGTAATCCAAACCAAATTTTAAGACTCTTACTTTTATAGGGTTTAAGTTATGCTTTATGTATTTACTTTGTACAGGGGTACCCATCCCTTAATAATTACCCAGCGATAAGTACTACTATACACAATGGGTACCTCTATATAATTCTATATAAAATTCTAAAATTTATATAAAATTCTTTCAAAAATAAAATGTACCATCAAGTTTGAGGCACTTTTCAAGTGCTTACTTTTGCTACTTTTTCTTTATCTTCTCTTTGAGGAAAAAAGGATCCTATATTTGAACCGAGATACTAAGGTACCTCCTCAAAAAGTTGTATATAAATTCATCCAAACAGACAGACATTTAGAAGGTCAGACAGACAGATAAAATTTCTAAAAATTGCTGTTTTGTATTCCACTTCGATTACTATCTGCACCAGAAATAAATGTTTTTTTAATATATCATGATAGAAGTGGTCCTGTTACAGTTATTATTTGTTATTTAATGTATAGAAGTATATTTGAAACTAATTAAAATCTTGAATTGGTGCAAAAATTTTTTTTGCTGCTCATGGAAATAAAATAATTTTAGCAAAATAATTATATTTTTTATTTCTTGAAATTAAGAAATAAATTTTTTTCACAATAGTTATAGCGCAAATTTGCAGTGCATATTGAATTAGTTTATGAGCATAATTTTTAAATATATTGCGTTTTTGTGCAAAGCATTTAATTCATTTATAAGAAACAAAAAAAACACAAAAAGGAAAATAATATATAAAATTATTAGTGACTTTTATAAACAATTTTATTTAATACTTTTCCTTTTTTAGAAATATTTAAAAAAAATTGTTTATTTTATTTGAATCTGAGCAAATATGCACTACTACTTTTGCTCAAGGTTTTTAAGTGCTACATCACTTTGTATGTAAATAAGTTTTATATACATACATGCATACATATACATATGTATGTATGTGATTATTTTTTTGGCTCATCTCAGGCAATTAAATAAAGTCGAAGTTCCCCAATTTAGTAATTTAGGATCAATTTTATATTTGTTGTGTACTTTGACTACCAACCAACTACCAACCTAGTCCACACTCAAATAACTTTCCAACTGCGTAGAGAGTCATAGCCACCTATTTGAATAAATAAGCAAGTTAAACTTCAACAGTTAGAGGTCAAATAACTTGGCATATATATTTATTTATGCACCTGGAAAAGTTATACAATATCAAAAGCCATTGACATAAATTAAGTTAAAATCAGTGCAAATTGTTTATTGGCAGAAACCCAACCCTAAGCTTGTGTTGCAAATCTTAACTGTACAATTAGATCCTAAAACCAATATGGTGTAATCAACGGCCCAGTTCCTCACTGGTATACTAAGAACTTAAACATTCACAAAGATCTTAAGCTGGCGTATATCAGATCCGGAAAATTTTAATTACATTTCTATTATCCCAAGTAGCATCACAACATTTACAAGACCACATAATAAAGTTGGAAAAATGAATAAAAATGCAATCATATAACTTTTACACTAGGTAGGGACTTATGCCCGCCTATTCGCATAAATAATCAAATGATACCCCTGCTTTCAGACGTTAAATACCTCGGTATACATCTTTACGGATGCCTTACTTGAAAAAGCCGCATCCAAGTTAACACAAATGAAGTTAAAAGCAGTCCAACTAAACTGGCTTACTGGCAGAAACTCTACCCTCAGCTTATATTGCAAACTTCAACTGTACAATTCGATCCTTAAACCAATTTGGAACTATGGGATTCAATTATGGGGCACTGCCTCAGGTGGCAATGTTAACAAAAATTCAAAGGCGCCAAAATAAGATTCTACGAATGATCACAGTTGCTCCCTGGTATGTCAAAAACTCTAATATTCACAAAGATCTAAACGTGCCAACAGTTAAATCAGAAATAGCGAAACATGGGGTAACGTATTTGAAGAAGCTTGAAACTCATCCAAATCCATTGGGGCGTAAGATTCTTAATGCTCCTGGTTACATTCGACTAAAAAGAAGAGATACTGCTTTTCTAGGCCGTACAATAGAGGGCTGACCCGTAAATGATTTCATCAATCGTGGAATATACATTATTTTTGTCTAGCAATGGCTGGACTTATTAATTCTATTTATTTTATTTTTATTTTAGACTTAAGATATGAGTAAGTATTGTTAGTTCAATATATTAAAGATACAATAAGTAAAATATGAATTAAAAAAATTTCTATTATAATCAAAAGCAATGTGTAATTCGATATTCCGAATTGTAAGTAATTGAAA
This sequence comes from Phasia obesa, assembly GCA_949628195.1. NCBI lineage: Eukaryota > Metazoa > Arthropoda > Insecta > Diptera > Tachinidae > Phasia > Phasia obesa. The sequence continues at coordinate 107,510,900 of OX451215.1, read as the reverse complement.
TCAAGTCAATTACAAATGCATAAAATTGTAATTAAAAAATCTTAATTTCAATTACTTGTAATTTGTAATTAAACATATTTAATTACACATTACATGTAATTGGAAATGTTTAAATAAAAACTACGAGTAATTGCAATTACTATTTTGAAAACAGCGCCACCTGTTAAGCAACATTGCTTAAAATATACTGTTTTCAAAAATAAAAGATGCCTTAAAGTATGCAGTATCTTTAAATTGGTAAAAAAAAGTATTGTCAGGACGCCCACAATGTGTGCGGGCACAGCTAGTTTTTTAATAAAACTGTAATTTATTTGTGGGGGGAAGAACTACTTCCTAATCGTATTTCACTGGTTGCTTAGGCCAGGTCGTCAGGAAACTTTTTTCCTAATTTTAGAAAAATACTCTATAAGTATAAAATTCTGTTTTTTTATAGTGGTATAAGTCCACTTTCTCAAAAAACTAAGTTAACGGTAACTTTAATGAGCTATAGACACCTTCTCTCTTTATAGTTAACAAAAAAATTCAATAGAGTTCTATTTTGGCATAAAATAAACTGTAACAGTTTTGCTGTACAATGCTATCACATAAATATTTCTTTTGAAAGTAGAATCCATTCCTAATAATTATAATTAAAACAACTTTCTTATTGCAATTATTATTGATTATTGCTATTTCAGTGCATGCTATTACTAAGGCCCGTTTCACACTATAATACTGAGTATTAATATTTGCATTGGATTTTGTAAGAAATAAATCAAATGCGAATTTCTGTGATTGCTAAAAAATCTAACGTAACATAACACTATCATACTGCAAATTTAATGAAAAATCAAGCAAAGCAACAATCCGCGACGAAACATTGTTCAATGTTCAATGCCGCGGTTGCGAAATTTTTTATTTATTTATTTTTTTATTTGAAAAAGAAGAAGACCAAAAAACCTCAGCAAAATTAATATGTTACCACTTTATTCAAGGAGCAAAACAAAAGATAAATATAATGATATGATAAGTTTGCTAACCTTATATACCACTTATTCACCATAAATACTTCAACATAAGTAGATACTAAATGCAAAAGAAAACTAAGTTTAAAATAATTTTTTTTATATTTAAAGATCTTAACGAAGTAGTTTTCATTTTTATATTTTTAATATGACTGAAATAAACTCCCAACAAACTTGGTTAATCCTGTATTTAAAAGTATTCATTTTAACTATTAGTTTTTACATAAAAATCAATTTTAGTAAAGCTTATGTATGCCTATAAAAATATGGACTTAAATTTGCTCCTGTTTTGATTTCTTGTAATATGTTAGTTTTGAAAGTGCTATAAGTCCATGTGGAGCTAAAAAAACATTTATTTTTGCAAATAATTTTACTAATTATTATACTATTTAAAGTTGGCCAATATTTTTAAATTGATTCAAAGACCAAATCTCAAATATCTCTTTATATGAAAAAATGGACTTATACCACTTTCAAAAAACCAGTATCATACCATAAAACCAGTACCATATGTTAATAGAATAATATTATAGAATATTAAAGCTTCAACAAAACACCAACAAACAAAGTACGTTTTTATTTTTTTCTTACTGTCCTACAATAGGATGGTTTTTGCCATTACTTAATGCAGACGTAAGGGGTAATGAAATTAATACAAAAGCTAATTTTTTCTCCGAAAAAAAAACGAAAATTAGCAAGAGTCGCCAAAAAGTTTCACAAGTAACGAGTGATTTTTTAATAGCTTGAGAACTTTTTTTTTAAAAAAAACGCATAAAATCTCATCGGTTCTTTATTTGAAACGTTAGATTGGTCCATGACATTTACTTTTTGAAGATAATTTCATTTAAATGTTGACCGCGGCTGCGTCTTAGGTGGTCCATTCGGAAAGTCCAATTTTGGGCAACTTTTTCGAGCATTTCGGCCGGAATAGCCCGAATTTCTTCGGAAATTGTCTTCCAAAGCTGGAATAGTTGCTGGCTTATTTCTGTAGACTTTAGACTTGACGTAGCCCCACAAAAAATAGTCTAAAGGCGTCAAATCGCATGATCTTGGTGGCCAACTTACCGGTCCATTTCTTGAGATGAATTGTTCTCCGAAGTTTTCCCTCAAAATGGCCATAGAATCGCGAGCTGTGTGGCATGTAGCGCCATCTTGTTGAAACCACATGTCAACCAAGTTCAGTTGTTCCATTTTTGGCAACAAAAAGTTTGTTAGCATCGAACGATAGCGATCGCCATTCACCGTAACGTTGCGTCCAACAGCATCTTTGAAAAAATACGGTCCAATGATTCCACCAGCGTACAAACCACACCAAACAGTGCATTTTTCGGGATGCATGGGCAGTTCTTGAACGGCTTCTGGTTGCTCTTTACTCCAAATGCGGCAATTTTGCTTATTTACGTAGCCATTCAACCAGAAATGAGCCTCATCGCTGAACAAAATTTGTCGATAAAACACATTTCGAACCGAACACTGATTTTGGTAATAAAATTCAATGATTTGCAAGCGTTGCTCGTTAGTAAGTCTATTCATGATGAAATGTCAAAGCATACTGAGCATCTTTCTCTTTGGCACCATGTCTGAAATCTCACGTGATCTGTCAAATACTAATGCATGAAAATCCTAACCTCAAAAAAATCACCCATTACAAACAATTTAAATACATCTTAAGTTTAAACTTAACGAAAAAATTTGAAAAGAAACTTCCAAAATATTAAGGATGATTTAATCTAATGTAACCAAAGGTTATTCAAAAATTATTGAATGTAAACGTTTTTCCTTACTCTTGTTATATTATATATTTCTTTTACGGTGTTTTTGTTTTTAAATATATCACCTAATTTATTTATTTATTTAGATACGATTGTTATTCTTTTTTACATTTTTATTATGTGAAGGTAATTAATAATTTGTTTAATTAAACAATTTTTGGCCAATAATTCCAAATTTTTTTAACCTAATGAATTTAGCCTTCATTTAGCCCTGAAACATTCTGCTAGTGTCTGAAACAAAATTATCATATTTACGTATATTTGGAATATACGAATTCGATCCTGTTAAGGATAAGTTATTTCAAAGTTAAAAAAATTCTAAAATTTTACATGTCCACAGCGCCACTTCTGAAAAATGCAACAAGCAGAAACTCAATTTTGTCTCTGACCTATTTATTGGCAAAATTAAAAGTATTTTGTGTATACTTAGCCGTTTTATCTGTGACATCTATAATTCTTATTTGGTTAATATTAATTGTGATGATAGTTATTTTTATCATCAATAATTCTTAAACCGACAGGTTTTCGTGCGTTTTTGTTATAAAAGGACAAATGTTTTGTTCAGACAAACTTTTCAATTAAAGTTTACCTTAAAACTGAACTTTGAGTGGCTCTCATTCATTTTTCAAGGCTTGATAATACGTATTCATTTCGTTGTTTACTACTTAAATGTAAATTTCTATGAACATCGTATTGTTTATCCCCAACATAACAGGAAATTCGGTAGGAGCGAAAAAATAACACATTTGGATATATGGGTGGTCTAACACTGTACATATGTATTTTTCAACTTAAATATTATGACTACTACCAAAAATACTTTACACATTAAAATAAATATGTTAATCGTACACATTTAATGAACTTGGCGTAGACTTTAACAACTATCAGCGGCAGCATAATGTTTTGCTTAATGACTTCTATCATATCTTCTTGTTTTTGTAATTATTACGGTATCAAGGCAATAGACAAATCACATTAAACAATATACATATGTATGTATGTATGAACATATTAAATTGTACCTAAATTGTAATGTTTATTTGGAACATTTACGTTAAAATTTTAACCAAAATGTCGAAAAAAAGACTAAAACCCTAAAAAAAAAACCAAACAGGGTTATGATTTCCATTGCAATATTTATATGTACATATGAATTTATGTTGTTATGTATACACTTATGTATGTATGTATGTACATATGTACAATATTTAACATACGTATAATATTTAACAATACGTATAAAACAATGAACATTAATGTTATTTTTGTTTTTTTTATATATTTTTAATGACCCAAGAAAAAGTAAAAGAATATTACATATTTCATATTCGTTCATTTTGATTGACGTATTGCGTGCGTATAATTGAACAAAGATATACATTTTACATAAACAATAATATCTTAATACACATTCATACAAACAAAAATATGAATATGTACATACATATGTATGTACATAGCTTAATCATGACAAAAAAAAGACCGCCATGTTTTTCCTCATATTTCTTTAGCAATTCGATAGGTTTTATTTTATGTACATATGTAGCTTTTTTATAGGGATGTACATTGTACATACAATTAAATTTTCACTTTATTCTCTATTGTAAATTATAAATAGAAATGTATCTCTGTGTCAACACAAAACAGAAATACACGCACACTTTAGGTAAGAATAGATTTTGTATAGAAACATTTCAATTGCATTAATACAATAACTTATCAACACTATATGTTGCAGAACATGAATATTAAAACGTACACAGTAAGCGCAACATCTTCAAATGTAAATTGCACTGCATTATCCACAAGTGAACGAAGTTTCGGTTTGTGTCTAAACTAATTTGCACATAATTGTCGTTAAAAAGCCGGAAGTTTAGCAAATATCAGCCAATTAAAAATTAGTGCGAAATATAGTGTGTGTGAAAAAGGTTAGGAAAAAACATGGTATTCTAGTTGGCATATGACCTTCCTATAAGAATCCTTGATCCTTCTACAGGCTCACTTACATTTTAAGTAAACTTAGGTTTCACAAATAGAGGGTGGAATTTTTTTCATTGCAAGAACTTTTTATTTGAATATAATTTTATGTGATAAAACTAAACTAAATAAAGCTTTTATAATTCTTTTTGTTGCCAAGGCACATGTTGATTTTGCTCGGCTTCTTTGAATTTTAAATTTGTTTGAATGGCTGGCATTAATACAACTGTTGTTGCTGTTTGTAGTTTTTGCTACATCTTCGTTTTATGTTGCGTTTATTGACTTGTGTTTATTTTATTTCCCGTTTCTTACGCTCTGCCTGTTGTTAGTTAACATGTGGTTGCGTATTGCAAATTAAAATAATCTTTTGCGGCCCATTTAATTTTAACGGTCCTTGAAAGTCACCACATTTAAAACTAATTTGCCTTTTCTTAATAAAATTCTTTTATTTAATAAAAAAAAAACTAAAATAAACCGTAATGGTTTTTTTTTTGTTTAATTAAAAAAAAAACGATTTTCTGTTAGTTAAAATGAAATTAACAGTGATGTTTATGGGGCATAAACAATTTTGCGTAATTAACCAACAAAGTAAATTGTAAAGAAATGTAAGTTTATGTTCTGTTTAAGTTTGATTATTTCTATTATACCTACTTAGGTATTATTTATAAAACAATTTAAAACAGCATGGAGTTTAAAGTGAAACCTTTTCTCTTTTATCAGGGCCTTGGTATAGTTATTTTATCTCCTCCCAACTTTTATTGCCTCTTTCTTACACCCAAAACCCTAACTACCCAGCCATTTCTTAAAATTTGGAAACAGGAAATAGCTCGGTGCGTAGTCTGTAGATTGTCATAAGCGGAGTAGTAGTTCTCGTCAACATACAGCAGTGTGTACAACCGTGCATTGTCTTGATCTTGACAGTAAGATGTCCACTACATGTAAGGCCTCGTTATCATAATGTTACAACTTTTACTCGTAAAGGGCCATTACGAGGAGCATCACCAAGTCATCGAGCTATTTTCAAGTCATTATTGTCACCTGAAATCGTTAGTAGTATTGTGAGGGTACCAACAATTAAGCCGTTGAAGCGGGTCATGTATGGAATGAAAATCATCCTGATAATAAACAGCGATATTGGGTAATGACTAAAGATGATGATTTTTATTGGGATGCTGCTAATTTCTAGTGTGTTCCACGCGAATTCTCATCCAGCAAAATAACTGTGGGCTTATTATAATATGCCAATTAAGAGAAGGCGTACACTCCGGATTGCCATGTACCCATAGATGAACAATTATTTCCATATCTCTGGCGAAAAACAACTTACATATCTCTTTGATAGAATCATAACTTTAGCTATTGGAAAGTTATAATAATGGGCCTAAGAGTTTGCCATCTATGTACATAGAAACTGTAACATATATGTAAACTTTAACAGGACCATTTTTATACATGAAATACTTTTAAAAAATTTTGTTGCCGAAATGGAATACAAAACAGCAATTTTTGAAAATTTTGTCTGTCTGTGTTCGCATCACGTAAAAACTATTGGATTAATTTTAAAGCTATTTTATGAGGAGGTACCTTAGTATCTCAGTTCAAATAAAGGATAATTTTTCGCCGCAAATATATCCCATTTCCAAGAGAAAAAGTAGTGAAAGTACGCAATTTTACCGATTTAAAGGTACTGCAAACTTCACAGCACATTTTATTGTGAAAGCGGTATATTTTAAACACTTTACAGAACTTCATAATTATTTTCCCATCCCTGGGAAGAATTCTAAGATTCAACTTCTGTTATCATGCTATAGGGTTTATCGTCAACTTTTACCATAGTTTAAATTTGTTTTTGGTAATTTGCTTTAAAAATTTGTTATAAACAGGGACATAACTTTTATAGCAAATATTTAAAACAATCCTGAAATAATTATTAACCAACAATTTTTTAAAATTGCTCTCTGAATAACAGTTATAAATAAGGAATATTTGTTTGGTCTGCCATAACTATTAAATTTAACAAAAATAATTTTTAGTTTTCTATAACCTTTATAAAATATTTTTATTTAATTTAAATAAATACACATATTTATAAATGTTTTACTGAAGCCTTTAAAGATATACATAGTTTTATACTTTATAATGGTTCAAAAAGGTGCTAGTAATTCAAATGATAATAAATCTGTCAAGTGCGAGTCAGACTCACACACGTAGGGTTCGGTACTATGGTTAGTACAAGTTGTTAATTTTTTCACGTCTTATGGGGCATAAATAATAAACGTAATATTATTACTTATTTTTTATTCTAGAGCATAGTACTAAATAACCTGTGTAAATATCAAGTGTCTGCCTATAACGTTTAGAAGAGAAGGTCAAATTGCTCAAATTCTCGACATTTAGAGAATTTATTTTCGTTACTTGTTGTTACACTAGATATTTTAAAACATAATATGTGTAAAGAGTCGGCCTATTACTGCTCAAATATAATTACTTTCTATGAAAATATTAGAAGCCTACCTATTACGGTTCAAAAAATATGGCAATATAAGTCTCAATATGTTTTTGAGGAACACCCTTTAATTGTCATAGCGGCGATGACAATACATCTACTGTAAAAATTTCAAGAGTATACCTATTACGGTTAATACCGTAATAATTTTACTATCAGAACAGCCTTTAATTTTTAGGTTTATTGTTTTCTACCTATTTATATAGCGAACTAAGTTTTAATTACTGTTTGTAAATCTTTAGTCTATGCCTCCTACAGTTATAGAAATTATCACATATATGTACGTGAATAACACGTCTCTATCGGAACACCATATAGGTTTTAGAATTTTTTGCTATAGCGGCAACTGTTATAAATCTTCTGTGAAATTTTCCAGAGATAAAAGGCGTTGTTGCGAAAACAATAGGGTCGCGTTTTTACCTTTTGGGTACGGATCCCTAACCAAGATGATAATGAATTAAGTCTTTATTTGTTTTTGACAAGAACTATACCGAAACCATTGACCAACCAGCTTAAGAAGACCAAAAAACTTTTTTTTACTTATAATGGTTATAGAAGTCCAAAAACAAAATACATAATTTTTGTAATGGTTATTAAAGACCTAAAAAAATAAAAATAATATTTAATTATATTATTCTAATAGACGAAAAAAAAATAAAAATATTTTATAATGGTTATGGAAAACCAAAGTAAATAAAATCTTTTATAATGGTTCCCAAAATAAGAAAAAAATAAATATTAATTTTAATGGTTATGAAAGATCTAAAAATTAAAAAATATTTTATAATGGTTATGACAGGACAACTTTTTTTGTGGTTGCTTATAATTGTCACTACAGGACCGAAATTTTTGCAGTTATTTTTTCTGTAACCAATGTAATATTAAAATAAAAATAACAGTTATTTCGGGTCTCTGGTTATAAATATAAAATTTCATTTTATATGTTTTGAAAATATTATATCGAGGCCACACCTGGGACTAAGTTTTGGTTTGAATAAAATATGAAAACTTTCTTAAAATATAATCAGCGGTGTCCTTATTTTACTTCATATTTAATATTGTATAGTATAGTGCTTTTACAAAGCAAATTTGTCCAATTTAAATTAAAATTACACATTGTGTAAAAATTAGTTTGTACTATATTTGTAGTTACAACTTCCCAGGCATGATACTATTTAATTTTATTATGAACAACTTGCCATTGATAAGGATTTTTATTCTACTATTTTTTAAATTTACTATAATCCTTTAAAACCAACAAAATTTTTAAGCTATGTATTTGAAAGCATACACATGTAATTACTCAAAGTATGGTTTTATTAAAAAAAATGGGAAGCGAAATTGTAAAGGTTGCAAAATATTTAAACTAGGAACAATATAGTCAAACTTTCTGTCGAAAATACTATGAAAGTAGTAGTTATTTGTAAAAGTTTCCCATCTTCACGCATAAAATCGAATTTGAAGTAATTCAATATAAAGTTTGATATTTTTAATTTCACCGCAAAAATTACTTTCTTATTAAAATTTTTATCATTGCACATATCGTCATTTGAGCCAAACAATTTTAGTTTAAAAATAGATTTTATTTTTGAATATAAATATATAAATATGGTTAACATGTTGGTTTTTGGTTATGTACTACCCAAAATAATACAGAATAGCATTTGTTTTTACAAAACTCTGCTACAATTATATCACTCACTTCGGATAATTTTTTTTACAATTGTCATAACGTTGGTTGTGAAAAAATTTATTATATTTTGACGGCAAGCAAATACTATTCTACAATTTAAAGCCTGTTCACAAGCTGTTTGAGTTAGAGTGTATTTTAATAAACTTTATGTCATACAAGAAGCTTGTAAATTGAACAATTTATTCATAACAAATGTCAATATCGTCTTTTAACTGTTTTATTGCATCATTGGCGATTAGATCTACTCTAGGAGTAACAGTCCTAGCCGATAATGGCATGAAATTAATTATTAAAATTATTTTATTGTTAAAAAAAGAAATAAAGGCAGAATCTAAAAATAACTCTTTTATTCACCAAGCTCTACAAAAATTTGGAGAGGCGAGTTACCCACCTTTGAGACCATATAGCGACCACCCCTGGCAAAATAAAAACAAGCTGAAATACTCCTCTGCTATGCTCATGTTAAATTTTGGATCCATCGGCCTAGCTCTTTACAAATAGCTGATTATTTCCAAAATTGTGCGACGTGGTGGGCACAGCTAGTTAATTATATTATTTCTTTGTGTGTTATACAAATTTAGTAAAATTTCTTAAAAAAATAAAACAAATTATTTATTTTTATATTGTTTTTTTTTTTTTTTAACGTTAATCAACAGTTCGATATTGCCAGTTTGTTTCTTATGTTTGGTTAAAAATTGTATGCAGTCATTTAGCAAATAAGAGTTGACACCTGTTTAAAGTCAGTCTAACTGAAAGTATACTTTATTTTTCACTATCTTAGATATGAGTACTTATTGTTAGTTCCAATATTTTGAAGATACAATAAATAATATAAAATGAAAAAAATCCTTATTATAAAGTCAACAAAGATAATTAGAGTTTTTTAGTTTTAAGCCTACTTTAGCAAGAGTCGTCTATAGAGCAACTATGAATGGGTCAATATTTTTCAAGTATTAAAAACTTTTTTTTTGTTTTATGATTCGCAGTTCCATGTATTTTGATAATATTGTTCTGTAAAGCTTTATTAAAATGATATAGAAACCTAAATAATTATTTAAAAAATTGGAGAACTATTAATTATTTTTTTCTGTTTCTGTTGTTTTGAAACAACATAACGAAACTTGTCTTACAAAAAAAAAAAAAACTTATTCAAAATACTATAGTCATGTTTTGAGTAACACTTCAAATTCCTTGCATTTCTCATTATTTCACAAATTACGAGTATTTCAATATTTTGTAAATATAACAGATTATTGGCATAACAACCAAGTACGCATACTGCATTACAAATTAAGTCTAAATATCCTTCTGCACACACACACACCTTCCTGTAGACAAAATTTAAAGTAATCATTTCTAGAACTCCCACAGGTTTTTAAAATTTACTTCATTATTTCGTAAATGTTCGCAAGTTATCTGCACCGCTTGACACTTTCTACTTCTGCCAAAGACAAGCCGAAAAATAAAGATGATGTGTTTCTTTTGAAATGAACACAGAAAATTCTCTAATTTCAATAATGTGAAACATTGGAAACTATTTACTGTAATTAAAATATCTAACCTTCAAATTAGTAGTATGGAGGATTTTTTTTTTTTTTTCAAGAAAAAAATTTATTGAATTGATGCACAAATTTCCGGAGCGCGGAATTATACCAGACCGAGCTCATACTGCTGTGGATAATACGTTATAACCGTAAAATGCTAAGGTTTTACAAAAAATTATTGGGTTTTGGTAAGCAGTGAAATAAAACTCATTTCTTTTAAAAGCAGTTCTCATAAGCGCATTTGAGAATGCTATAATTGTAAGACAATAATAATAATAAACTACATCCTCTCTCGCTTACGAGGATGCAGATATGTAAACGAATAAGTTTTTATAAGGAATTTGGTGTAGCAAAGAGATCTACCAAATGGGACATCGCAAACAAAAATCATGCCTTCCTGAAGCAGCCTGGAAGGAAGTAAATGTAATTTTTTGCTGGGAAATAACGTTGCAAAATATTACTACTTGCAGACAAGCTCGAGGAATCCTCAGGGAGGAAAGTAAGGGTTAGATATTTCTAATAAATAAAAATATAATGTAAGTTAGTTTAACTGAAAATGCAATTTAAAGTAAATGAAAATTCAGTTAAAACCCGGTCTACTCATTATTCATTTAAATCAAATGAAAGGTTTTGTTGTTTTTTTAACTGTAATAAAATCAAACTTAAAATTCTGTAAAAATAAACGATTCTTCCGTTGTTTCTGTTTTTTAACTACAAAAATTTAAACTACAAATTTTGTAAAAATAAACGATATTTCCTTTATTTTTTTTATTTTACATAAAATAAAATAAAATTTTTTTAATCTTAAAGCTATTAAATCTTAAATTGTATTTAACAAATATGTATGTAATATGATGTAATTATGTTTGTATATTTTATAAATTAAATATATTTTAACTAGTCTCCATTATTCATCATTAACCAAAGAACTGAAAACTGAAACTACAATAATATGTAGAATAAATAATTAAACAACTAACGAATTGTAAACGTCTTACCTTTCTCTTGAAATTCCGAGCCGAATTGTTTTTAAGAAGATTTAAGATTTAAGATTTTTAAGAATTATTTTTAAATTTACCTAAATTTAAAATACAATGCAGTTTCAAAATATGCTAGCTACATATACCGGAAAGCATAAAGAACCATCATTAGTTGACGTAGTTTGTCCACCGTAAGGGTCGGCAAGTCTCAACAAATTGTTTCATATAATATCGTGCAAATAAATGTACGTAATAATCAAAAATTGGCAATCCGGCTATTAAAATCACTATTGGAAGCTTGGCGTAATCTTGTTTCTTGGCATTTATCCTGTGGTACGTAAATTACTTACCAGATAATATGTGACTGTGGTCGGAAGCTTTCAAACATTTAATATTTTCTTTTATACGTTTTTTTTTTATCTAATTTATTCAATTTATTGAATTTTGAATTTTTTTCTGAAACTAACAAATATAATTTTAACATACATACTTTGTTTTATTAATTTGGATATACCCGAATATTCAACTTTAAATAAATGAAAATATTAACTGTAACGGAAAATCAGTATTTATATTCAGGTTTTTTAAAAATGAATCTTGGAATAAGTAGAAAAATAAAATGCCTTGCATTTTAAATGCATATTCAGTTAAAAATAACTGTACGGAATACTTTTTAAATAAACTACAATCAATTACTGTAGAAATATTCTGAGTGTAGGAGTAAGACGGACGGAACTACTAATAGAACGCCTTGCTCATTACTAAGGAATCTTATTTTATTAAATTAGTTCACTCAGAATATTTTTAAGGTAACTGATTGTAGTTTATTTAAAATGTATGCAAAAAACTAAAAAGCGCTGTGTCAATTTAACCATTATGTTAATTTTTTAAGTTTAACCCTTTTGACCCCTTAAAACTCGTTGATATCCAATGTTTATTGTCAATATATGTATATACATACATCCTAAATTGTGATTGCTTGTGCAGTTGATGTCAAAGGACCTCCTTGCTCATTTTTTAAATTCATAATCCGATAGCAACTTCTTATTTTTCCTAGGTGTACCGGTTCCAAGAATCCTTTAAAGCAATATAAGCCTTTTACTAATGTAAATCAGTTATTGAAATATATTTTAAACTTTTTATGTTTTTAAAGATTGTCAACAAAGTGAAGTACAATGTCCGAAGATATATTTACCTAGTCCAAACGATTGACAGGTTCCTTCCCTAATACATAGCGTAAAACCATACACTATACCTGATGTTCCAGTACGGGTAAACAGTTTCATTACCAATTTGCTTTAAACTTGGCCTGCAATGGAAGATTTGCACACCATTAACCGCAATTATATACATACATACGTACATATTATATCATCAATATTTTTAAAAAAGAAGTATGTAGTTTATGTGTTAATTTCATATATTTTACGTTGTATTATACAATTTAGGTTTTTTCCTTTTGTTTGTTAAATATGTACATGTGTATGTTATAAGATTCTTTGAAAAAATTTAATAGTTTTAAGATAACGAAATAAAGGAAAATTTGTTTAGAACAAAATTGATGGCTATTTTTTACGGTTCAAATATCATAAACAAAGGGAAAAAATCATTAAACTCTACGGACTTTGTAGTTAATTTTTGGCATTTAAAAAATCAGAAACAACGGAAAAAATCCGTTATTTTTACGGATTTTTTAAATAGTTTTTTGGCAATTAAAACAAAAGAAACCATGGAAAAAATCATTACTTTTAACGGAATATGTAATTTATTTTTTGTCACTTAAATTTAAAGAAAAATAATTTGTTTTTACGGAATTTATTCATTTGATTTTTTATTATTTAAAAATAAAAGAAATTTTCTTTTGTTTTAAATGAATATTGAGTAGACTGGTTTTTAACTGAATTTTCATTTGTTTTAAATTGCATTTTCAGTTGATTTAACTTACATAATATTTTGAAAGTTGTAGTCATCCAGAACTATTTGATAAATGACTTAGTAAATTAAAAGCATTATGTTCATTATTATAATCAGATAAAGAAAAAGTAGATATTAGTGGCATATAATATAATGATAGTTTCTGGTTCTATCTCACGAATGGTTGGGCCGATATAAGCCGTGAGGGTGTGTTCGTTTTTGGTTATTCTTTATTCGCACAGCATCGATCTTCAAAAAAGTGTAAATATATCAAATCGCAGCTTCAAAACGACCAACTGCCATCAATGGTGTTTTCAGCAGCATTTTGCACAAAAATCGGGCAATGATGTTCCCCAGTGCGGCAATTTTGTTTTGTAACATAGCTAAATTCCATGTCCTCATTTTGAAGTAAGTTTGAAATATACTTCTCAACGTTGTTATTTAATTACTGATTGATTGAGCCAATATTTCGGCAGGAAAAATTACACTGTAAGTAAAATTTTAATTTTTCAAATGATACAAAAAAATGCCGAGAAACCCAACTTAATTTTTAGTTTGATTTTCAACCCAAAAACATTGTTTTAACTAGAAACACATAAAAAAAACCAAAAAAGTTATCAAAATTGGAATAAATAGTATCACATATTAAAAACAAATGAAATTTGCTAGGCGTAAGGTGGCAGGCCATCATCATAAGAGTTGAATTTCGATAAATAAACAAAAGCAAAAGTCATTTCAAAAAAGATGTTAATGTATTTTCCTTAAAAACCAACAAATCGCTTGAAAGACAATACAAAATTAAAAATGTAATGCATCCTGATTTTGACGTAATCTTTTAAAACGGAGTATTATACTCCCATATTCTACGGCCCAAAATTATGTTGGCTGTCTCGGAGTTTTTCTGCGTCATTTTGATATACTTACTGTATCAAAAAAACATATGATTTCAACAGATACTTTGTATTTAGATCAACCTGCAAGCCATTATCGAATGCTTAAGTAACGTCAATGTAAAGCACAGAACTGTATTTGCTTTCTTTAAAGGCTCTTGTAACCATATTAACTAATCTGTGTGTTAATCGATATTATTATATTTTTCTGAAAGCGAATTGATGGTTAGGAACTTACACAGAGCCAAAAATGCCTAATAGAATCAAAAAGATTATCTCTACGAAATCTTTTTAGTCTAAGGGGTATGTCAGCAGAAAGAAAATAATATATTTTCAAAGGGATTCCTTATTATTTTCATGTGGTAAATCTTTTTAATTTTATTAATAAGGAAATCCCATTAAATCAATAAGAAAACTTGTTATTCACAATTTTTTTTACTCATTTTTGACACAAAAAAACAATCCATAGAGAAAAACTTTTTGGTTCTATTAGGTTTTCTCATGATTTGTATAAAAAATGGATATCTTATTGATTTCATGAGCACACCTAATTGATTTTTTAAAAAAGGGATTTTCTGATTTATTTCATTAAAGTTTAATAAGGTTATCTTCTTGATTATATTAGCTTTCTTGTTATTTCGTTTATAGAAATCAACATAGAAACTCTTTGTTAAAACATAAAATATACATTTGGTGCAGTGGTTAAGTGCGTGCCTACAAAACGAAGCATACTAGGTTCGCTCCCTGGCAGAGACGAACAAATGTTCACAATGGTTTTTTCAGGTTTTATAAACTAAGTGGCTTCAACCGCCTCTAGACAATCCATCAGAAGAAGCTCCCCTAACCTTTCACTCCTGGAAAAATAGAAGATAATATGAAGGTAAAATAAAATGACACAAAAAGGAAAGGTAGAAAGAAATCAAAGATTGATGATTAGCAAACAAGAAAGCATCAGTTTTTTATTATGAGATTTTTTTGTTAATATTGTAGGTTTTATAAAAAAAAACAAGATTGCCTAATAAAATCAAGAAGAAACCCAGTTTGAAAAAAAAACAATAAGAATACCTAATAAAAATCCTAAGTTTTCTTCTTGATTTTTTCAAAAAGGCTTTCCTTATTGAAATAATAAGCCTTTCTTCTTGAAAAAAAAACCATAGAGATATCTTATAAATTTTGTTCTATTTTATTAGGTATTTAGACACAGTTTTTTCACAGTTTCTTTCAAAATTTTGGTTTTGTTTTGAATTTGAATTATCAATAAATAAAATACATACATATATAAAGATATAAATGAAATAATATATAAATGGAAAAAAGTTTGTTCGTATGTTCATATGACCAAAAAAATGGAATTATATTTTGTGAAACCGAAATGTTTTTATATGAATTTTATTTGAACTATTTTTGAATTAATAAATTAATTTATTTGAAACTACCGGGCAGATCGATACGAAGAGTACTGATGACGGACGTGGCTGTCTAGAAAATGCATTCTGCTCTGCTGGTATCTAATTTTTCTTTATATCCTTATAATTAAGAACTTATGCCTAAATAATTAATTTATTAATTCAAAATGTTTTTATTTAATTAGAATCCGAATTTAAATGTTTGATTTTCAAAAAATAATAAAAAATATATGTGTATTATATTTTTTGCTAATTTTTGTATTAAGCTTTTTAATATATTAAATCGTTAACAAATAAAATAATAAATAGTTTTCTCAATAATTATAAAAACGGCATACTACGGGCCTAACACGTATAAAATTGCACATTTTTTAATCATAATATATAATCACTTAATTTTGAAAATTTTAATTATTATTAGTCGAACTGTTTTATGTATTACATACAATGAAATTTATAATCAAGCTTAAGTTCGTTTTTATTCTCTCTAAGAAGGAATTAATTAAATTACAAATTAGGTGATAATATTAAAGAAAAATTGGGAAAATTTAATTTTTAGACACCAGCACGAGTGGAATGCACATTTTCTAGACAGCCACGTCCGTCATCAGCACTACTTGTATCTAATCTACTTAGGGTAGTGTTTTAGTTGTAAGCATCATCTATTTAAGTTTTCCCAATTTTTCTTTAATATTATCACCTAATTTGTAATTTAATTAATTCTTTCTTAGAGAGAATAAAAACGAACTTAAGCTCACTTAATTTATTCATGTAGAGTTTTTATATTATTAATATTTGTATTATATTATGGCCCATTATATTAAAATATGTTTATACTTTAACATGGTAGTGGTTTTATTTTACAATATTATTGTTAAGTTGGATATTAATATGGTTCTAACAATACAACATTATTATTTAATTCAATTATAATACAATCCTTTTAGATTTTGGTTACCTTGACCCTGTTTTTTCATAGCGACCATTTGTTTATAATATTTAATTACCAAAAAAGATTTATTGTCCTATGGGTTTTCAACAGAACCATTTTTACTTCCTCAAAGAACTGTGATGGTTAAAAAATAAAAGAAAATCATACACAAGAGTTCGAAATTACGGTCGATCTAATATTTAAGTGCGATGACTATACAAATAGAATTCTTAATGCTATGTATTCTGACATAAACTTGACGTTTGTAGTTGGAAAAAGGCAGAAACTATTTTAACCGGTTAATATTATTAAAAATATTTTTCGCTATTAGCATTTCATGATGAGGCAGGTAAAAATTCTAAATATAGGTATAATGCAAAGGTTCTAGTGCTAGACGTTGACATATAACTTTACTAAGTTCTGTAGCCAATGGGGTATCATTTAAATTACAAACTTAAAAAAACTTGAGAGTAGGCCACACTCAACAGATATTTAAAAAATAAATATTTTCGGTTTGGGGTGTCAAGTCTAAAAAATTTACAGCTCTTCACTTCCATATACCAAAGGCTCTGACTGAATTTCATTTTATATATCAAACGGTATGACCTGTAGAGCGTTCACAAAAATAGTGGCCCACCCACAGACATCATCGCGAAAATAGTAAAAATGGATTCAGTAGACCTAAAAACGTTAAGATTCGTTGAAATCCCGACAACCTTTGTTTTCAAGATTGCTATACTTTACCTATTATATGATAAAGTAAAATTGAACAGTGAACTATGATTCGGTCAAGTTATCATTCCGGCAATTGAAGTAGAAGAGAGGGGATCCAAAGATAGACATTAGAAGTTTGAGCTGGTAAACAAATGTAATGTTGATAACTGATTCGTTTTCAAACACACTGCGCAACATATGCAGAGCTGTGCGGCATTTTCGGGCTCTAACTATATAAGAACAGCATTTTTGAAGCAATTCCGACTGTTAGTGTCAATACAATGTGCAAAGAGGAAGTGTTATTTTAATTTATCAGTTATGGTGCATCCACATAGTATTCTACCACGGCTACCTTGTAAAATGTTCTTTCATCGCACTGTTTTATTTCTAAAGTATTATCTAGATCAATATTTTCTTGAGACTATGAAAAGAATGCTTTATCAGCAAAGCTTCAGCACTAGTTTTACTGATGAGCATATCAAAAATACGTTGTCCCTTTCTCAGTATCTGAATATCGAAACAATATTTACTGATATCTTATTATATTATTGTTATACATACATATATTCAATTGACATTATTAAATCGGAATATTTTATCCTTTTTGGAATATGAGTCTTGAGGAATCGTATTTATGTCAATTATGCCTAAAAGATGAAGTAACTGAACATATTCTATGTGAATGCTTTGCACTTTGCAGGAATATCAGAAGATTTCCTTACTGCGGAAAATAAAAATCTTGCGTGGAATTTGGGACTCCTTTAATAAAGTTATTTCAAACATAAGTGACTTTGCATGGCAGTATTATCTTTTCTATTAATCCAGTTCTGGCGACCCATCTCTTTATTCCTAAAATTACAAATTACCTTTTTACAACGCAGTGTTCCTTTATGTATTTTAAGCCATTTACATTTCTACAAAAACTGCTCTAGTTTTTGAATAATCGCTTTTATGCAATTTTGCATCACATCTTATGCAAACAAAAATTCAACGAAATTACAAATATAGAAAGGAAATAATAAATAAATATTAGTTTGAAATTTCGCAGAACATCCGTGTCATAAAGTCTTAAAACTAACAGAGAAATTAGCGAGGACAATAGAAAGCGGATTGAAATTAGAGCATTGGTTCAAGAACGTGTCTGCCGAGTTAAAAACATACAAAAACAAATTACATTTAAATTAGAGCAATTGAATTTTGTTGACTGTTTATAGTTGGTTAGTCGGCGAATATACAACAATGATTTAACTAATCTTCCGGATTTGTGCCAAAAAAATGTTGCCTTAAAACATTGTAAAATATTGTGTAATATAATGCAATGCGTTCGCTTGTCCGCTCACTTACTGATCGGTACATTGACATTGTCGCATTTAGTGAAATAAACTAATAAAAATATAAAAGAAGAAGGGAACACAAAGTATTTAAACAAAAGAAACTAGAGTAGAGGATCGCTTTAATCTGCCTGAGATTATAAAGTAAATTTTTACATTTATGTATTATGCAAGGAAGGCTTCATTGCTTTGTTGACATAACACACTTAGACATTTACGCACGTATAACTCTTGCAAAAACTTAAATCTTGCGCGCGATCAGTGTCCTTGAGCCGCTAACTAATTGCTTTCGACAGCAAGAAATCAATAACGAAAATATATTTATTGTCCTTTGCAACATCATAAACTCAACTGCGTTTGTGAAGAGAGTTCAAAAGTGATCTAGTTTTAAGAGAATATTTTTTAATGTTTTAAATATTTAACAGATAGAAAATATGGAAAAAAAATTAAATAAGTACAACGAAACCGAACCCTTAGAAGCTTGATAGTGAAAACTGTTTTGAAATAAAAAGCTACAACACATATCTAAAACACTGATGGAAAAATTTACTATCCAGCGTCCTCCCCCTGGGGGTACTAATTTTCACTGCCATAACGCCAAAAGCTTTGACATAGTGCTCTCGGGTTAAAGGGGGGCATCAGACGCCAGGGTTTCAAGAACCTAAATCTGGAAGAACAGGTATATTTAATTATGGGTCTTTTTGAGACCAGTGTCCAAACGACTGGTACCGTGGGGACAGGTAGCCCCACAGAGAGCCGGTCCTGGTACATGATCGATCAAGTGTGCTGTTGCACTCTCAACTGAACGTAGTTGAATAAGTCTCCAACGTCTAAGTAAGAGGGTCTAGGCTTGGCTTTTGAGGCTTGCCATCTATACATATAATGAAATAGTAACTCATACATGTAAGAATATTAAATTTTTAAATCGAACAAAATATTGTCAGGACGCCCGCGACGTGGCAGGCACAGCTAGTCTATATATATAAAACAGGATGTGTGTAATGTATGGACTCCAAAACGGCTAGGCCGATTTTTATGAAATTTTCAGGGTATCTTCAGAATATTCAGGCGGGTGACACTGTGAAGTCTGTTTTTTGATTTTCGGTCTGTGGGCGGAGGGGCGTAGCAAAATCCAATTTTCATATTGGACCACCAATCCCATATACATATATTTATTTATTTTGCTTTTTTTATTTCATAATAGTTTCCAATTTGCCTTAAACACATGCGTTTCTTTTTTGATTGAGCCCATATCTACACCATATGTAAGTTACTCTGTAAAAAAACTTTATGATTCGGATTTTTATTTAAAGACCGTAAATTTCAGTAAAAGCTCAATTTAAATTGTGTGGTAATACAACACTAATGTTTGCTTAGGGCCAGCAACGCGGACCGGGTCAGCTAGTGTTATATAAATTGCTACTCATTGTGATACATGATAGTGTTGCTATACCACACAATGGGGGTAGTAGGTACTGACGTTAATCTTGATCACTAAAAAATATCCAGCGTCCAATGAAAAGCCTCTAAGAAAAAGATCCAAATCAATATTTAAAAGTGCCAAAGAGGATCTAAACTTAGCAAATAACTGGAGTAAACCGAAAGGTCTGAAGGTGGACAAGGACAAAACATAAATTGATATTTTTACAAGGAAAACGAAACTGGACCAAGTTGCAATTCTTGGAGAACAGAGCTTACAAAGCTCATATGTGCTGATTGCTGTGTAGAAGAGTCATTGGATCAAAATGTTGCCTCAATGCATGGTACATATAAGTTCTTTTACGACAGCAATATTATGATGGAAACATTTTGCTGTTAGGGCAAGTTATGGGTGAATATATCCATTGGGGTTACAAATACTGGAAATATTCGCATATAATGTTAACAGCCAACTGTAAAGCACTGTTAACAGAGCGAAACCGCGGCACAGAACCCTGTAAATAAACGGATGACACTAAAATAAAGACCAAAACGAGATAGATAGATGAACTTAAAACTAAAATTAGCTTTCGGCTGTCTGACCAAAGCACATTATTTAAGGTGGACGCAAGCATGAAGTCTATAAGCTGGCTACATACATATTAATGGATAGCTACAAGGAATTTAAAACAACAGACGAAATAAAACAATTAATGATTACTTTAATTTAATTTTTAATTAATTCAATTATTTATTTAATTGAATTATTATTTTACTCATTCTTAATTAAATATATGTATTAACTAAACTATTGTGTTAACTAAAAAGTTAATTAAATTTTTGTCTAAAACTTGTTTCTGTGTAAAGTTAGAAATCATATTTGGATTTTTTTCAAATGCAACGTTATTTTTACAAAGTTTTTCGGAAAATAAAACAGGGAATGGAAACGCATCTAGAAGAAAAAAGATATCAAGTAGAATTTTCATGGAGAGAATAAAATCCAACATTAACTTCTCAATATTACTGCTAAATGTAACTAGGAAACAATACTTCATAAAGAAGCATCACCCTAAAATAAATTTAAATTGAAGTTTGGAAGAAAAAATACATTTTCATTTTAAAATTAAAACAACTATGGGCTCATTGTTGTTGGCTCATCAGAAACTTCAGCACATAAAAAATCTGTCTAAAATCAACAAAAACGTCATAAAACGAATGTCCTGCATAAAAATTCCACTTCCAAAAAAGTGTCCTCATTTAAAAAAAAAAACTGTATCGCCTAAAAGACTTCCTATTTTTATGATGCCATTGTTTGAATTTTAATTTTACGTAGAATTTTCATATTTTTCATCTTCTTTTTTCGACCTACAAACATAATTTCACTACAAGACAATAAACCATTTGCTTTTTTTGTTCTGTCCTCCTCGCTGATGTTTTAAACGAAATGAAATGAAACTATGTCAAAAAACTGGGTTTCCTAAGAATTCCATTTTAGAAACGATTGTAAAAAATATAGTTCAAAAACATTGTTCTATTTTTCTACTCTCATTTTTACAATTCCTCGAAAGTCCAACAAACTAAAAATAAAACGCGAAATTTTGTCGCGCTGTTAAAAACAATGAAAAAATCCTCTAGAAAACTTAAAAAATTGGGTCGAATGTTTTATGAACCTAAAAAATTAGACGAAACACAGCAGAGTATAAAAATTTAAATGTCCTTACAAAAACAAAGTTTTTGTAATTAGTCATAAAGCATTAGATGATGCAGAGGGAGAGAAAGAGACATAAAACACATTGAATCGCTAAGAAACATATCAAAAAGGTAATAAAGACATTAAGCACATTTTTGTAGCGCGATGACCTTGTCACCAAAAAATGTAGGGTCACAGCAACGACTAAACGACAAAATACGACGTATTTCACGTGTTTTATTAGTTTATTAGTTTAATGAGCCTTTAAACTGTAAACGTAGGGAAAATGTGCAGTTGAAAAGGTCTACTCTTAGAATTTCACGGTGTTTGGGAAGCCTTGTAATTTTCAAGAAAACAGAATGTTGTTTGAATATCTAACTAACGAACTCGCTCTCTGAGAGAAGGAGAAAAATATTTGAGAGAGTAAGTGAGAGAGAGAGAGTAGTTAAGGATACGCAAATGTTTAACGTCGCGTGTGCTCATTGTCGTAGAATTTCAAGGTTTTTAGCGATTCACTTATGGAATTGAATTCTGAATGAACCGTGTCATAGATCTACTAATTTTCGATTTTTCTTTTGCATTTTACTAAAACTTTAAATGCTTAGATGAGGATAATATTAAGAAATCCTACGCTGAAAATGATTGTCAGTTCATAAAAATATAAAATTGACAACAGGAGGCAAATCAGGGAAGAACTAATCGCACAATGTTTTCAAAACATTTCTCCTCTTTCTCTCAATTTGAACGCGTATTTAAACTAAAGAATCGAATTCGTGGAATTTTTCGCGCACGACTTCGTTACTTGGGCGTACGACAGCAAACTATTAGACAGGATAAAATTAATGTGAATTTAAAACGATGATGGCATCCTGTTGTTAGCTTCATTGTCAATGAAAATTGTCAATATTAGTAGTAGAGATTATTCGCTATACAAACAAAGGAAAAAGCAAGGACAAAATACTTGTTTCTTTTTTAATATTTTTTTCTTCATTACATTCCCATGTAATTTTATTCGCTACATACTAGTTCCGAATTTTAAATATCCTCGGTGAACTGATTCTGGCGGATCCATAAAGTGCCCATTCTCTATTAAATATTATACACTGATACGCTCTATGCAGGGTATTTTCCAACAGAGAATTAGGTGCTACCATACATTGCGGTACTACCTCTCGACAATTTGATTTTCCTACACAATATACACCGATCGTCTTCTTCGATTTTCGCCTTTGCCAAATGAAGTTTCCATAACTTGTCACTAATGCAGTTACGCAGCTTAAGGTACGCAGATTTTATTCGAGCAACTTTCTGTCCTTTAGGTTAAGAAACTATTGCCTCGGGAATGTCTTTAGAGATCAAGCCGTTCATTTTGGTCAATAAAACCAGAGGTCCTTTAGAGATTAATCTCTCTGCCATATGCAAGGCATCCTTCTCCATCCCTGTCGGATACTTCCAGTCCTGTTTATTTTGAACCAAATTTAAATTTATAAAATTCCCGCCAGTAATGGAAAAAATATTTTTGCCTACAGAGAGTTCAATATACGCAGGTAAGTCTAAATTATAAAGTGGACCGACCGGCTTACAGAGTATTTACTCTTACTCAGCGTATTAGGAGATTTTTTCGTAAGAAAGTATAATATCTCTCCGTCGACTTAGTTTATCCAGCCACCAAGCAGTGACCAAACATAACTAGTAGCCAGTTACCATCGGCCACCACGAGGAGGTATAAGTCGAGCTTTTAACTGTCACTCAGTTACATCCAGCCAATCGCTGTGCCTGCCACTCGACGTCCGATTTATCTATTTACTGTGTACGTATATAAACTGTAAA
Source organism: Phasia obesa (assembly GCA_949628195.1). Classification (NCBI taxonomy): domain Eukaryota; kingdom Metazoa; phylum Arthropoda; class Insecta; order Diptera; family Tachinidae; genus Phasia; species Phasia obesa. Next base: position 107,487,296 of record OX451215.1, on the reverse strand, counting down.
ATATAACTTTAATTTTTAGCATTTTTAAAAGATGACATATTCACAAAAGATTAGTATATAGTAACATCATGGCCTATGCGATTACTCATTTCACAATGCCTGATTTTTACATTTTTGTAGTACTGTTTAGGACATATAAGTTTCGTTACAGCTGAATACAGTTTTCCGACTTGTTATTGATATTTTTTTTAAGATCCAGAAATCCTAAAAAATAATTAATCACAAAATTTGTATTGGTCTGTTGAAATTTTCCACCACCAAACAACACATAAAACTGTCATAAAATACCTAAATGTTGGGTTACTTAATGACATTTTGCCTTGACAACTGCCGTTGTGAGGAACAGGGTATATGATTGTGTGAGAGCATTATTAATGATAATGTTGGTCAACATATTAAAAATTGAGAAAATGTGTCATTGATTATGGTAATTTATTCGTATTATTATAATTTTAGTTTTTTGGTGAATAATTTTTGAGCAAAACTGCTAAGGATTTGTTAATTTCTATTTTTCGAGGCATTTACATTTTTTAAAACTTTCAGAAATTTTTGAAGAATTTATAGTGTGAATAGTAATTTTTAAACAGCTTAAGTTTTAAATAAAAGCTTTATTTTAAAAATAGAATTGAAAACCCGATAAGTGAGTAGTGTTTTGTGCTCTAAGTCGATAATTAACTATCTGCACCACCAATAAAATTTTGATAAAATCTTTCATGTATGGACAAACGCCATACCTCTCTGGAATAGTTCATAAGTACCTCTAATCCTGAGTAAAACAAGATGACAGTGAAAAAGGCATTTCTTTCAAAACCAGTATGGCCAAAGCTTTTTTGGAAAAAAAGGCTAAAAAAGCTAAATATTTTTTTCAGTCTAAATAAACGGCCCCAAGGTAAACTTTGCTCAAAATAATTAAAGAATAGAAATTAATAAATTTTTAATCTTATATCCAAGCAAAAGAGGAGAAAAAGTAGTGAAAGTACCCCGATAAAATTTGCTGTAGATTGTTTTGAAAGCAAAATACACCTATAAACGTGTGTATTTTATTTTTGTCAGTTTGTAGTCGGTAACCTGATGTTGTCTATTTGCTTAATGCATCTAGGTTTTAAAACAGAGATCTCATCATCTCATGTAGATATATTCTTACTATTACAAATATGTTATTTTACACTCATGATTTTTATTTTCAAGCAAATATTGAATTTTTTTTTAAATATTTCGAAAATTGTCTGTAAAAGTTTTTTGCAAAAATACTTTTTTGAAAATTTTTTGTAAACCTTTATGCGAAAATTTTTTGGAAAATTTCTTTTTGAAAATGTTTTGTAAATATTTAAAAAATTATTTTAATTTTATTCAAATTTTTTTTTTAATTTTAATGAAATTTTTTTTAAATTTAAGACCTGTCTGCAATCTATATTGAGTTAGAATGATCAGGCTAAATAAAAAACTTCCTTAAAAAATTACTTTTATTGACCCGCCAAGTGCCTATTAATTGCTCCTGTTTACCAGTGGGCACCCTGTGGGTTCATTGGCTACCCCTATGTGTATTGCTTTCTTTAAAGGTCTTGAATACAAATCAAAGAAAAAACCCTACCAACAAGATCCGAGATCTCTATGCACTCCTTGCGATCTACCTGTTGCGGTCTAATATTTATTTGACAAACAAAATCAAATGAGAATAATTAAAGCCAAAAAAACGTGAAAAATATAGGTGGGCGTGGTTTTTGGCCCGAAGCCTCTAAAGGAATAATCCGATGTTGCTGAATTGCAATCCCAAAATTTTCGAAACTATGCCTGATAGATTGGTTTATTTAATTTTTTTGTATCTCTTCTGGTTCCTTGGCAAACGACATTTCAACGTCAATACTCAAATTCAACTTCTCTATGTATAAGGATTCAGAATATATATACTTTATGGGGTCGGAAATGAATATTGTAGAAATTACACACGGGATGACAAACTTATATATACCATTTCCGCCTGTGGTGAAGTGTATACAAAAAGGTCAGGATGATTTTCGGTTAGGGTAAATAAATATGTAAACGCTGTATTTAATATATTCCGCGAAAATATAAAAAATTTGGAGAACAGGTGTGAAATATTCATGAAGTAGTAGTTTTAGAGTACCAAATCTCTCACAATGAGAAATAATAGAAAAAACTTAAATTAACCAAATCAAAGCACTTTAGGAGATATTTCCCTTTGGAAATATTTTCTTTTCTTTCTGCTGGGATACCTTTGTCAAAAAACGTTTCATTGAGAAAATCTTATTGATTCTGTAAGGCAGTTTTGGCTCTGTATAGGACCTTTGCTCGTATTAGGCCAGTATCCAGTGATACTCTGGGTTCTGGTCAATATAAATTCACAGCAGATCCTCATTTTGTTACTTTTTAATTTATTTATTTGAGTCTATGGTTTCAAGATGGGTTCAAGATCATTAAAACAGTAAATAACACTAGTGCAAAATACGTAAATTTAGTTATTTATATATTGATTCAACTAATTGTTTAATTGGGATGTTTTTGATTTGTTTTAAACAAATATATATTTGAATCAATTAAAAAATGTATTGAACTTGAATTTAAAATTAATTAAAACTCATTAAACGAGGTACATCTGTTAAGTTTTAAAACATATTTCAGCACTAGACTAGAAAACACGTTCCCTTGCCTCATGCAAGGTTTTATAACCGACTGGTTGTCAAGTGCAATGAGAACCTTTCTTCCAAGCCCCTACCTTTCCAGCAAGTTATCCAACGCATGCACCAACCAAGCAATTTCACCTGGTAAACGGAGACGTACTCCCCCAATGGTAGAATACAGGACAGGTCTTCCTTAGCTGTTTCTGATGTAGTTCTCCATATACTCATTTTGTATAACGCCTTCCGCAATGAGTATTCAAGGCAGTATTTCGACTGTTTTTCTTCTACTCATTCTTTCCAGAATGCTCTTATGCCTAATGTTCAACCCAAAGCTATGCCAAATGGAATGGCTCTTCATATGCAAAGCTGACATTGCATATCTTGGAGCATTGCGTATTGTGGCACTTAAACTCATATAGTCAATCCTTTGATCCTTTGTAACCTAAGACGCTTTTGGCCACCAAACCACAGGTGCATAAGTTATTATGGGTCGCACCATCATTCTGTAAATCCAGTATGCAGCCTTTGGCAAAATTCCCCATTTATGGCCACAAACTCGTTTACATTGATGCAAGATCCTTTTTGCTTTCCGTATTTTCATTTAAATATGTTCGGTCTAGGTAAGTTCCTTATCCAGAGTAACGCCTAGATAATTCACCTTCCTTAACAAACTAATTCCCGATCCGAAAAGCATTAATGAACCAAATTTTATACCATTCCTTCTTCGAGTGAAGAGCATAGCGTCTGATTTGCTACCATTTATTTTTAGCTCCTTTTCATTGCCTCATTGTCGTGCCTCGGTTGTCGTGAGAGCCTGTCTCATACATTCTCATATCGATGAACTTTCCAGAATTTAGAAGTTCCAGATCGTTGGCATACGCAACCGAATTGGCGCTTATTGAGGCCAGTTTCCAAAGAATTTTCCACAAAAGAGGTGACAAAACTCTTCCCTCCGGGCAATCCCTGAGATATATAGAGATATAAGCATAGCGTTGATCCATTTTATAACAATGGTTTCAACCCCACGCTTAGTAAGAGCATTTTTCAACTTCGAAAAAGAGGTTCTCAAAGGCACCCTCAATATCCATAAAGACGACTAATGCAGCGCCACCGTTGATAATTTCTCTTTCTGAGACTCTGACAAGTTCACATATCTATTCCATAAGCATGTTGGTATTTTCTCAAGGGCTTATCCGTCAGCATGTTGTTCTCTAGGAAGAACGATACGTATTCCGGAGGTCGACAAGTATCCAGAGTTATCGTACTAGAGGCCACGCATCCATAGCGTTTACTATACCACCGTAGCTTAGGTATTTTTATAGAACCAAGTTCACAAGGTTTTATAGCAGCTGGCGACTACAACGCAAAACACACATTCTGGGGGTCAAGATTAATTACTCCAAAGAGTCGTGTCTTATTTGACGCAATTTCAAAAATGCGCTTAATTGTGATTTCTAGCGGACAACCAACTTATTGGCTTACAGATCCACATAAATTCCTGATTTTATTGATTTGGCGTAGCTAAGGGTAAGGGTAAGATATGCTTAACGTTGAAGCATTCCTTTGAATTATCGTCAGATCATTCACCTACTATTGTTTCAATATGGAACCCCCGAGAAATAGTTTCACCGACTGGATTTCTAGTGACGTTAAAAAGTCGCGTGGATTGGCTTAAATATAAAAAATATCTCAGTACTCATTGCTCACAAAACATACTGCTAAGAACACCAAAAGACATCGAGTCGTGTCTTACTGATCTTGATAAAAAACTAAAATTAGCTGTTCAACATGCAACAATAACGCGGCAACAAACAAGCTATAATCGAATTAGCTCTGCAGACGTCGAACTGCTCTTGGCAGAAAAAAGAAGAATTCGAAGGGAGTGGCAAAATTACAGGTCGCCTCAACTCAAATTCAGACTTAGGCCCATTATTATAACTTGCCTTTAGCTAAAGTTAGGATTTTGTTGGAGCGATAAATAGTTTTTCGTTATTAAAATTAAGCTAAAAACCACTTTTAACTATCACGTTCTATAAGGACAAGTTATACCAATGAGCATTATCCTCATTATTATAACGAAAAACTACTTATCGCTCCAACAAAATCCTAACTTTAGCTAAAGGCAAGTTATAATAATGGGCTTAAGGCAAATAACGAAACGGCTAAGAGAGCTACTAGAATCCCGAAGGACTGCTTCAATACAAAGATATTTGGAAGGCCTCGACTCTAGCCCACAATCGGATTACTCATTATGGCGTGCAACAAGATACCTTAAACGACCAGTCATACGTAAGCCTCCCTTGAGTACTTCTTGTGGAGGCTGGGCAAGGAGTGATATCGAAAAAGTAAACTTATGTGCTAATCATTTAAAAACCGTATTTACCCCGAATATACCTTCTGCTGTAGTGGAACTGCCACCTATAGATGATGAAGCAGTAATGCCACTTAGATTTAACTTACAAGATGTCGAAAGGGCAATTGCTAGTTTGAACACCAAGAAGTCTTATGGTTTTGACAAAACAAACAACAAGATGATAATGGAACTTCCCCATTCTACGCCTACACCAATTCGGTTTTAGAAGACAGCACAGCACTATTGCACTCACGTAACTTTCACAATGCGTAGAGACTCATGCCCTCCAATACAAATTAATAACCAGACCATACCCCAAAACTCAGAGGTGAAATACCTCGGCATACATCTCGATAGACGCTTAACCTGGAAAAGTAACATAGAAGCAAAATTGACCCAAATGAAGTTAAAAGCAGTGCAAATACATTGGCTCATTGGCAGAAACTCAACCCTAAGTTTAGATTGCAAACTTCTACTTTATAATTCAATCCTTATACCAATATGGTGCTATGGCTCTCAGTTATGGGGTACTGCCTCAGCTTCAAATTTAGAAAAAATTCAAAGGCGCCAAAATAAGATTTTACGAATTATTACAGCCGCACCCTGGTATATTAAAAACTCGAATATCCACAAATATCTAAACGTGCCACTAGTTAAGGCAGTAATAGCGAAATATGTAACAACGTATCTGAAGAAGCCTGAAACGCATCCAAACCCGTTGGCCCGCAACATCCTAAATGATCGTGGTTACGTTCGACTAAGAAGGAGGAATATTGCTTCTCTTGGCCGAACATCACAGATGTGACTAATTTATTATAGCAACAACCGTGACATCATACAGTTTTTTGTCTAGCATTGGCTGGACTTCAGTATATATGTACATATATGTATTTTAGTTTAGTTTAATTTTATTTTTTTGTTATTTTTTTGCTTTAACTTTTTACTTTAACTTTTAAGATTTGAGCACTTATTGTTAGTTCATAAAAAAATTTGAAGATACAATAAATAAATAAATAATATGAAAGAAAAAAAAAGTTCACAAGGCTCGACCCCTGATTCCCGTGAGAGTGATGAGAAGCAAAACATCTGCATACTCTCACTTCCATGAAAAGTGCCCATCAACTAAAACTACTCTGTGAGACTGGCCTAAGAGAGTGTCGTCTCTCTCCGCTGGACTTATTAATGCTTGGTTTTCATTATGTCATATGAACTGTCAACAAAAACTGCCTCAAATGAATTGTCGTCATTTTGCGTCAAATGCGTTTTCACTGCATTTTAAGAACTGACAAAAAGTCGGTAAAGACAAACAAAAAAGTTGACAACTTGTTGTCAAATCTACTTTAAGAAAAAAATGATTCCATATCTGCTGACAAACTAAAATTTGGCGTTTTCACTTATTTGTCATTTAAGATGGCAGTTGGTGTGCATAACTGACTGCAAACATAGATGGCACCATATGACAATCCGTTTTCATACAATTGCCAACTATTTGGGCAATTTGACAACAAAAATGACATAGTGAAAACCAAGCATTAGCCAGACGACTAGTCTGTTTCCACTCACCACCACTTAGTGGTATATGCCTGAACTTCCAACAATGCACACAACCAATCTTTCTGCCTGCCTCAGAAGGGGAATAGGAATTAGCTTTTCCCCAACAAATAAATTGCAGTTCTATTATAAAAGGTTATGGGTAATTAGCAAAATATTAAATAAGTAATTTATTTTTTTTTTCAAAATTAAGAATATTACATTTGAAAATATAGAATTTTTCCGTATAATTTCCCTAGCCTAGAGGAGATCAAGGGTGTAAAAAGCACTTATTGTAATACAAAAATAATACAAAATTTTTTAATTTTAAGGTAGTCAAATTTTTTCTATTATTTTTTTTAATTTATTTATTTATTTTTACAATGAATATTTACAATATTCATTTCCAACCCCATAAAGTATATATTCTAAATCCTTATACATAGAGAAGTTATTTAAGCGATGTCCGGCTGTCCGTGTTGACGTTGAAATGTCGTTTGCCAAAGCATCAGAAGTGATACAAAAATTTAAGTAAACTAATCTGTCAGGCATAGTTTCCAAAATTTTGGGATTGCAACTCAGCAACATCGGATCATTCCTTTAGAGGCTGCAAAAAGGCTGCAAAAGGCCAAAAACCACGCCTACCTATATCTTTTCCCGTTTTTTTTATTTTTTCGGCTTTAATGAATCTCATTTGATTTTTTTGTCAAATAAATATTAGATTATAAGTATTAAAGACCTTTATAGAAAACAATACACATAGAGGTAGCCAATGAACCCTCAGGGTACCCACTGGTAAACAGGAGAGGTTAAAAGGCACTTGGCGGGTCGATGTGAGTAAATTTTTTAAGGATTTTTTTTTAGTCTTATCAATCTAACTCAATATATACGAAACTGTATTAGAAAGAAGTCGAAGCACTAAATCTTCGCAATTTGCACCAATGTCTAAAATACGTAAAGATAAAGACTCTAACAAGTGAACCTAAATCGGCACCCACGTCTTTCAAATCACCTTCAATTTATTTAACTGAGAAAAACGACTTCGAACGACTTAATAAAGAAGTTAATTTCAGTTATTGGCGAGAATTCATTTTATGTAATTCCCATCAAGCGTGGTAATGATTACACAAAAATACAATTTATTGATTAAAGCAACGGATGACTCGAAAGTCAAAAAATGTAACAATTGCGGAGAAAATCACACTGCTAGCTACAGAGGCTGGTCAGTTTTTTCCATGGTAAGGAAAAGCACTCAAAAATCAAATACTCTTCCAATCGTTCAATATTATAGTACAGTACACTATTTTTTTGCGCACGCTATTTGTCCACTTTTTAATACATGCCCCTTTTGTACATTATTTTTTCACACAACGGTTAACTTTTGTTTAATTTTTTTCATTATTTCCACAATATTTAGAAGAAAAAAACTCAACATAGAAAATCTTGAAGAATACTCCAATTTTTTATGTTATCACAGGAAGAGAAATACTTGATTTAAAATATATGATATGTAAATGTAGTCCTGTTCTTGTTTATTTTATTATTTTAAATGTTTAAATGTAATTGCATTGTTTGGTGTTCCAAAAAAAATTTAGTGGGATTAGAAACTTTAAAGTATCGTTTAATCATAAAATGTAATTTTGAAATGAAGTGTTCAAAATTTAAAACATTTTTAATTAATAAGCCTGATGTTTACAATAAAAATGCCTTTAATGGCATTAAGTTATGTGCACATTAGAAGCTATGTGCCCCTTTGTAAAATATTGTTTTTATTAATGATTTTTGCTAATTTATCAAATCCGATATATATGAACACTATTCTTTCATGAATATAATGGTCATCGTACCAATAGTGCGTTTTTGTTAACGGTACAGAAGTCTCCATTCCTCTTTGTCTTACATTTATTTCAAAACTTATCAGTTCCGAATTATATACCTAAAAATCGCTTACGCGTATTAAAATACGAAATTGAGATCACTACAACCGGTATTACTTTGAAAACAAAATCATAGGCGTTAATAATTAATGATATTCTCCTGATTAACATTAAAAGTTTGTTCCTTACAATAAAACATGTTAACAGTCATAAATTTCTTTATAACGAGGTCATCATGAATTAAAGTCACATAAAATAAAGGTGAACATGTTCAGGACAATAGAAATAAGTGTGACAAAAATGATCAAAGAAAATTGCCCATATAAAATAAAAAAAACTCATACACTCTAAAACGAAATGACATTGAAAGAGAGTACGTTTCAACACAACCTGTAAAAAGTAGCAACGAAGTGTCAACGAGTGACAACATGAAACAGCATGTAGATGAACAACAAAATTGACTTGAAATGAGAATGTAAATATTTGCAAACAAAAACATCATGCAGAAGGGCTTTGTTCTGAAAAAAAAGAAAAAAAGAAATTCAAAGTCGTTCATAAATGCATATAACTGTAGAGTAGTAGTAAAGAAGCACTTGTACAAGGTCACAAGGTCACCAAGAACAAGAAGAATGCTTTTTGTCGAAGAGGGGAAATAAAGACCTTGTGTGAGCATTTAGTAAATTAGTAACTAGTTTATTTAGCAACTAACTTAATAATTGAATAATGACTGTGAAGGTCATTATACATACATTGTTTTACGTTTATTGTTCATGTTTTGTAAAATGGACTTAGTTTTAAACAGCACAGATTGCAATTACGGTGGTCCCATTACAAGATGTCTAGTTGGCTGGCTACAAGGCCAGTGAAAACTTTTGATATATAAAATGAGCCGTTGAAAATTTTCAGATTTTTTATGTTCACATTCATAAAGAAATCTTAAAAGAATATATTTTGATAATGTTACAACCCAATTTATCAATATGATGACCACCTAACTGGGCTGTTTTAAAGATGATATCACAAACTAAAAAGTGATGTTTAAATTTATGGTACAGCATTTGTGAGGGAAATTATAAACATCAGTACATACAATGTCTATCAAGATAATAAATATGTACGTGTTTTTTTGCGACGACAGGCACTTTCAAAAATTGTTAGAAATATTAAAAAGTATCTCAGTTCAGAGAATATATGATTAAAAACGAAAAATAATGTAAGGCTTTCCGTTAATAATAATAAAAATTACAAACTAACTGGGAAAGATGCAACCATCTTTGACGTTTTCTTTCATTGCCGAAGACCTCAAAGATATTTTGATGACCTATTTAGATCTCCTTAAAATTATTCAAAACTAATGCTGGCCGTTCATATTACTTTTAATTACTCTATAATACTCAATACTTATCAATTGTGTTCTGAATACATAATGAAAACGAACTCTTAGTTAGAGTTGTAATGTGGTCGTAACATTTTTTATTTAATACAACGCTAAAAGTTTCGAGTAGCTACTTTTGATTATTGAGTTTTCAAAACACGAACAAACACTTGATACTTGGCAGCACTACTCAATACTTTGGCAGCACTATTGCAAACTTCTACTCTATTATTCGATACTGAAACCATATTGAAACATTCTAAAATTGAAATTCCAAAGTTCTTAACAAACTTAGAGTAGAACAATAACTCTTTAAAAAATGTTGCTTTAACACAACTTCACAATTATAGGATTAAGTGAAGTCTGAAGCATTGACACCTTCAAATGTAGTTCAGAATGAAACAACTTTCAAGTTCAAATGACACATTAAAAATTTCAATACGAATTTCCCTCAATATTTTTAGAATTTAGGAAGACATACATATTAATGAAAAATAATTAATTTAGTTTTTTTAGAGTCATGTACACTTTCTACTATGAAGAAGTTATTACGATCATATTTGTATTATCGATAAAGAATGTACAATTAAAGCAAATTTGAGGTTCAGTTTTTGTATGTTGTTCGCGCTCTATATCTCCTCTTTAAAATGATCTGGCAAGAGGAAAAGCTACCCGATGAGTGGTTGCAGGGTATATTAATATAAGTCCCAAAAAAGGTGATCTTTCTCTATGCAAAAACTACACAAGAATAGAATTGATAAATCCATTAAAAATCTTTTCTAGAATACTACTAACTCGTAATCAGAAAAAAAATAGGAAGGTCATTACGACGCAACCAAGCAGGTTTTCAGACAAGCAGATCATGCTTGGACCACATTACTACCCTACATATCTAATATACATTTCTGCTTCATAAATTTTACCACTGCTTTTGTCAGCATTCTCTTCACTCGAGAAATGTCCCATCTAAACTGATAAACCTCATCAAGGCTCAATAGGTTGGATTTAAAAGTGATCCACAACAATCTTCTGTCGTATGATATAGAACCCAAGACCGGTGTAAAACAGGCCTGTTATTTTCTCCTCTCCTGTTTCTTGTGGTTCTAGATGATATACTGAACAAGACAATGATAGATAACAGAGGTATCTCTTGGGATATTTTCGGAAACCGCAAAGATTTTTAAAACAATCTAGCCTATGAAACAGTCTAGCAAATTTTGTTAACACCAAGCGGCGGCACACACTGTGGCCGTGTAGTGTATTTAATGGTCTTAAATCAAGGAGGTTGCGGAGCTTCATGAAATTTTGCACACATTTATTTTAAATTTTTTAAGAATTTCAATTTCTTTTTTTACAAAAATACGCCCACTTTAACGCCCACCTCCCATACAACTTAAATAGAAAATGGAGCATAACTTCCATGATTTTAAATATATTAGCTCAATTTTCATAAAATGTTAATATTATAATTGTAGAATGACCTCCTGAAAATATGAACTTAATCCGCCCACTTTTACGCTCACCTCCCATACAAACGATATTTCAAAAATGCAATATCTTTATATGCAATATGTTTATTTTTCGCAAAAATGCATATAACATCCGTCCACTGTAACACCCACCCCTCATACAACTCCAATATAAAAATTTTCCATACAAATAAATGTACAATTTTGCCGTGTCTATACAATATATTTGGAATTTCTCAGCGTCTATTGCCTGACTGCAACTAATTGTGGATAATATAATTTTGAACCGAAGATTTCGTTCTGGCATTGCTCTCCCCAAAGCTTTTCGTTGGACGTCCACGTTTACCATCCACTGTATCATCCACTACTTCATCAGTCAACGTATAATAATGTGTTAGCCATTCTTCATTGTCATTAAAAAATCTTTATGAAGTACGCTGACTCTTGTTCCACTACTTTAAAAATTGAGGCATAAATGTTTGTTTCAAAAACCGTCTGAACTTTTCTTGAGTTTTCTCAGACACTATTTTATAATTCCGAAAACTACACGAGTTATAAGATCAATATCTTTTTTACATTGAAAAAAAATTTCCGAAAGCGTGCTGAGAGATATTTTTAGCTTTTCCATTGTATATTATATAAATTTGCTTTAATTGCTTAATAAACACTTACTTATCAATATACCACTCTCAAATATAATATAAAAGAATGTTTATAACGGATAACGGAGTTAATTTTTAAGAGAAAAAATGTGATCAATGTTAAGTTATTGATTAAGTTATATATAAAGCTCTTCATTTAATGTGTAGTAAGTTTACATTTAGATTTTTTGTTGTTTAGTCAACGTAAACAATATACCGATATTACTTTGATAAATACTTTTGTGTACATTTGATTTTGTAATCGGGACTCAAATCTAAGTTTTTTCTATATAGTACACATGTAATGAAATTTTCGTATTTCTCGATCCCAAATTGGCACCGGCTTCGTGAACGAGTAGCAAAGAAAGAAAGAATGCACAGTTGTTTTTGCACCTGTAAAATAACGCATAACGCATATTTTTTACTGTAATTTTTTGGTTTTTCATTGTTTTTTCGGCGGCGGGCAAATTGGGGCAGGTTTTTTTTTTTAGTCTGTTAGCTGAGACTCTCAGCTTTAATTTGGTATAGGACTCCATGTGTCGCACTGCTTCGCACACGACTAAAAGTCTAACGGAAAATCATAAATGTTTTTATTTTTGGTTTAAAATATGTTGTCAAAAAAATTTTTTTTTTGCAATTTTTAAAATTTTTTTTTTAATATACATATAATGCTTAATGTCCATTTTAATTGAAAAAATACTTATAAGGTACATTCGGTGTATAGTTTATAAGTAACAGGCTTTTGAATATGACATAGAAAACTATCACAGTTGAGACTTGTTTACATACTTCAACTTTGCGCTGCTCGGGACAGAAAACCAATGGAGATATTTGCATGAAATTTTTTACACATGACCTTTAGATAGTTTTTAACCATCTGTGCAAAAATCATCAAAATCGAAAAGCAGATCTAAATTGATTTATTGCCGCAGTGGCCACAGTGTGCGGCACTGTATAGGATGTTATTTCCCGCATAAATAAGGCCAGAAGCACATTCGCCCAACTCCAAAAAATATGGACGTCAAAATATTAATCGACCAAAACCAAAATCAGAATTTACAACTCCAATGTCAAGTCCATACTCCTATATGGTTGCGAATTGTAGACACTAGCAGTAGCCCTGACAAAAAGACTACAAGCTTTTTCAAACCGTTGCCTGCGAAATATTTTAAGAATATGGTTGTCCCAAGTAATCTCTAACCAACTACTTTACGAAATAACAAACGAAACCCCAATCCACCTAGAAATAAAAAGAAGAAAGTAAAAAGGGGGTGGGCATACACTACGAAAAGACATTAAAGAAACCTGACGAACTGCAATATGGTGGAACTCTCAAGGAACCAGAGTACCAGAACTAGCCAAATAAACATCGCGACGACATGCTAACAAAGAACTCAATCAAATGAACGAACTGAAACAATTATCCAGAAACCGAAATAAATACCGAGCTTTGGTTATGGCTCTACGCTTCAATGTATACCACTTCGTGTTTTAAATTTCTGCCTTTTAGGCTACATCAAGAAACATTCACCGTTTGGTGTGGTTTACACACTGCTGGCATCAAAAATGAGGCAGGAGCTACCGTTACGCTCAATGGAGATCGTTACCGTACCATAATTCATGATTTTTTGTTTGAAAATATGTATGACATTGGGTTTCAAAATAATGGCCCTACACGGAGACCCTAACCATCGACTTATTGAATTAAAAATTTTGCTTTAAGTTGATTTTGGGAAATGGACCTGTCGGTTGACCTTGTGTCGTGCGATTTCACACCGCTTAATTATTTCCTGTGGGGCTAAGTGAAAATAAAATACAATGAAACACCCACAAGAATCTAATTTCGTTAGATAAAGTACGAACGCTTAAACAACGAAGTAAAACAATAAATTCTTGTTAACAAATAAAATAGTCTTGTAATGAATTTTGCAGGAGTTTTCTTTAAAGTTAAAAAAACTACTTCTATTGCTAAATAAAAGATAATCACTTTAGAAGTATTTAGTATATTTTTGTATACTTATCACGGATTCAAAAATTCTGTATCTACAAGTGTTTGTGCAACAACCACCACTTACTTTCCAGTAACTATTCTTCTCATAGCTAAACATTAAATTAGAAATGATTTCTGAATTGCCGAAAACTACCAATAATTAATAATTGATGAATATGTTAATTTTTATGTTTTTTTTTTTATTTCTTTAAACAATTTTTGTTAGTTTGCTGAATGCTCTAAACCCTGCCACATGATCTTCATTTCGTTTATCTTTATCTTAATTGAATTGTGTTTTTGTTATTTTCTTTATTTGAATTTTTTACTCTTCTAATTAGCTGGTGATTGAAGAAATCAAATTCATTGCGTATTGATTTAAGAAAATTTATTCTCGTTTATATCATGCTGTGTCTTAAGTTTCTTTTCTCAATTTATATTTTACACGTTGATCACGACTTCCCCCTCCGTAGTAAATATTACAAAATTGTATGGTATATTGCCACCATTCTTTGGATGTGTGTCTCTTAGACTATTTGTCTGGAAGCAAAGTTGTTAGAACATTGTTTATTTTGCCGTTGTTAAGTTTAGGATAAACAAATATTGTTTGTTTTTGTTATAATTTATTTCTCTGCGTTTTGTACCCTACGATATTTTTTTATTGTTATACCCTATACCCCAATCCAGGATTTCTTCTTACCCGCCAAGCTAGCCACTGTGAATAAACCTGCACTAAACAGTGCAAGTCAATTTTCTAGCTCAATTTTGGCAAGTAGGCCCCTGCTGCAAAAATAACTTTCTCATTCGATTTAAATATTTTTCCGACGAGACATTTCTAAAATGCTGGAAAGGGAAAGGAGTGACTGGGAAACAAATCTGGGAGTGAGAATGACTATTTGATTTTATATAGAAATGTTATTTTTTGTATCTTTAAAGTATTTGAACTATCTTAAGGCTCAAAGAAAAAAAATATAACCAGTACTAGGCAAACGTTGTATGTTATCATTTGAGAGTCATCCCTGTGACCGATAAAGAGAAGTAATATCCTCCTTCTTAGGATACTACGGTCAGCGGTCTTGGATGCATTTCAAGCTTCTAAATATACATTTCGTATGTTTTGCTATATTTGGCATATTGCAATCTTTGTAAATGTTCTGGTTTATTTATATGCCAGGGAGTAATTGTGATCATTCGTAGAATCTTATTTTGGCGCCCTTGAATTGTTATCTAAGTTGCTAGCTAAGGCAGTGCCACATAATTGAATTCCATAGAAGTTTGCGGATAAGTTTCTGTCAATAAGCCAGTCTAGTTTGAGGAAATCTCTGATTGCCACTCTCTGCGAATTGTTCGCTTTTAGTCAATAGCCGTTCGCCATCTACAAAAAAAAGATGAATTTGAAGATAACAAAGAACAGTTTGTTGTTAGGTTATTGGTGCATGTTAGGCAGCTAATTTTATCGAAATCACATTTATATCACTTATGGATTACCAAGTCACCTGCTGCCAGAAATCAGCGACATATTGTACTGATACTCTGATATTGTAAATCTAAGAAGGAAATTGATCGAAATAACTAAGTTGCTATGAGTTTCTTCAAGGCAGATATTTGTTGCTTGAAGGTAATCCTCACAAAAAACACACAGTAAATAATATTCAATTCGGGCCTTTACTACAATTGCCGAACTAACACAAATTCTAAAGCGGGGTCTTTAGTCATATTTGTGTCTGTAAGTTCAGCATGATATAAATTTGCTGTAAGTTATCTCTGTTAGCTGCTACCGAACTATTGTCGAATTTTAGGCAAGCCACATCTATTGCAGTAGTTTGCAATACAATACTAAATGTTGAAAATTGCAAACATTTTCAATCCCAAATGCACAAGATTTAGATTTATTTTGATAAAATCCTATGCTCACTTAAAGTAATACTTAATCGACCTCTGCTTATTATAATTTTTTTTAATAAGTTGGTTGTTATTTTGTGGAATCGAAGCACTACAAAGCAAAAACCAACTGTATGTAATTTTCAATACGATAAATTCGAGTTCGCAGCATGTGTTCATTTGTTAATGTATTAATTAATTATTTTTTGTTTTTCTAAATAAAAACAATGTATGTGTACTTTCTAAACAAAATAATATTTATTTAAAGTTTAATATGAAAATGTCTAAAAGAGTTGGTTGCTAATAGAAACCAAAGAAGTTCTTCAATACAAATATCATAACAGCAATAACATTGAACAAGTCCTTCAAATGACTAGTGAATAACGATAAATTATATTAAAGTTAAAATGTTAATAGTTTTCATGGAAACTTCGTAAAAAAAACTAGATCCACAGTTTATAAATCGTTTTGAAAAAAGTTCAATATATCGTGTCATTTACAATGTTGTTGTTGCTTTGTAAAGCCTTCACTAGTTTTAGTTATTATCCTATTTTGTTCCATGTACACAACATTCTAGGCAAAAATCACCAAAGCTGGAAAGGATTTTTATGTAATAAGTGGTAGATCCATCTGATTTTACTTTTTTTCGCTTTGATATGATTTAGCGGATTTTTTGACTTTACCCATCAAGTATAGGGCTTACAAAAGACTTTAAGGAAAAATTTTAGATGAATATTAAATTATGATAACTATTTAAAAAATAATATATAGGCAAAAATTTAATTTTTTTTTTTTTTTTGATTTAGAATAATAAGGCCCATTTTTATAACTTGCCAATAGCTAAAGTTAGGATTTTTTTGGGGAAATAAGTAGTTTTTCGCCATTTTAATATAAGGCGTGTGATAGTTTTTCTAACGAAAAACTAATTATCTCTCTAATAAAATCCTCTTTAGCTATTGGCAAGTTATAATTATGGGCCAAAAAAAATATTTAAGAGAAATCATTAGAAATGGACGCTCTAAATATTGACTATTATTCAGTTTATGTCGCTTGGCTCATTGTACTGTATTAAACATAACAGCTATATTGATAACACTTAATTCCATTTTATTCTAAATTTTGTCAGCAGTGTAAATTAGTCCACCACGTCAAAAATATCAAAATTTCCAACTAAAAGAATGTTTCCAAACCGGAAGTGATAACGAACATTTTGTGTAAACATTTTAAAGGACAATCTAAATTTGAAAAATCATAACGTTTGAATTATTAATAAACTCAATGGTCAAGTACCAAAATGTGGGGACTTATCCAGAACGGTTTTTGATCGGATAATAAATGGCAGCCGCTCTGCAATTTTACACGTTGAAGAGGTTCTAATTTGAGAATTTTTTTAAAACTTGAACTTAAATATTTCACTTTTAAGAAATGGCCGATTTATATTAGAAATATTTCAAGAAGGCATAGCATTTGTGTTGATTAACCTCTTGAGTGCAAAATAAATTGAAAAAAAAACTTTTTGGACAATTTTTCATAATGCCCAGTTCTTCCGATTATTAAATAAACGGTAATAAGTATTCTTATTACAGAAAAGAAGTTTTTGTAAGCAAAAATATTAGGATACATTTTATTTACATTTTATCACCTCTGATATGAAAAATATTTCTTTCCTTGTATACTTCAAAGATATAAACTGATTCAGTTAACTCGTCGAAACATCGTTCTTCCCAGTTTTTCTCATGTTTCGTAACCAGAAAGCAAAGCTAAATTCTTTAGTGAAAGTTTTTCAACAAATCCAACTTTGAACATAAGATCTAGACATACGAGGTAATACCTCGTAAGAAATTAATACAGCGTAAGAAATTTTAAAACACATCTATTGTCTCCTAAATTATGTATTTGCAGCAAATGTTTTCATATAATATCAGACACAATTTTGATCTTATTAGCATTTTTATTCAAAAACTGCACTACAAATAACAATTTGCAAAGGTTTTATCACGTTCGCCTATTTATGTGCCACGTGTCATAAAACTGTATGTCCAACTTAGAATTCAGCGTCCAGTAGAAACAAAAACAAAAAAACACTTCTCTCTTAGTCAAATAATGATCCCATGGCAAAAGATAAATGAACTCTTAATGCAAAAAAAAAAGTAAACAAAACCCAAAAAAAAAGAAACTCAATCGAATAGTTATTTGGAAGATAAAATAGAAAAATCGACTGCCAAATGTTAGAATGGGATGTACCAACGAAGCAGCCGCAGTTAAATGTGTCAAGGTAATTTATTAATGCCGCAATAAAAACGTTGCACATTTTCCATTAATGCTGCAGCCTTTTCATACAACTATAGTGGTGGCTTGAAGGAAAAATAATGGTACGATAATTATACGAGTACAAGGAAGGCGCATGTTCGAATGTGGGTATAACAACTTAATTATTTTTCTGTGCCGGAAGCAAAGATAAATTTGAAAAAAAAAACGTACAACTGCAATAGAAACACGAGAGAATGTTTGTTTTTTAAGTAAAAAGTGTTAATCGTTTTCTCAACTCTGTGAGTTTTGTTCAATTAAATTATGATTGAGTCATAATCACTTAATTAATAAATAATAAAATAAGATTTCAGTGGAACTTCGTTTTGTGATGAATTTATTACTAAATACCTGTTGTTTGATAGAGTAATGAATAAAATTATTAATTTTGTGCACAACTTCTTAATGCAAGTTGTTTATGCGCCGTTTTTTACAATAAGTAGTTTAATATTATGTATAAAGACCACGGTTGCCAGATTTTTTTTCTCTCTCCCAAGTTTTTTTTTTAAAAATCCCCTAAAATAATTTTTCTTGATTACATAAATAAATTTTTTTTCTGCAATTTTCAAAAAATAAAATCCAAATTAATTAAATAAAAAATCCTCTAAATTAATCCCCAATAAAAATCCCCCAAAACAAGAATTTTAGGTGTTTAAGTTTTAATTATATTAAAGTATGTATTATAAATATAAATATGTATGTATGTGTATATAAATAGTTTATTTACACATTCTTACTTTCCTACTAAGAGAAGCGAAGTAGGAATGTGTACTGGATCTTTTAGAAGAAAATTCCAAGGATCGTATCCGAAAGGAGGCCTTGTGTTTGTTGTTGTAAGAGTATTCTTAAAATTAGAGTTCGTTACTTATGTATGAATTTTGTTGTTTTTTCATAACATGCTACACGCATAACAAAAAATTTAGCTTTCTAATACGTTCTCTAAATAGTTTAGAAGAACCTATCAGAAAGCCGATTGTTACATATTTTTAATTATTGGCTGCAAAAAACTAGGAATAGACCAATTAAGCATCTGGTAAAACATAAAAAATCCTCCAAAAAACACCCTAAATATTTTTTTTACCCCCAATTTTTTCCCCTAACAAATGTTAACCCCCAAATTCTCTAACCAAATGAAAAAATATTCCTTAAATTTAGGGGAAAATCCCCTAATCTGGCAATCGTGATAAAGACATACGTTAGACAGCAGAATAGGAACACCAGCTCAACCAATTTTAATGAAATTTGAAACATATTTAGATAGATCCTTACAAGTTTGTGTACCTTTTTCACAGTATTTATAAATTGGATCCTATATGTAGCGCTGTTATTGAAATCTAAAGATCTCCGAAAATATTTTTGACTTGAAAAAAGTGAATTCAGGCAGAGCCAGTTAAAATAAAAACAAAATTATTAACATTAACAGTAAGCAATAATTAAACGGATGTTACATTTTTAAGATTTTCCAAATGATGCAACCTCCTTCTGCTCTATATTGTGCATTTTTCACAAAAATACAAAGAAGTATAAATAAAAGGTTTCTCTGTCAAATTTTCAATTAAGTCAAACAGTTTTTACTTACTGTAAAGTTGTTTACATATTAAGCTATTTTGTAGGTCTTATTTTGATATTTTCCTTGGAAGAAACAAAATTACGAAAATAATTTCAGATTCCATTCTCAAAACCTAAATTTTTTAACCAGAATAAATGCAGTATTTTAAATGAAATTATTTTGCATTGACCAGGTAACGTTGAAGAAGGTATAGGTCACCATTTTAATAGATGATTCATTTCAATATGATCCTTAAACACGTCCGTTATCACACACACACAGAGAGAATTACATCTTTAGTTACTCTCTAAAGATCCATTTACTTTTAGTTAATCTGCCTAACTTATGAAGATTCCCCAATATTGAAATTATCCTTGCTTACAAATCGTCATTAGCGTAGGAGGACACATTTTCTAGGGGAAGCAAGCCTATTTTGATTGGAGAATAATATTCTGTAAATAGATATATAGTACAATTTAAAAAATTTCTGGCTAGCGGAGGGGGGAAAAGCAAGTCTGGAGGGGGCATTCCAACCCACAGAATGGCCTTTCTAAGCCAATGCAAATCATTGATGTAAAAATGAGGCTCATAATGTGTAAATTGTTTAGTGATTTTAATTCTGTATGTGTATGAGTTCAAAACCCTTATCAAAATTCGCTACGAGCAAAGGCGTGTCATTATGCCTGGATTTTCGGACGCACTATAATGCGCTCTGTATAATTTCTCGTCCGAGAGACCCAATTGACAATGCTGCGATTTTTACTTGCTCCATACTGAAGTTTTTTAAAATTCTGAACTGAAATGTAAAATGTGCGATCCAAAGCACAATTATTTACACTAAATATTCACGCAAGGCACGATATGCAATGCACCCACCACGAGTACCTGGAATATAACTTTAAATTTATTGGTGATGTGTAATTTAGTGTCATGTGAAAACTCAACATAAAACGGTAATTTATACAACTGGCCTGCCTAGTTTACTTGATAAGTAAAAAATAAGTGGTTAGATTTATAATCGGAATCTGCTGCAGTGTATTCCTTGCAAATTTTTTAAATGTTATCAAAATGCTGCATCTGTCCTGTAGTCTGCGTTTGGGGGAGCACGTCTCCGTTTAACAGGCAGAAATGCTTGGGTTGCTGCATGCGTTCCATCTACTGAAAAGTCGGTTGCATGGAAGAAAGGTTCTCATTGCACGGTTATAAAACTGATGAGGCAAGTGAACGTCTAGTCTAATATTGTGCTGGAATGTATATTTAAACTTAACAGACGTACCTGGGTTAGTGAAGTAACGTTAATGTTTGTTTAAGGACACATAGTAACAGCTAGGAATGAAGCAGCAGACCAAGTAACACACTGGACCTGCTGTGGACTAGAACCCAGAGTAGCATTGGTAAATGGCCTAATATGAGCCAAGGTTCTAAAAGAGGTGAATTTATTAAACCTGAAAATGTGGACGGAAGCTAGTATATGTATCAAATAAAATATAAGTACCTTAAGCTGGATAACTGTATAAGTGACAAGTCATGAAAACTTTAAGTACCATCTAGTCAAAATGAATATCAAAGAACTTTGCCTGGATGGTGCGCACATTGTGTCTCAATGTCTAGCACTGGCTACCATAAGGCCTAGGACCACGGTCAGAAATTTGTTAAATGTTAATGTCATGCGTGATTTAAGACTTGAAATTACTATAAATAAACTCAGTGATAGCCTTGTTACACTGATCAACATCTAACATCTCTCCTTTACAGTAAAACAGGGCTAAAAATCAACATATTCTAACATCTCCACAAGACGTTCCTATCTCATACCACGTTTATACGTAGCCTATTCGCAAATATAAAACTATTCGCATATAATTAACTCACTGTTTATGCGGAAAATTGGACCTAATAATAGTCATATATTTGTTTAAAGTTTTTGTTTGATCGAACATAATAATTGTTTTTACAATTAAATTAATGCAATGTGGGAGCAATTTTCCATTAATTCACAATAAATTTTATATTTAAAGAAGTGGCAACGCCATACGTGTTATTTGCAAATAGTGTCGTTAATCAGGATTGCTTTCGTGAGTTAACTATTCGCAATTAAATAATAACTTCACTGTTTATACAGGAAATTGTTCTATTTGCAATATTTTTATTTGTGAATATATGCTGCATAGAAACATAGAATCATTTTGTTCCACATTACATTTTTCGATAATTTTAGTGTCTTCCCTACTAAAATTACAATAATTTAGATTATTTTAGTGGCATCGCTAATAAAATGGCATTCATATTGCAAAAAAATATACGTATAAAAATGAGCGGCATACGTATGTATCAAATACTCCACATTAACACTTGGGTTTGGTATAAACTTTACTTTTAATTCGTTTGACAGTTTAGTTGATGGTAGATGTTAGATGTAAAATGCTGCAAATGTAAACCAATGCTTCATATTTCTTAGTGAAACGTATGAAACATGTTGATTAGTGCAAAAAGACAAGAGTAAATGCTGGGTGGTAGCACGTATCTCAATGAAAGTAAAGATGCTTTAAATTACAAATCGGTTGCCTATAATCATTGTGAGTGGAAGGAGGTCGAAAAGGGATCAGTAGGAAATCAATCTGCCTTGAGATCCCCCTACATTAATAAAAATATTATTAAGCTGGGAGATTATTTCCAGATTAACTATGTAATTGGAATTTTTACAGTTTAAGAGATTCGAACAATCTGGCTAATAATAGATGTAGTAGCCGTATTTATCCTTTTCTTCTTGTTTTAAAATTGAAAATTTAATGTATAATGCATTTAGGTATGTATGTGCTTTTATATTGAATAAAAAAATTGTCTTCTTTTATTCCTTATTCTACCCGGCTTCGCCTGGCTACCCCACCAAATAAATTTCTTGATCTTACCGGGTCTCCTTTCTAAGTTTTAGCTGCATGTTCACTTAATTTTATAGCTAATGATTATATTTGACATTCGATATCGGTCGAAATTTTAATTTAAAATTTATTTAAGTTTCTATAGGTAGCAATATGCCAAATTTATGCGAAAAAGAACTTTTTTATTGTTGAAAATAGTTCTTTAGGGCTTTAGTAGCAACTTTTGTTCTTTGACTTTTTCATAATTCCGTTATATACAAAATTACCCCTATTTTTAAATTATTGAAGAAAATCAAAATTTTGACCTTTAAATTTCCGGAATTCGACCAAATAATGTTTGGCAAATTTATACAAAATCCTTTGGCGAGTATTTTCGCTGTATATACATTGATACATTTTTCAATAAAAATGAGTTTTGCGCCATCTAGCGGTAATAATTTGTTCTAACTATATTCAGCAATTTGAAAGGTAATTTCATTTTTTTGAAAATCGGTTGAAAAATAACCGAATGAGAAAGAGAAGAGCTATAATATATTTAATAGTTTCAAACTTGTTATTTAAATATGTATGTAAATTCGTCATTAAAATTTTGTACGTAACTACATTTTTAATTTTCCGAATAAAATTTCAGTTATTTTAATAGAAATGTATTTCACAGAATCTTTATTATTTATTACTTTTAAAAACATCAAGTTATTTTAATACTAATTAAAATTTTATTATTTAAATTTTCAGATGTCTACATACGAGTGTAATTTCTTTTGTTTTTCTTTGAGTTGAGGAGACTCTAAATCCAAATTTTCACCGTGATATTTATAATTTAAACCCCTCAACATGTTTATTTTCTTTTTAAGAATTTTTATCCGATTATTCTGTACATCGACATAAGGTAGTTCATGTAATAAATTAAATAATTCCATAGGCTCATCCATATGAATCAAATTTAGAAATAGGACTTTACTTTCCTTTTTCGTTCCTCAGCATTAATTTTTTTATTTTCCTGACAAATTAAGCTTGGCTGTGTTAAAAGCAAATTGAAATTTGTGGGGAACTAAATTCAAGAACCATGTTTTTTTATATCTTTGAACTCTAAATATTCGAATATTTGATACAGCACAACCTTGAAAGTAAGATGATCTGAATTTTAACGTACTTTTTTATACAAAAGTAATTAATTACATTTTGTAATTAATTACACAGACAATTATTAATTACATGTAATTGTAATTGGAAATTTTCAATTAAAATTACATTAAAATTTTGTAATTGTAATTACAATTACTTGTAATTAGTAATTGAAAATTTTCAATTACATATTACCTGTAATTGTAATTTAAATGTAATTGAATTCCCCCATGTCTGCAATTTACTCAGCTACCAAACTTTACGGAAAAGGTACACAAACGGACATATTATTCGTAGCACTAACAGAGATGCTCCTATCAATTATTCGTATATATTAAGAGGTTAAGTAACAGTAAATCAGTAAAAAGTGTTCTAAACAAAATTATTGATACAAGGAAAAACGATAAAAAAACAATAACATTATAAATGTAAAAACTTAAACTATGAATGAATAAAATTTGCCGAAAATAGGCTTTAATGTTTTTTGTACGGCACAAATTGGGCTAAATATTTTGCCTTGAAATTCAACATAGTTGTTGACAACTATAATATCTAAAATTCTGCAGTGGTGTTTGAAGATTACATACCTACTTCAAAAGTTATATGTGAATGAAGGTGAAAAACGATTTTTTTCAATATTTTCGCTTTTTTTAAACATTTTCCAAATTTTCTTGTAAACGAAAACTGCGATCGTCACGCACCACCGTAGAATTTAAGAACTTGAAATCATTAACAACTGTGTTGAATGACAAGACATAAGTTTTAGCCCGCGTTAAATGTAGCAGTAGTATTTTCTTGATTCCTAGTTTTGTTGTTGCCATTTTTTGTTTTCAGTGTATATATGCAACAATAATAACACAGCACAACAAAATAAAAAAAATTTCATGTGCTCTTAAAACCACTATATAATTTTGATGTATCATGACTACCTTTGTACAAAAATGGTAAAATTTTTAAATTCTATGGATAGATTTTTTTTAAAAAAATTTTTTTTTAAAATTGCAATTTTTTTGAGACGTTTCTTCAAATAATTAATGATAACTCAAAAACTACTAGTCCGATATTATTAAAATAAATTCAGAAAAATTAAGATTTCTATAGCCTTTAATTCGTCTATATATCGCGTTTCAATCGGATCAATAGTATCGGAGTTATAATAAAAAACTTAAGAAAAAAATATATTTTTTACGTAAAAATGGCAAAAATTTTCGTTTTAAAAAAATCATAAAAAATCGAAAACGGCAAAAAACTTCCAGATTCATTTTTTTATCGCATAGCGACATATAAGAGCAACAAAATGAGATATCGACCATAAAAATCGATTGATTTTTTTCGAATTTATTCACATTTTAGTGAATTCGCTCATTTTCACAAAATTTTAGTTGTTTGCTTGATATACGCATTATAGCGGGTTTTCAAATGTGTGAAAAACATAAATTTTCCAATTTCAAGGGGTGCATGTCGGATTAATGTTAGATTTGATGAGAAACTTCCACCCACAAAATTTTAGTCGAATTTGACAACGTTAACACGTAGCGCATAGGCCCCAAATCTGAAAAAAAGCGTTTAAATCGAAAATAATTGACAAATTTTCAGTTTTTGCAAAATTAACGCTATTTATTTCCCCTTTTGCAAAAAAGTGGATCCTGGTCCTTAGGGCAAACACAATGAGATTTACAATAAGCTACATGTCTTTAAGTTTTCGAGTTATTACAATTTTCACTGGCCATTATATGTCCTTGAGAACTTGCCGAAGACAATTTACAAAAACATTTTACTTTTAAAATTTTTTATTTTTTTCTTTTTTAACAATAAAATATAAAATTTCGCTAAAATTGACTGATATCTTCCTATTACACAACGCAACAAAATAAAAAAATTAGATGCTTTTGAAACCACTATACAATATCCAGGTACTGCCAAAGTGTTTTGGATGAATGAGAAATGTATGGCAAAACAAGTACGCGAAATACTGTTTTGGGCAAAACACGTATTTCTGTGGGACAAGTGTTACTGTGGAAATACAGTATTGAATGTAGAAAATTGTTTGGAACAGATCTTTATGGCATTTTTATGATTTTCAGAATTAAAAAAAGTAAGCAATAAAGGAAAAGTTTTTTAATTTTTACGATTTCAGTAGAAATCTGATAAACGATGAAATGCTCCTTTTCTGTTGGCTACCTGTCGCCCTTGCTTCATTTTGACAATTGCGGCGGCAAAGTAATAAACGTTCATAAATTTGCGTGCACGCCGAATTGGGTTTTTCCGCTGGCTACCTGTAAAGATTGATTTTTTGCATAATATAATATTTATTTATTTCCTTATTTTATATGTTGTAATAAATTTAAATAATAAAATATAAAATAAAAGAAAATACATGAATAAAACAATGAAATGCATTTTCAATCTATTCCATCGATTTGACTTAGTTACATTTTTTTGTCAATTGCCTTCGGCAAGTAACTTGAAAACTGTTTAACCGATTTAACCGATTTAAAAGATATGTAGCTTATTGTAAATCTCATTGTGTTTGCCCTAAGGACCAGGATCCACTTTTTTGCAAAAGGGGAAATAAATAGCGTTAATTTTGCAAAAACTGAAAATTTGTCAATTATTTTCGATTTAAACGCTTTTTTTCAGATTTGGGGCCTATGCGCTACGTGTTAACGTTGTCGAATTCGACTAAAATTTTGTGGGTGGAAGTTTCTCATCAAATCTAACATTAATCCGACATGCACCCCTTGAAATTGGAAAATTTATGTTTTTCACACATTTGAAAACCCGCTATAATGCGTATATCAAGCAAAAAACTAAAATTTTGTGAAAATGAGCGAATTCACTAAAATGTGAATAAATTCGAAAAAAATCAATCGATTTTTATGGTCGATATCTCATTTTGTTGCTATTATATGTCGCTATGCGATAAAAAAATGAATCTGGAAGTTTTTTGCCGTTTTCGATTTTTTATGATTTTTTTAAAACGAAAATTTTTGCCATTTTTACGTAAAAAATATATTTTTTTCTTAAGTTTTTTATTATAACTCCGATACTATTGATCCGATTGAAACGCGATATATAGACGAATTAAAGGCTATGCAAATCTTAATTTTTCTGAATTTATTTGAATAATATCGGACTAGTAGTTTTTGAGTTATCATTAATTATTTGAAGAAACGTCTCAAAAAAATTGCAATTTTAAAAAAAAATTTTTTTAAAAAAAAATCTATCCATAGAATTTAAAAATTTTACCATTTTTGTACTAAGGTAGCCATGATACATCAAATGTATATAGTAGTTACTCGAGCATATTTTTGCTGTTGCCCTGTGTAATAGTAGATGGAAGATAACTACCCAAACTAACTATGCAAAAAATAAAATCATTGATTTTGAAGCTGTTAACATAAATATTGCGTTAAATTCATAAAAAGTTAAAAAATCCAAGTTTTAATGGACAACCTAAATTTCCGTTTTAGGACAAGTGAGGGATACCAATTAAGGTAGCTGGCTCTAACCCCGAAGCAATAAAAATCATTCGGCATTTATAGTCTGAAAACTAAAATGTACATTTTTTTGGCATATTGATATCTATAGGTATTAAATATTATATCGATAAGTATTGGTTGCTAAATAAAAAAAACTAGTATATTTGGTAATGCCTTCAGTCATATGTAAGTATTAACTAAATCTTATTTATTTAGTCTATTTAGTCTAAAAATTGACTTGCAAAGTCAATTTGTTAAACTTCTAAATGAAATAATAACATTTACGTCCAAAGAACATAAAACGGCCCACAGCTTTGTTTGAAAATATCTCCCCTCATTTTAGAGAATAAACAAAAAAACAACTAACACACTAACATTTTTGTTTCGGGAACATAAACAAAAGAAATCCGTGTAAAAATGTCAACCCAAAATGAAAAAAGACATAAATTTTGCAACAGTTTCATATTTTTTGTTGGTGGACCTTTTTTTTTATTTAGTGCAAATGCAACCACTCATATGTGAATTTATAGAAAAACAACAAACGAAACTAAAGTACACTCACATAAGCATACAAAAGGATAATACACACATGCCATTTTCAATTCGTAAGAGATAGTGTTCAAAACCTTTTTTCCATATACATACATATGTACATATAAATATTTGAGGGTGGGTGGCGGTGATGGTGGTGCAGTTCTCGATTAACTGAAGAAAAGAAAAAAAAAACTGGCATTTGGCGTAATTTATTCTAAAACCAAATGAAAAAAATGTTAAACAAACATCAAGTATATGTTGCTATCAATATGTATGTAAGTATGTACAACTTGAAACCAAAACTAAACAATTTAAAGCAATTGACTTGCCAGGATTATAAATGTCACTAAATTAATCAATTATGGACAAAATGTAAAGAAAACTCACAAAAAAGTCAATGAAACAGATAGAGGTTTAATATTCCAGGACAAAGAAACATGTGGGTGTAAGAAGCTTAACTCGCCCTAAATCAAGTCATGTTTGTTGAAACCTTTCTAAGCAAACATTTATAGGTTGCACGCACTTTCATAGCCAAAACAATCCTTTACTTTGTGAGAATATCAACATTTCGTGGGGATTTAAATACGAATACTGGTTAATAACTTCAGCTCCTGTTGGTTATTCAATAAACTTTTAACTTCCATCATTTATGACACTAAATTGTTTCTTTTAGCAAAAGATATGACTTTCATGTGCCATTTTTGTTTAGTCCAAATATCCTTGAACACTTAGTTTATATCCAGCCATCTAACTCATCTGTTTGTTGCTTTTTTCGAATAACGCGAAATGAACATGCATGTCTTTGTGTGTCTAACAAAAGGAGTGCGCGAGCGAGTATTGCGCGATTTATGACGAACAAAGAGTTTAAATTATTATTTTTCTTATGTTTCTGTTGTTGTTGTTGTTCTTTATTTAGCTACTTGCAAGTTTCCGGAATTGAAATGATTTTTGTAGGCATGCTATTTAACTAAAGTGTCCCTTTTACAGAGACAGAAACATATTGCATATTATTAAAGGACGGTAGAAAAAAAGGACTTTACACTTTTTTCTTAACAAAACGAGGCTATTCTCAAATAAAAGGACAGCAGTTATTGTTTTTACAATATTATAGCTTCTATTCTAAAATTTGTAAGTCTTTATGATTATCGCAATTAGTTGAAACGTATGCATCTAGGCAAAAAAAAAAGAAATCTCAAAACATGAATTTTCCTTAAAAGATATTCAGTTTCAATGCCACCTCCTTCTTACGCACATAAAGCGTCTTAATTATAAACCATGGGAAGTATTAAAAAAATCAACGTGCACTCTCTTTAATGATGATGGTCGAAACCTTGACATACAGGAGAAATGCATAGAAATGAGAGTACGGATAACCTCGAGTATAACGTTGAATATTTCGCGATGATAATGCATTGCTTATGGCAAATGTATATTGGTAATAAAGAGCCCAGCAGGTAATCACACCAGGCAATCTAAACAAATGATCTTGCCTAACACGGATAAAATTCTAAAGAGAGTGTAAGCTGAAGTAAATGGATAAAAATGTTACCCCTACATTGTGATGTAGGTCAGTGGCTATGCTACAAACTCTCCCTTATGAGTCTCTTGTAAACATTCTCTCTACTGAAAATAAAATAAGGGGTAGAAATAAACAATCTCTGTTTAAATGTCGCAGCATGTGTCAAAGTGTCATGCAAAGGATATTTATGTGCAATGACGAGCAAAACAGCGAAAAGGCACTGGCAAAAACAATTCAACGATAAAAGGTCGTGTGCCACAAGGTTTTTGTGCAAAGTAGTGTTCAAACGTTTTTGCTATATTAGGCCGGTTACAAGTAAAGAGCAGCACATTTGCTGTCACATCCTCGTCGTGATCACATCTTACATAGATTAGTTTAGAAAAAGTTTAATTTATTTTCCGTAGCACGCACGCAAAATTTTAGTTTTTCGTCAACATGGCAGCTACGAATTTCTATGCTGATTTTTGCACCAACGGCACACAAAATATGTACAACTACAGCCACAATTCCACATACTACGATAATGCTGCCTCGTATTATCATCAGCAGCAGAGTAACAATGCTTGGAATACATCTTCCTATAATCCCAACTATATGTATCAATACAACACTGGTACTTTGGAAAATAGCTGCTCTCAAATTTTCAATAATTATTACAACAATAACAATAACAGTGAACAAGAATCTTGCAGTGCTCTAGTGGCTATACCAGAAGCACCCAAGCAATCTAAAAAACGCAAAGCCACTGAGTTGGAGGAAGAAGTTGTTAGCAAGACTTCTGTGGAAACTAGTAAAACTGAAGCCGAAGAACCACCCAGTAAACTACGTGCCTTACTTACAAATCCTGTCAAGAAACTTAAATACTCTCCCGATTATTACTACACAACTTTTGAAAAAGTTAACAGCAGCAGCAAAACAAAGAGTAAAACAGAACAGACATCGCTTCCTACACCGCCCTGCTTTGAACAAGACTTTCTTTCAACCAATACACCAGCCACCCAACAAACTATTCTGTCACCCAATCGTAGTGATGTCGATTATTTGGATGTATATTCACCGCAATCTCTTAAAGTTAACAGTCATTCACAAATTTCTAAAAATGGCTCATCTATCACCACTTCTGAACCAGTCACTCCTGCTTCTTTAGTCGATGGTATCAGCACCCCACCCCTATCGCCAAACGATAAACACATCAGTCATGTCAATCAAACTGCAGCCCAACAACATGAAATCAATCATCAAATTTTGACAGGCAGCGATTACAATTGGTCGAACTGCGAAGACAGCCCTGCATCAGGTAGGCTTCATTTTAAAAATTCATATTTTCCCTTAAATTTATGTTTATGCGTTTTTCTCTTGCAACACATGCCTAAGCTACCTGTGTGTTTATAGCTAATGATTGTTTGCAAAAGAAACTAAATTGTTTTCCTTATAATTTTAACTTTACAACTTCCAAGAACAATTGAGTAATAAATTTCATTTTTCTTGTTTTGCTGTTTAGATTGTAAAGACTCGAAACGCACTCGCCAGACATACACACGTTACCAAACTTTGGAATTGGAAAAAGAATTTCATTTCAATCGCTACATTACTAGACGTCGTCGCATTGATATTGCCAATGCTTTGGCTTTGACCGAGCGCCAAATTAAGATCTGGTTCCAAAATCGTCGCATGAAATCCAAGAAAGATCGTACTCTAGACGGAACTCCTGAATTACATCAACAAGGCTTAGTTTATCCAGGTATGCCTGTAGACGCCACCAATGCTCAAGTTCCCTTTGTACCAGCTCGCCAACATATTGGATCTAGCAGTAACTCTACATATCCCACTTATTTGGCCACATCAACACAATCTTCCTTTCCTTCCGCATATCATCGCAACCATCATCACTCACCCGAACACTTTGTTGGCCAGCAATACGAAACCGCAGCTCAACATGCCCATCTCAATCAACAAGCTCATCATTATCTACAGGACACACAGCAATACAGCACTGCTGCTGCTGTTGCTCATTTCGCTCAACCAAATTACCAACAACAAATGACTATGCCAGCAGGATCCAACCCAATGTATCAGTTGGCATAGACCACGAAAGTTGTAAGATTTTCAACCATTTGAAAATGTACAAATCAAATGGTCAAGGAAGATGAAACAACTCTCGTATGGTTTCAAATTTTAATTCTCCATGGCAAAAGTGAGTACGAGTGACACATTCACATTCATGTCACTCCCTATGGTGTCTTCGGTTTTGGCTAGACCCAAACGATACACACACACACAAAATTGCCACTAACAGAGCTAAAATTATGAGCGCAGGCGCAAAAGTGCAATATTTACACACAAGTGAACTAGAAAACGTTGAATGCATGCAGGCTACATTCATAAAAGAGGCGACAACATTGAAATGCGAAGGAAGAAAGTAAGAGGAAAATCTATTTCATAGACCAAACACTCGCTGTGCACATGGCCAAATTCAATAAATTATGTGTTTGGCAAACAGCATTGTTAACGGGGAGTTCACACAATAGAAAATATCAAAATTAAAGTTTACCCATGGCAGGACCTGGGGTAGTAATCAGTACGTGTAATGTGTACTATGAAGTTCACCCCTAGCACAGAATCTCAGAAGTGTTTCTGTTTCCTTTTTTCATTTTGAGCATACAATCAAAGGCAATTTGTATTTTTTTTTTCTTTATTAAATTTGTATTTAATTAGTTTTTAAGCAAATTATTAATTTATTTAAGAAACAAATATTTAAATTATGTTAACAGAATAAATTTTTAATAATTTATAAGAAAAAACTAAAATTTAATTCGTGTTTTGATTTTAAATCGAACTACAAAAATTATCAAATCTAATATTAACAGCTGCATAAGTTTGCCAATCCTCCCTTAACTATTTCCCGTATTTTTCAATTTTTCCTTGAATTTTTCGCATTCAAACACACACTTTTAGGGTAAAAGTGTCACATTAAACGTTTTTAATCTGCTGGTTACACCAACATCTGTACCAAAATAGCTGTATCCATTCATTGATTGGTCATTTTTCATTCGATAGTTTGACATTTATTATTATTCTGTTTTGTAGAGGGGGTATCTTTTCATCAGGACGATTTGCAAAGTATTCGAAGCAGTTTTGATAGTTAGATTTTTCTAATCTACAAGGTGTAGTTTACTGTCATCGAAATGAAATCTAGCTTAAAAACCATTACCTTTTTAATAATACTTTATTTTTTAGAATATAAGTATTCATTCTATATAAATACATATACATATGTATGTATATATGTTTGGCTTAAGTGCGCGAAGAGTGTACAACATTGTTTTTAATCTCAACGTTTATTGTATCACAACACTCAAAAATTTTTAAGAATTTATAACAAGTTTAATATTTTAAGTTTTGATCAATACTTCCTTAG
The DNA here is from genome assembly GCA_949628195.1 of Phasia obesa. Taxonomy (NCBI): domain Eukaryota; kingdom Metazoa; phylum Arthropoda; class Insecta; order Diptera; family Tachinidae; genus Phasia; species Phasia obesa. The sequence goes on along the minus strand of OX451215.1, from coordinate 107,454,731 downwards.
AAAAGGTTGGGCTTTTTGAAATTATTTGGAACTATAGAAAAAAGCGTTGCCACATAAAGAATAGGACAAGCCACTCTCAAATAATTTGTAATAAAACATTTATTGTAATAAGAAGAATGCCAAAAGATATGACTATTTACTTCAAATATCGTGACTAAAACGAATTTTTCAACGTGGCTCTGTAACAACATTGTTCAATATTTTTTTTTTAATTTACATATTGTTTTTTCATTTTAATTATCGATTTTTAAATATTATTCTAGTAATTGTTTTACTTTTAAAACATTTAGACATATAATTTCGATATGATGCTAAGGGTTTTTTCAAGGCGAATCCATAACAGGTGATTGCAGTGGCGAAAAAGCTCATCATATGCATGAAAGCGAAAATTCAAACTCTATATAAAAAAAATATAAACAAATTTTTTCTATGTATATAAAATTTGACAACAATTGCCCGTGCAATCACCTAGTATTAATTCGCCTTGGGTTTTTCATTAAATTTTAAGAAATTTGATTTTCTGATTATATACCGTCATCTGATTATATACCATGAAATTCAATGCCATTTGAATGTTTTGCATTTTCCTAACTAGCATTGTACACGATTGGTAGCTTGTTTTGTAATTATTCTTGAATTTCAAGATCATTGATGAAAACGGGGTTGAAATTTCGTTTAATACCCTACTATAAATCCGTCAAGTGCGGGTCAGACTCACACTACGTTCAACTTTAGAAGCACAAGATACAAATTTATTCACTTCTAAGAAGAATTATAAGTGTATGCTTGTTACGGTTCAAATTACAAGCACATATACATAACAACCATGTATACTGTGGGGACTCTCTGAACCCACACATGTTAGTACAATCGGGACACTTTTGCAACATACTTTAATTTTTGTTTTTTCATATTTGTCATTATAGCGTACAACATTTTGCATAAAATGTCTGCCTATTACGGCCCAAAAATTAAAGCCACATACCGTGTCTACTGTTTTTTTCAAGTTTTTTTTTTCAAAACTGAAAGATCTTTGATTGTAGGACAAATCTATAAAGTATTTTGAAATACATTGAAATACTTAAACATTAATTATTCGTATAGAGATAGTATGTCAATTTCTTCATCTGTTCCGTTTTTATCAAGAAAAATATTATTTTTAATCTTGGTCAAAGTTTCAAGCCCAATATTTTGATTAAAAACTTTGTTACGTTTTTCAATAAATATTTTCTTCTTTAAATTTTGTTATGCGTCTTCCATGGAAGACAACCTTTCATGTAAAAGAATTCCAAGAGAAGTGACACTCAAGCACTTATTCCTACCAATTAATTATGTTACTTTTTTGGGCAAGGAATAGAAAAAGCTTAAAGCAGACGGTGAAATAAATGAGTAGAATAAATGAGTCAAGTGCGTGTTAGACTTCACACGTAGGGTTCTGTACTACGTTTAGTACAACTTTAAAAATTCAAGTTGTTAATTTGTTCATGTCTTATGGGGCACAATTTAATATTAAAATTAAAAGTCATATTCGCTAAAATTGCATCACTATTGGAACACTTCTTAAATTTTAGTAATTGTTGGTGTAGCTGCCATGGTAATACACTTTCTACACTTGCGGTTAAAAATATAAGGTGATATACGTGAAAAACATGCCACTGATTAGTAATGTCAATAATTAGTAATTCTTACAGCGGAAGAAGTACAACAGGTACTGTAAACATTTCAAGAGTCTACCTATTACGGTTTAAAAATAAGGCTATTTACGTACAAATCATCTCTCTGTCGGAACAACCTTTAAATTTGTTATTTGTTATAGTGGCCATAGCAATTCTCTTTCTATGAATATACCAACAGTCTACCTATAACGAATAAAAAATAAGTCACTATACGTGAAAAACATGCCACTGTCAGAAAACCCTTTAATTTTTAGTAATTGTCATAGCGGCCGTGGCAACACATCTTCTGTACAAATTGGAAGAGTCTACCTATTACGGTTCAAAAAATAAGGGGTTGTACATGCAAATCACGTAACTGAGGAAAACCCTTTAATTTTTACTGTTTTTATAGGGGTGAAAATTTCAAGAGTGTATTTTAGTTAAAAAATTAGGCCATATAAATGCAAATCACGTTGCTATCGGAACACTCTTTAATTTTTAGGTTTAATTTTGTATACTTGCTTAAAAAGCGAATATTGTCTGCAAATTTTAAGTGGTTTCCTCCCACAGCTCAAGAAATAAAAACATAAACGTAAAACACGTTACTTTCGGAACACCCTATAGTATTTGTTGCTATAGCGGCCACAGTTATACACCTTCTGTGAAAATTTCAAGAGTCTACCTATTACGGTTCAAATTTTTTTCAATATAAATGTAAATCAAGTCATTATCAGAACACCCTTTAATTCTTAGATTTATTTTTTTTATACTTGTTTATATAGCGAACTAAGTTTCATTTACGCTCTAACGGAACACCCTACAAGTTTTAGTATTTATTGCCATAACGGCAACAGCTTCCTTTGGAAACGCTATGTGTAAATTTTTTTAATAATAATTTTAATATAAACAAGTAAAAGTGCCAAATCTTCTATACCCTTCACCACGGTGATTTTATTTATACAGACATGTACAGCATTATCCATATTGTTGACTCTTTACTTAAATTAAGTTGTATGAGAAAATTACATTATTAATGCTTTAAAGAAAGAGAAGACAAATGAAAACAAATTCCGTTGACTACAATTGCCGCCGTGTTGTCAGCTACTTAATGATATTGAAGACGACAGCTACATCGTAAACTCTGACATTGTTGTAGAAATACTTATTTTGCTTTTATAAAATTAAATAACTTTTTCAAAAAATTATAAATATTTCCTCCAAAACCTTTTGTTTGTATATGAATTTGTAATTTACAATTTTGTGACATTTTTATTGAATAAAATAGAAATTAGCCTAAGATGACTACGTGTCGGTGGTCGTGTAGCCATGTAGCTATACCGGCTTCAAAATAATCGTTTACCTATAAACGTGTGTATTTTATTTTTGACAGTTTCATTCGGTATCCTGATGATGTCTATGTGTTTAATGCACCTAGGTTTTACAACAGAGAACTCACCTATTTAAAAATCAAACGCATTTAAAAAAATCAAATTTTTTGTATCTCTTCTGGTGCCTTGGCAAATGACATCACCACACTAACACGGACAGACGGACATCGCTTAATCAACTTCTGTATGTAGAAGGATCCAGAATACATATATATACTTTATGGGGTCGGAAATTAATATTGTAGAAATTACACACGGAATGACAAACTTATATATACCCTTTCCACCTGTGGTGAAGGGTATAAAAACATGTTACTCTATATACACACATATGTACATACATATGTATATTCTTAATATTAAATATATGATATGTTACAGTCATGATTTTCATTTTTAAAGAAATATTGAAATTTTTTATTTAATTTTTCGAAAATTGTTTGTAAAATATTTTTTTAAAAATTTTTTGTAAAATTTTATTTGAAAATTTTTTTAAAAATTTTTTTTCGAATATTTTTTGGAAAATGTTTTGTAAATTTTTTTACAAATATTGTTGCAAAAAAGTAAAAAAAAAATTTTTTTATAAATTTTATTGAAATTTTTTTGTTAAAAGAAATCCTTAAAAAAAATTCCTCATATTGACCCCACGTGCCTTTCAACTGCTCCTATTTACCAGTGGGTACCCTGTGGTTCCCTTGGCTACCTCTATGTGAATTGCTTTCTATTAAGGTCTCTAATACAAATCAAAGCAAAAAAACCCTACCAATCTAAAAACAAACAAAAATCGCCCCTCGCAGGGGTTATTGATCCCCCGAGATCTGTATGCACTCCTTGCGATCTACCTATCGCAGTCTAATATTTATTTGACAAAAAAGGCAAAACAGAATCATTAAAGCCGAAAAAATTAAAAAAAAACGAAAAAAATATAGGTGGGCGTGGTTTTTGGCCCGTAGCCTCCAAAGGAATGATCCGATGTTGCTGAATTGCAATACCAAAATTTTCAAAACTATGCCTGACAGATTGGTGTACTTAAATTTTTTGTATCTCTTCTGGTGCCTTGGCAAATGACATCACCACACTAACACGGACAGACGGACATCGCTTAATCAACTTCTCTATGTAGAAGGATCCAGAATACATATATATACTTTATGGGGTCGGAAATTAATATTGTAGAAATTACACACGGAATGACAAACTTATATATACCCTTTCCACCTGTGGTGAAGGGTATAAAAATATGTTACTCTATATACACACATATGTACGTACATATGTATATTCTTAATATTAAATATATGTTATGTTACAGTCATGATTTTCATTTTCAAAGAAATATTGAAATTTTTGTTTTAATTTTTCGAAAATTGTGTGTAAAAATTTTTTGTAAAAATATTTTTTTAAAAATTTTTTGTAAAATTTTATTCAAAAATTTTTTGGAAAATTTTTTTTTGAATATTTTTCTGTAAAATATTTTTTTGAAAATGTTTTTTAAATTTTTTTGTAAATATTTTTGCAAAAAAAAATTTAAAAAAAAAATTTATAAATTTTATTGAAATTTTTTTGTTAAAAGAAATCCTTAAAAAAATATTCCTCATATTGACCCCCCCACGTGCCTTTTAACTGCTCCTATTTACCAGTGGGTACCCTGTGGTTCCCTTGGCTACTTCTATGTGTATTGCTTTCTATTAAGGTCTCTAATACAAATCAAAGCAGAAAAACCCTACCAACCTAAAAACAAACAAAAATTGCCACTCGCAGGGTGTTATTGATCCCCCGAGATCTCTATGCACTCCTTGCGATCTACCTATCGCAGTCTAATATTTATTTGACAAAAAAGGCAAAATAGAATCATTAAAGCCGAAAAAATTAAAAAAAAAAACGAAAAAAAAATATAGGTGGGAGTGGTTTTTGGCCCGCAGCCTCCAAAGGAATGATCCGATGTTGCTGAATTGCAATACCAAAATTTTCGAAACTATGCCTGACAGATTGGTGTGCTTAAATTTTTGTATCTCTTCTGGTGCCTTGGCAAATGATATTTCAACCCGAACACGGACAGACGGATAGACGGACAGACGCACATCGCTTAATTAACTTCTCTATGTATAAGGATCCAGTAAATATACACTTTATGGGGCCAGAAGTGAATATTGTAGAAATTACACACGGAATGACAAACTTAGATATACCCTTTCTACCTGCGGTGAAGGGTATAAAAATTGAATACATAGTATAATGATAATAATGATAGTGTATATTTTACTATTTATATTTGTGTTTCAAAAAGCTAAAACAGCTAACCTAATTCTTTTTTACTATGCGTATATATAATTTTAATTATAATGTAAATAAATTAAATATTAAAAAATTAAAAAAAATATTATAGAAAACATTTAGACATAAGGGACAATGTTTTGATTTCGTACACATCATACAGTTATTTATTTTTTTTTTTTTGATAATATAGTGATCACCCTACTAAGGCATAAAATGTTTATATTTGATCACATATTTTTCTAATTTTAGTCATATCACATTATACCATACTTCAAACATAATTATGGTTATATTTTACAATGTTAATATTATATTAGACATTAATAACGATCTAATTATTATGTTCTTGACGACAATATTATAGTTCAATCACAATTTTTCTTAGATAATGGTAACTTCAATCATATTGATAATAAAGGATATTTTCTTTATTTTCTATAATTTTATAGTTAAAATGTCAAAACCCACACCAATTTTAATTAAAAAATTAATACAAATCAGTTTAATAACTAACTTATTTTAAAGTCAAGCTTAAAAAACAGAAAAAAAAACTTATGCTTCTTCAATAATATAAATAAAATCTACTAAAAACAAATCGTCTTCGCTTTTTAATCCTTTCTGAGAATCATAAAAAAGTAAATAACCCTTCAAGGTAAATGAAATTACAAAAAATTACTATTTCTCAAAAAACTCTTTTCCAAAGTCATAAATATAAAAACGCTTAAATCACAACATTTACGAGCAAATGACGAAAGAGTTACGTTAAGTTACAATAGAGAATTCTACGGAATATGTTATGTGTGACTTAAAAAATACTCATGTAACTCTTTTGCAATAAACGACAATCAATTCTTGCTAAAAAAAAAAACAAAATCAAATGCAATTTAAACTCTTTTATTGTTCAACCATTTTTACTCAAACTCTTTTTCCGCTTAACAAATTAAAGGTTTCGTTCCAAACTGCACTTCTAAACACATTTCGCGAACTCATTTATGTACCGAAGACCTTGTGTATGGCATCAGTAGTTTAAGTTACTTCGCCGAAATTTTCATAAACAAAAGCACTAATTCGCACTCGTGGACACATACACAATCGAAGATAGAAGCAAAACAAAAACAACTACATATAGAGTGAGAAAGAGTAGGTTGCAAATACTGTTTTTGTGTGCACTTAACAAATTATTGAAAACGTCAAGGACAAAAAGTCAATCCTTTACCGTAATCCTTTTAAATACCCAAAATTAAACACGCCTTTGTCAAAACAATTGTTTAAACGTTGCAACTCCTTCGCTTTGTCTTGAAAACACTAGCAAAGAGTAAAGGGACAGGCTTAAATTACCTGACATAAGGTTTTCGCAAGGATGAACTACCAATGTCTGGCACTGAATGCACATTCGCAGAAACACACAGCTAGATAATGTCTAAAGAAGTAAAGGAGTTACAAAGTCATAACAATTAAACACCTCTTTGTTTTGGAATTGCAAATCTTTTTCGCAAAGCAAATTTATCGATTCACACACTCACTCTCACAGGCACACACAGGCACAAACATAACAAAAGGTATTATTTATGTGTATGATTAAATATCCTTTGAGCCAGGATTTCTACTTATGATCCTAGTAGTGTTTACTTAAACTAACCGCCTACATTGAGAATTCCCTAAATTATTCATAAAAACAAGAAAGAACATACTAAAGGAAACTCGATAAGATTTGTTTAGATTTATTTTCAAAATATTCGCAGGCTTTAATTTTACGCTAATGCGATTTAATCCTTTTATCTGGAAAGGATTATTCAATATAAGCCTTATATTAAGAGTAAATAGTCAAAAGTCTGTGACATGATTGTTAGGGCGGATTTCGAAAGGGACTTTAAAATAATTAAGTATATTTCGGGTAAATAAAATAAATAAAATGTGGGTGTATCTAAGTTGAACAAATTAGAATAAACAAATGTCATAATTTGCTGCATTAGCAAAAATGGGTGTATTTGACTAAACACTATTGAAATCAAACCAAAACTTGAAAACTTCTTTCTAACTAGAGTAATCAAAAAATCGTGTTTGAATTAAATGTTTGGTATTTTAAAACTTAAACAAGGTACATGATTAGTTCAATTTCTTTAAATTATTCTGGCTTGCAATTTATAATCAAATTTTTTAAGTCGAATATTGAGAATTTTAATTAAATATTAATTAATTTTAATAAATTACAGAATTGGGGGATGTTAGTTACATCTTGTAATTAATTACACATGCAATTATATGTAATTGTAATTGCAATTTTTCAATTACAATTACATTCAACTATTTGTAATTGAGATTCAATTACACATTACATGTGCTTTTTAATTGAAAAATTACATTTACTTGTAATTTGAAAATTTTTAATTGCAATTACCTGTAATTTTAGTTGTAATAGAATCTCTTCATGTCTGGCAAATAATAATAAAATAATTATTAAAGCTTTAGATCAATTCTTTTATTATCTAATGTTTTGATTTTAATTTTCTGGGATTTTCTGAAACAATTTTTAAACAATAAAACCAAATTAACATTTATAGAAACTTCAAAAGGCTAATCATTGTAGTTAATATCATGGCCTTATCGGAACCCTCTTTAAATTTTAGTATTTGTTGTTCTACAACTTCTTGTTGTATAACAACAAGAAGTTATGTATATGGTCATTAGACTGGAACGTTATTATAGGGCAAAAAATAAAATTTTGTATTTGTCTTTTTATGTAAGAAGTTATTCTACAAAGTTTTATTTTGATACAACCACATCTTGAGGTGCCGCAGAAGCCTTGAACATAATTTATTATCTTGAAATCTTATCTATATATCTATCTATCTATATATATAAAGCACAAAATGTGTTTGTTTGTATGTTTGTTGGAAAGCTATAGCTGCCTACACCAGTGAACCGATCTTTCCGAAATTTTCACAGTTTGTTACTGGCACTCCCCATACAAACTAAATATTTATCATCGTATATCTTGGTAACAGAAATAGGTATCATCTTGAAATTTCGCACCCGTAACCTCTATATGAACGTAAATAGTTTAGCAAAACACAGACTGAATTGGAATAGTGGGCTTGGTACCTCCCATACGAAGTAAATATTTATAATTGTATATCTTGGTAACAGTTATAGGTAGCGCCATGAAATTTTTCAAGAGGAACCTCTATATTAACACGCATTGTTTAGAGAAAAATAGACTGGATTGGAATAGTGGGCGTGGTACCTCCCATACAAAGTGAAAAAATATTATCGTTTTCCTGGCGAACTACAATAGATAGCGCCTTGAAATTTTGCATGAGTAACTCCTGTGCAAATGCGTACAATATACTAAAATACGGAATAAATTAAGAGAGTGGGCGTGGTACCTCCAATATAAAGTGAAAAATTATAATCGTGTACATAGATTACCATAATAGATATGATCTTAAAAGTCGGTACAATTAAACCGCATACCCATATACTCCAGAAAAACATAGGCTAGATTGGGACAGTGATCACGGTACCTCCTATAAAAAGTAAAAAAATATTATCCTATATCTAGAGAACTGCAAAAGGTGGCGTCTGGGAATTTTGCATCAGTAATACCTATACGAAGATACATTGTTTAGAGAAACACAGACTGAATTGGAATGGTGGGTGTGGTATCTGCAATACAAAGTGAAAAATTATTATCGCATAAAAAGGCTATTTATGTACAAAACATGTCTCTGTCGGAACACCCTTTAATTTTGTTACTTGATATTTATTTTTTTTTAAGACAACACTACCTCTACGAAGCTTTTTGCTTGTCTACAGAAAACACCCAGAATCTTTGGCGGGAATCGAACCCGCAACCTCTAGACTGATAGACTAGCGCGCTATGTAGTTCTGTAACTACATTAGGTATAGTCTTGCAACTTGCACAAGTAACCCACATACTAATGTGCATAGTCTAGCAAAATACAGACAGTATTAGGATAGTGGTGTCTCCCATAAAAAGTTAAAAATAAATTAGTCAAGTGCGAATTATACTCACACACGTAGGGTTCCGTACTATGTTTAGTACACCTTTAAAAATTCAAGTTGTTAATTTGTTCATGTCTTATGAGTCACCCTTTAATTTTAAAATTAAAGTCTTAATCGCGAAAATTGCAGCACTGTTTAACACCCTTTAAATTTTAGTAAATGTTGTTATAGCGGTCATGGTAATATACTTTCTATAAAAATATGCATGCGCATACCTATTGCGGTTCAAAAAAGAAGATAATAACGCGAAAAAGATGTCACTGATGGAACACCCATTAGATATTAGTAATTTTTACGTCGGCCGAGATAACCAATCTAATGTAATCATTTCAAGAGTCTACCTATTACGGTTAAAAAAAAGGCTATTTATATACAAAACATGTCTCTGTCGGAACACCCTTTAATTGTGTTACTTGATATTTATTTTTTTTAAGACAACACTACCTCTACGAAGCTTTTTGCTTGTCTACAGAAAACACCCAGAATCTTTGGCGGGAATCGAACCCGCAACCTCTAGACTGATAGACTAGCGCGCTACCAATCGGTCTATCGAACAGCCATGGCAATTTTCTTTCTATAAATATGTCGAGAGTCTACCTATTACTAATAAAAAAAATAAGTTACTATACGTGAAAAATATGTCACTGTCTTTAATTTTTAGTAATAGTCATAACGGCCATGGCAACACATCTTCTATACAAATTAGAAGAGTCTACCTAATGCGCTTCAAAAAGTATGTCGTTGTACAAGCAAAACATGTCACTGTCGGAAAACCCTTTAAATTTTATTGTTATTATAGGAGTCATAGTTGAGAAAATTTCAAGAGTCTATCTATTATGGTTCAAAAATTAGTCACTGTTTATGCAAATCATGTCACTGTCAGCACACCCTTTAATTTTTACTATTTGTTATAGTGGCCATAGTAATACCCCTCCTTCAAGAGTCTATCTATTATCGTTCAAAACTTCTGCCATATACATGCAAATCACGTCACTATCGGAACACCCTTGTTTATAAAACGAACTAAGTTTTAATTACTGTTTGTAATTTTTTAGTGTATGCCTCCTACAGTTCTAGAAATAAACACATATTCGTGAATAACACCTCTCTATATTTATAGCTATAGCGGTCACTGCTTCTGTGAAAATTTCAAGCGTCTACCTATTATGGTTCAAAACTAAGGCCTTATACATGCAAATCACACCACTATTGGAACACCCTATAATTTTGAGGTTTATTTTGTTATACTTGTTTATATAGCGAACCATGCTTTAATTACTGTTTCTAAATCTTAAGTCTATGCCTCCTACAGTTCAAGAAATAAAAACATATTCGTAAATCGGAACTCCCTATAAGTTTTAGTATTTGTTGCTATAGCGGCCACAGCTATACATCATCTGTGAAAATTTCAAGAGTCTACCTATTACGGTTCCGGGGATAAAAGGTGCTGACAGACTGACAGACATTGTAGCGAAAACAATAGGGTTACGTTTTTACCCTTTGGGTACGGAACCCTAATTATTATCGTGTTAATATGTATAGTCAAGCAAAAAACAGATTGTTTGGGAACATATAAACTAAAACATTTTTGATGCGAGAACAGCGTGCGTTTTCGAGTTAGAGGATGGCCATACTTTTCTTCCAAGTGTTTATTGTATTTTTTGTGAATAGGTGTAACGAAGCGCACCGGGCATAGCTAGTAGAGTTATAGTTTTTATTTTATTGATTGTTTTTTATGCCTATTATTTTAATTTCAATAAAACTACGCCTAAAATAATGCACAACTCAAACATTTTTTGTCGCTAGTCATTTTATAACCTTTATTTAGCATGTTTTAATATCTAAGTATTAAGTTTGACTAAAACTTATTTAATGTATTTTGAATGGTCCTTTTATTTCTTTAATACAGTTTTTGCGGGTCCAAATGTATTGAAATGTGCTAAAATCCAAATAACTTGGATCTGCGGCATTTGGATTTGCACCTCTTAACCTTCTCCAATCGTGTTCAAACCTCACAATTGACAACTTGCCCAAGTTAATATTATAACTTCGTTACAGGTAGCACAAATATACCGATATTTTTTATAGACTAACTGTAAACCTAACCTTAATAAAACTATGTATTTGAATTATTCATTTGAAAGGTGGATGTGTGTAACTATGTACAAATAAGAACGATAAAGATCAAAATCTTTGAAAGTTTCAAAAAGCAAAATTCCAACAGTTGACATTTCGAATCATTTGAAATATAAAACTAAGAAAACTTTTAAATTGTTCCAAAATAGTTATTGGAGTAGCATTTTCTCCTCAGGTATAAAAGGTACCAAATAAAGCACAATTGAAGCAACATTACCAACCTTTAAATGGATTGTATTTAGCTGTCTACTACGAGTTAGACAAAAGAACTCTTCAAATTTCTCCAATATTATAAATTAAGTGAACGCATTTAAAGGTTTTTGTAAAGAAAACGCCAAGGAAAATCTGCGAAGAAATAAGAAAGTTCATTAAATATTAATGGTTGGTTATTTAATTTTTTATTGCCAACGAATGTTGTCATAATTAAAAATTTCCTTTTCTTCAAACTTATCAAACAGTTACATCTCCACGATAAAATTTGTAAAAACAAGGCAAAAACAATTGCACATTTAACCACCAATTTTAAATATAATAAAAAACTGCAAAAGAACAATCAGCAGCATATTTTAGCCAGTGTTTCAAAGTGAAAGACAGAAAGACAGAAACACATTAAACACGAAGCTGGCAGCAAGGGAATTTGATTTGGCAATTAATTGGAACCAAGACGAGCAAAACAAACAAATTGAATGAATTCATTATTTCAGTTTTAATTACTTTTTTCAAACTTTAAATGAATTCTTTTACTTGTCGTCATTACCAGTGACGAAAAAAAAGGTTTGCATGTTTTAAACACACAACACGAATTTCAATTAAAAATTATTTGGTTGAAAAAAATGTGAAACAAAATCATCAACACCAACACGGCAAATCAGAATGAAAAATTCATAAATCGAGAACAAAGTTAAATTTACACTGCAGATACTTGTACTTTGGAAATATTTATTGTGTGTGTGTTGGAAATGTAATTAACTTAAATTAGTTTACACAACAACTGCAAAAAATGGTGCATGTTTATTTTTTCTAACACTTTGCAACAACCTGTTCTTGTGTCTCCCATCAATATCTTAGTTCGGTTCGCTGCTTTCGCAAGATAGGAATAAAATTGGATATGAAAACTTAACTATTAATCTTTTTAAATATTATTTACTGAATATTCAGGATAATACCCCTACTCGTGGCAATACATAACACAGGAATTAGGAAATTTAGACATAGGAAGGAGGAGAGGAGTAGGGTTTGTAACATTGGATGTGATGTCATTAGACCACATTTCTTTGAAGTAACCATAAAACAGCGAAGCACAATCCAAATAGCGTAAATGCTGGTCAATAGAGTTTCACGCCCTACTGTCATCATTAAACTTCTTCGCTCTCTCTGCACGGGTTTCAATACATGTGCGTTGTATAATACTTAAGGCCGGATATACATAGGTAGTATATATAGAAAAATATGATTTAGAGTATCTTTTACATCATTTTAAAAACAGAATTCATTTAAAAGCTTCTTTCAGAAATGTGTTATGTCCATCGGACATCGCACTGTTTTCATGCTCGCACTATTCGTATTTGGCTTCTTGGTCGCAATCTCCAACTGGTTAGGGCTATTATTATAAACTGTGCTGTCATCTGCGAAAGAGCAAATAAGTTTGGAAATCTAACAAAAATTGTTATTTAGAAAAATAAGAAATAGGGTAAGAGAACAAACGGTACTCTTGAATTAAACTTAAGTTCGTTTGATAAAATATCATCTATAAAACTCGCATATTGCGATCCCTTAGAAAGCTCAATATGACTCGAGAGAAGTTATCACCGATATGAAGAGCAATAATTTTAGACAGGAGTGCATTTTGATTAACGCAACTAGACATCCTACTCCTCCATTTTAAGTACGGTCCAGCTTAAAATTTATTTCCCGCTTTTAGACTTAAGAGTTTTGAAATATACATATCAATTTATACCATCTAACGTTTTTGTAATGTAATTACTGAGTTTGTCTAAAATTACAGCCAAAATGTTCTTTATGTAGGAGAAGACTCGTTCGTTTTATGCCGCTATTTTAGTCCCGTTGTGTTTTATATTGTTTTTAATTTAAAATAAAACTTTTAAACTTATTTTTGTCTTACAGACACTTTTTTAACATAGATGAGAAAAATATGATTTAAATCTATTCAACAACACCTCTATAAGAATGATAATAATCGTTTATTTAACCCTTTCAAATAAGAAACTTTAACAAAATAAATAATTAATATTCATTTTCTATGCCGGTTTTTGTTGCTGTTGTTACTACTGCTGCTGTTCATATTTTCAATTTGAAATTTTTATTTTGATTATCACTTTTACTGTGATTATTTATTGCATTTAAAAAAATTTTATTTATTTTAGTCAATAATTTTATTTATTTTAGTCAAAAACTACAACAAATCGCCTGTTTGTTGGTCGGTTTCTTAGTGAGTTGGTTGTTAGCAACCAACGTAGGCAGTGTAATGGGCCAGATAATGTTCCGAAACTTTTTTGTTTGTCTCTCCGACTCTGCCTCTTTAATAATGTAAATGATAATTATTGCAAACTGAAACAAACCACTAGAATAAAGCGAAGAAATAAACATCGATATAAAAAGCAAAAAGAAGTGGAATGAATTATGAAAATGGTAAACCTAAATATTGCTGCAAATGTTCGGTCTGCACATAAATTTTCAAGCTTATAATGTGGTTACTCAGCTTACTGTTTAGCTGGAATTTCTTCGATTATGATGAAATCAGCGCCGCGGAAATTAAAAGAAGCACATAACATCACCTTAATTCATATAAAGAAACTGCTGCTTATACCAAGTAATTAGCAGGGATGTAAAGTCCAATTTTGGAATAGGATAAAATACAAAGAATTTGTCTAGCCAAAACTACCTTTTATAAAGAAACCTAAAAAAAATTAATTTATTGATGTGTCAAAATATCCTAATAATAAAAATATTTTACATTAAGCAAATTGTTATAAAAAAAAAAACCTTTTACCAAACTTCTTTTTCTAAAAACCATCTTATTTTAAAAGTACCATTTGAAAAAGTACCTTTAATTTTAATTTCTTTTATAAGAATTACATTTCATAAAAATTACCTTCTTCCCAAAAATTACCTTTTATGAGAAAGAAGCTTTATAGACATTTCCTACAATTCATGCTCTTACTATAAAAATACGTTCTATCAAAACGTAAACTAATTTTGAAAAAAAGTATCTACATACATATATGTAAAAAATATTTATCTTTTAATAAAATGTATGTCTATCAGAATTTAAATTTAATAAAAAATACAATACCAATTTAAAAAACTTTGTTTTTAAGTATCTTTTTGTAACAAGTAGCTTTTTCAAAAAAATGTAGCATTTTACTTTACCATCCGTAGTATAAGTAAAAGTATAGTAAAGAAAACGTGAATGAAATTGATGTAAAAAAATCAGAGTACCGAAATGTTCACTGTTCGTTTATGTATGAATATGTACATTTTATTTTTTAGCTGTTTCTTCTCATACATGTGTGAAAGACTACACTTTTTTTTGTTTTTTCATTTATGAATGCAATGTTTTATTTTTTTCTTCCTGTTCAAAAGTGAATAAATAAGAACATATTTTATTTTTCACATTTGTTCTTATTTCAGAATTTACAATTTTGATACCTTTTCATAAATGAAAAGATCGCTAAGCATTCACGTATAGAAATGCACGCAAATATGTATGTATGTATTTTGTAATGTGCAACTTCCGACGTATGCAGTGACAAAATGATTTTTTATTTCTTTTGAAAATTATTGTAAAATTGTAATTTGAGGTAATATGTATGTATGTATGTGTTTGATGAACCATCGTTCGACTCAAAATTTTCTATATTAAATTGCTTTTTAGGCATTTTTAAAATGCACTTCACGGCAATTGAAAACAAAAAAAGCACGGATTAAAAAACAAAGAAATAAGTAGATAGTCCTTCTTAATATAACACGAATATGCAGAAGAACATTACGAATTTTCTTTCTTTTTCCCTTTTACATGTAAGTACCTAAATATGTTAAAAAAAAAGTTGATATGTACATACATGTGCGATCGTAGACAGAAAATTCTTTCATGCTCATTTATGATTTTTAACGTCCATAAATGTACATATACCTATAAAAATAATATAAAATTGTAGATGAAAATAATTATAAAATTTTAGATTTCTCATTTATGAAAAATATCATGAATGTTGATTTTTGAATCTTCATAAATGAAAAGTTTTGAACCCTGGAAAAAATCTATGATGTCTGTAGCTCTTAGTGTATGTCATTATTGATATGAAGGCTCCACAGGTCATACCGTTTGACATACAAAAATTAAATTCAGTATATGTCTTTGGTATATGAAGATGAAGAGCTGTATACTTTTTGGGCATCAGAAATGACTAATCAAACCAAAAATAATTATTTTTTCGATTCAGCTTATAGCGTTATTTAATATTATATTAGGATTATCTACAAAAATGTGCACGTTCTGTCCAAACAGGAAGGAGGTTTGATGCAGTGATTCGATATACTTTAAAATATTATTCTTTTTTCCCAGTATAAAAGAAAAAAATTAATAAATTAATACATAAATACATTTCACTAAATTTTCCATCCCTGCTTATGACAAATAGTACAATGGTAGTAGTAGCCGTCTAAACGTTTATTTAGATTATTAAACAATCTAAGAAGCTAATATCATGACATCGTTACCCAGTTCTAGACACACCGCATTGTTGGTTACAAACAAAACATGCTCCAAATGATCATAAGTACGTAAACAGCAGACATACACACACCAAAATACGCCGTCTTACTGTTTGGCGGTGTTAGTAATCACTAACGAGTCACATTAATATGGTAATGCGCATGCCAACCGCCAAGGCCTGAAGATTTATGATATCAGAAAATGCTTTATGATGTGTCCCTTTGACTAATTTATGTGTAATTTTTTAAATGTTTCTACGCTTAAATGTTTAAGTTTAAAAAAATAAATTTATATGGGAATTCCATCTTTTTATGGCTAAAATACTGCTGCTGATGATGGGTTCCAAAGTACGGAAATAGATTTATGTGTTTTATTGGTTTTAACTTTGTTTTTAAAAACAAGAAAAGATTTAAATTTAGATTTTTGTGGAAACTTGTTTCGAAATATTATTCTCATTCCATAAAAATATTGTCTGCTTGTTGTTGTTGTACTGGCCATTACAAGATCGTAAACTTGTGGTTAACAAACACTTATGAATTTTTAGAGAAATATGAATATGTTTTTTTTTAATTTTTAAATACTTGTGAAACGATATGGTTTCTAAAGTTGATTAAATACCAAAATTTAAAATTATCGGGAACGTTGTAGAAATTAAAAAACTTTAATGATCGAGTTATAAGATTTTTGTTACAGAATTATTGACTATCGGCTTAACAACGTTTTGCACACTTAAAAATCAACTTTTATGATAATTCGCATTTTTATATTGGCGGCTATATTATTAAACAAAATTATCGTAACTGGGAAATTTCGGAAAATGAGTGCTTAAATATTTTCCAGTTTTTCAAATTTAGGTGAGTGTATGTGCGTGGTCAAAATATAGTAGGTGATGCAATTTCCTGTGAATTCCATAAAGTAACTATCATGAATCATGTAAAAATTATTGGTTGTTCACTCAAAACGATAATTAACCAATTTTTTATATTGCAAAAAGACTCGACCTTTCAGAGTAATTAGTTAGGAGCGAAATGCGTATTTTGCATTTTAGTAATCAGCTGCTAGAGTACTGTGGCCTAGTAACATTTAAAATCGCAATACGGACCTTCCGATGTGGGAACATTCACGCAAAGAAAAAACATGGTTGAGGTAACCATAATCTAAGAGCAACATATTATTGTTAAATTATATGGTTGTAGTTGAACCATATTATTATTAATATTAACATTATATGGTTAAATTTAATGATCATATTATAGATTACAAACCATAAAATATCAAATGGGAAATGCCAGTTTTTTAAAATACAAAATTTTCAAATACAAAAGTATTTATTATTTTTTATTAATGATTATATATAAAATACAGATGATTTTATTAAAACATACATAAATTAGCAAACAATAATTAGTTGGTGATAAAGTTGAATTAGCATTTTTATTTTTCCAAACTGTGTTTCAAGTATGTAAGGGCGGAAACATTTGATCATCAATTTCACAGCACTCACACATTACCATACCACCGCAGTTCATGGATTTACCAGTTAAGAATTGTAAATCCTTAAAATGACTCAATATTTGTTAATTACTTTCTTCATGTTGTTCTTGAAGACATCAATTCGATAGGGGGATCTATTTTCCAATTCAGCCAACACCTTTTTCATGTAGTCTTTCAAGTATAAGCCTTTTTTGTCTCCAAAAGCAAAGCATTCTTGTAAACGATGATTGAGAACAACATCAACGCCGATCTCAACGGTTGAGACTGTACTCTCGTCAGCTTTTTCAGCTGAGGGATTGAAATCTTCAATTTTAATGTCACCTCGTAAATTACATCATCGACTAATTTCGTTTTGTAAGTATCTGCGTCATTTCGTCATATCCTGGTTGATTTTCATGACATCGAGATTTTATTACTTTTTGTGGTATAAAAATTATAAATTAATTTCAGTCTCATACCAAGAGGACGGACAGAAGTTGGGGGAATCCAGAGAAGATGTTTGCAAATTCAACAGCGACAATTAACTAAACATGTATATAAATTCCCGAAACAATTGTTTATACATTTTTATTATTTTTTTAAGTACAAACCAATAAACTCCGATGACATAAACAAACAAATAATTTTTATTTTTAACAATTTTTTGGTTACGTATGAAAAAACTCTCGTTATGGAGCAAAAGTTAAATAATTAGAATCAACCATGTTAACCATTTTAACCAAAACTTGTTTAACGGGACCAAAGTAATGTTACAAGCAACTAAAATTTGATCATCGCAACCACAAATTGTTATAGAGAAAATAATGGTATGGTCACACCATAACAATGGTTTTTCTTTGCGTGTTGTGAAGAGAATTCACAAAGCTAATAATCATTTAGAAAGAATAGAGATAAATAACATTTATCCAGACAAGATTTTTCTATTATAATCAAAAATTATAACAGCGCCCTCCTTCGCCGGTATTGCCACATAGCACTAAATCGCCGGCGAAGTAAAATAATTATAAATTGGCTATGCTAGCTTCGAACACCAGAGGCGTTATTTAGGCGAATACTGTTCTAAAAATAATCATACGTGCAATTGCAGTGCCAGTCGCTCATTCTGACTGTTTTTCGTTTAACGTTCTTTTGAACAGACACAGATCAATCCTGTTCGGTACAAGCTACCCGTGATCGTGTAATTTTCAGAACCAACAAAGTATAGAGCATTACCTTGGGGCCATGGATATCCAGTTTTGGAGTCAATGATCCTAGTAGGCGGAATTTTACATATGATATTAAGCAATCACAATTGATTTACTTTTCACTTCAATTTAGACATGAAAATTGACCTTTGGACAATTCTCATGGCACTCAATTTCTTGCTTTTGGATGAATGCAATCGCCTAGAAATTTTTACTTCATCTTGTCTAAACTACTTTACAAACACTTCTTGGTTTTGACAAGAGTCTTAATAAAGCAAAGCCTTCTTTATACACATTGCAAACGCAACTCTTAAATCTTCTTAACAACTTACAGCAATCTTCACAGCTAGAGCATAATCTCAATAAATTTCCAGCAAAATATGGTAACATTGAATATTCAAATTTAATTGTCATGCTAATCCATTTTTTAAGGCCGAAGTTCATTTTTATTCTCTCTATTAAATATTAATTTTGTATAAAACTCTCTTTTCAAACTGTTTAAAACTGTGTTGGTTACTTTTCAATAGAATCACTCATGTTGAATAAAAAGCCTAGTTATAGTACTTTCACCTAACATGTTTACAAAAATATACAGCTAAGAAAAAATGCCAGCAAAATCTGGCCTAAAATAATAGGAGTTAATGCAAATCTGCCCTAATTATATGTAAAACTTTACCGTTTACTGAGTCAGCAAATTAAGTTATTTTGACTCATGTATATAAGTATATATAATTACAAAACATATAAATTATTTATGTTTTATAAAAAAATCAATATAATTAAACTGTAACCGTACCGTTCCTATACATAAAATATTTTTTTGATAATGTTGTTTCCGGTGTAGATATTAATCGGTATGGTACTTTCACTACTTTTGCGCTACTTTTTCGCAAAAATGTTTCATTTGAACGCAGATACTAAGGTAAGGGTGGTTAAATTGTAAGGGCCGATGTTGATTATAACACAAATTATTTAGGAAATTATTTTATTTCTTTTTATTTTGATAACATTGGTACGGTTTAATTATCTGTGAAACAAAATATCGAGCAAATTTGGAGCATCCATCCGATGCTCCAAGTTTTCGTTGACACTGAGGCATAATTAAGGTTCTAAGCCGTTGCTGTGCCGAATTATCTCATCTTTTAACTCTTGAACTGTTGCTGGCTTATCGACGTACATCTGTCCTTTCAAATAACCCCAAAGAAAGAAGTCCAACGGTGTCAAATCACATGATCTTTACGTGATTTAACATTGCCACCACGTGATATAACACGATTTTCATGGTTCAAATTGAGTTAGTCAGAAATTGAAAAATTTCAAGTAAAAATGCAGAAAAAAACTTGACGTTTAGGTCTTTTTCACATTCAATATCGGCCCTTTAATTTAATTTAAATATTTACAACCAAATTTTCTTAAGAATGTAACCAAATGGGAAAAAAAATAACCAAAATTAAAAATTATTTTGATTTATTTAAATTAAATTTGGATTTTTTTTTATTTCACATTTTAATACAAAAAAAGTTGTACTACGCTGCTGATTACTTATTATAATTATGCACATATGCATATACATACATATATATATATTATAAGTAAATTAAATATTAAGTAAAAAAATAATAAATAATAAGTAAGAAAATTATAACAAATTAAATAACAGAACAGAATAAAATAAAATAACAGAAATACAATTTTACTTTATTTGCGACTTTGTACTATTGATTGTTTTTCACTGAAATCAAAACTTTCTTAATCACTTTTTATTCGTTTCTAAGGTAAAAAGCCGCCATTAAAAGAAAAGATGTAGTTTTTAGTATCCCATGGTAGATTATTACCTAAAGGCCATGATTCATTATCATACTCAGTCGCACGATCTGTCAAAAATAGCACGTGTGCTAAAAAAAGTAAAAAAGGGTTAATTAGAAATGTATGTGTGTGACAGACTTTTTGACGGGTCTATAAGATTTGATAACATAGTGCCTTCAACTGGAATAAATTTGTATTGAGAAAAGTCAAACTTCATATAAAAAAAACCAGTATTAAAAATAATGTTTATGTAGTCTCTTGAAAAAATTCATAAAATACTTTTTCCATGCGATCAAAGTTGCAAAATTTTTTTTTTTTGTGATAGTGTGGAACCATTGTAGAACGATTTTTTGAGTAGGACAGAATTCTGTCAGATTTTTTGTTATTAATTCATACGATTGTGTATGATAGTGAATCCTGGCCTACATTTGGTATTACATTTGTAAGTACTCATAGTGTTGTCAAGACGATGAAATAAAAACGCATACATTGCAATGTTAAACAAATATATGTAATATTGAAGCGCGATTTGAAAAATAGCATATGAAATACGTAGCGTGTATACTCGTACATCTATAAATTTTGATGAGAATGAAAGTAACCAAAATCAAAAAAAGTACACATCTACACATCAGGACAAAAAATAACCAATTTTAATTAAAAGTAACCAAAACGGCAACGCTGGTTATAGTTTTACATACTCTGTGTAGGTGTCATGTATTTGCCTATTGCGGTTTTAAAAATAATGCCAAATATTTAAAAATATGTCACTTCTAGAAAAACCCTTTCATTTTTAGTATTTGGTTTTAATAAAAGCTGTGAAGTTGTGTTCGGTGTATGTATTACGGTGATGGTAATAGCGCGCTGTAACAGACGGATAGGCATTGTGGCGGAAACTATAGAGTTGCATTTTTACCGTTTGCCTACCGTACCCTATAAATTAACAAATTCCTCATTGTTGTCAAAGCTTTAAGGCGTACATATGTTTTGCTTATCGCTCAAAAGTAAATCTATCCTAAATATTTCAGAAGTTCGTTTCAAAGCTTTCAGAAATATAATTGAATTCTGTTCAATTGCTACAAATGATTTTTGCAATGAATTTTAATTTGTAATTAAACATTTACAATTACACTAATGCGTAAATTAGGTTATTCCATTACAAAAATCCAGTTATTATAATAAAGGATTTTTCAATTGCAATATCGTCTGATTGTAATTGATTTATTTACAATTAATGTATTTTGGAATACCCAATTACTTATGGCGGGTAATTCTAACATTATTTAAATTCCCAAGTCTTTTCCCCGTAAAGCATTTTTATATTTATTCTTCCATACATTTGTTTCTTCATTTTAGAGCAAAAGAAAATAAAATAATCATGTTTTCAATGCAAATTGAAACTTTAAAATATACAATTTTCCTGTAATTCTTAAACTTTAGTGTAGTAGAATTTAAATATACAGAACGAATGCGCTTTCTCTAAAAACGCTGTGGGAATTAATGTATTTGTAGTCATTAATTTTCAATGATTCCTAAAATATGTGTCAAAGAGAAGAGACAGACAGACAGATGGAAACATTAAGTTTTATTATTGTTGTTGTTTGTATGTAGTGTATTTGTTTTCCTGCTACGAATTGTGGCATGCTTTCGTCAACAATATTTAAATTAGTACGTGCTCTTCCATCTTTTTCCTCCGCAACCTAAAGGCCCAAGCCAAAACTCATTTTCTAACCTTATTATGGTTGGCATAAAGGAATTTACTTTCGTATTAACGTTTTTCATTTTTGTTTATTTTTGTTTTAAATAATATTTTTGTACACTAAATACTTGTTTAAACATATAAAAAATAAAATAAATATAATAATGAAAACCGATTGTGTGAATAAAATCAACATTTGTATTGGTTTGATATGACAAATGCATTTATGAACTGCTGCAAGTTTAAAACACTCTCAATATTATCAGTTGATTATAAAATTTTGAAGTCATTGGTTTGAACAGGAATGTTTTCTCTGTATATTGTGCTTTATATAGGTTAAAAATTTTGTTTTTTCCTTTTAAAAAACACAATCCAAAATCTAAAAAAAGTACAAAAAAAAATTTACTAAGTACAGACTTAAAAAGAGAACACAGAAATCGAATATAAGATTATTAGTTGATTCTCTTAAGCAATTTTGAAACTTTTTAAGTTTCCGAAATACATAATTCTGTAGGTCCTCAAATTGTTTTTGCTGAAAAGATGAATTCCTTATTCAGTGGCTTTATCAGCCGATTTTAATAACACATTGCATTCTTAGGGGTGGGTTTACCTGGTAAAATCTCTTGTATTGGTTGGTTCATTTTTTGTGAAACCATCTTCAATCAGCACGAAATTTATTAGCACCACAACGCAACAACTCTGAGATGATTACAAGTTTACGTTTGTTTATGATTCATTTAGGTTGGTTAATAGGTAGCTCAGAAGACTAACCTAGGTCTGAATGCCGTTCGCTTTGTTTAGTCTGTAGATAAAAAAATGTAGGGTATAGACTCGGCGAGTTATGTTACAAAGTGGAACAAATCTGTAAGAGGTTATTGAACATAGAATGGTAGTGGTTAACGTGTAAAGACCGCGACGATGTTGTGCCATAATATCCACCATATTTGGTTTTTTACTAGAACTAGTTAAACGACCTGAAGAATCTGTTTAATTCATCCTGTTCTTCCATAGACAGAAGAGCAAAACCGCGGGTAACGTAGGCACTGTAGGGTAGGCCAGAGAAATACAAGATAAAAGTAATTCCCTTCAACTGTTTAAAATTACAACTTTTGCCACAATCGTTTTATAGCAATTCCAATTTTCTAGCGTTTCTATCGATATCACGCTTTATTTAAGACGTTACCATCATTTACTGTTTAAATTAATTTTTCCAGTCAATTCCTTTTCAAGCCGTATAAAATTGCAAGAAAAAGCTTAGCAATTAATCAGCACATCGAAGACTGCTAATCAACTGGGTGCCAGTTAAAGCTAGAGAACGACTAGCAGACCACTTTGAAAATGTAAAACCTTCTTGTGTCACGATAACTGATTTAAAATTACAGGTATAATTAAAACCCTATTAACCTACTCAAATTAAGTAAAATTAGGAACCAGTTTAAATTAAGTAAGTTAAGAGAGTTTTCAAGTTATAGGCTTATCCGTATCAATTCAGCCTTGCTAGTGCAAACCTTGCATTTACAAATTTTCAAAATCTTTACATGGAAATGTTGAGAAACTTTGTTTGTAAAATTCTCAACGGATTTGTGTTTTATATACATATAGAAATCACAAAACAGTTAATTTCATGTATGCTCATTAGGGTGTCTCAAAAAAAAAAATTTAAAAGCTTATAGGGTAAAGTATTTTTGAGTTTTTTTTTTTTAATTTTCGGAATAGATTTAGAGGTCGCGCAAATGGAGTTTTCATAAAAAACCGGAGTTTTCGGCCTTTTTTCTAACTTTACTCATTACTTGCTTAATAGCCACGTGTTTCTTAACTTCTGAGGAAACAATGTTTAAGAAAAGTATCCAAGCTTTATTCCTGTGTAAAAACGTATATGTTTTGGTAATTATTTAGCACATTTAGATACTCTAAATTACAATTTTTCGTATTTTTTTTTTAAATTTTGTAATATTGCTTTAAAACTTTTTAAGTTTCAATGAAAACGAAAAAAACTAATGATGCAGTTTAAAAGACAATTTTATTCTAATTAATATTTATACAACAATTTTTGAATTCGTTCTAACCGTTTCTGAGTTATACCCGTTTTAACATTTATACCCAGTATATGTTATTATAAGCTGTTTGCCAGTTCACCAAACATACGCAATCAACAAAAAGAAAACACAAACTTTTGTTTTGCTCTGTGTTAAATCATTTATTGGAAGAAGTGAAGAAGTTGTGACATTGATATAAGTATTAGCCAAAGCCACACCTCGTTCTGCCACATCATTTACCACTTGTAAATGTTGAACATTTTCCTTCGCGTCTTGAAATGACTGCTTGGCTTTCCAATTCTCTGGATCTATTTTTAAAAAATCGGTTGA
Organism: Phasia obesa; assembly: GCA_949628195.1. Lineage (NCBI taxonomy): Eukaryota > Metazoa > Arthropoda > Insecta > Diptera > Tachinidae > Phasia > Phasia obesa. Next base: position 107,429,965 of record OX451215.1, on the reverse strand, counting down.
CATATTGCAAGCTTCAAAAAAAGTAAGACTGGCTTTTGAAATAAAGTGTTGAATTTCTTTATTTCTGAAGTTTTCTTCTGTTAAAGTAACATTTGTTATTTCATAGTCGCTGCATTGAGTATCTGCAAGTTTTTTTTGTCATTAAACGTAAAGTTTTGGTGTCGATACGTTCATCAAAAAACGCCAAGGAAGCCAATTTCGGAGTTAAGTACCACTGATGACCTAGAAAAATTTTAAGTGAGGCGTGTGCAACTTCTTTATTAAAAATTTTATAACCATCCAATTCCTTTAATAGGTTCAGGTCATTGAGAGGAGCGTATCGAGGGCACTGGCAGAGGTAACAATATTTTATATAAATTCTTAAAACAAATGAACTAAATTCAAGCAATGCATCAATTGTTGATTTGTCTATATAAGTTTGCAACTGCTTACGGAAAATGCATATTTTAAATATTTTAAAAGAATATATATTATATAAAAATGGCAGTTAAAGCCCCTACGTTATAACCTTGCCAGATCTATATTATTCATTCAATCCGTGAAGATATTTTGAAAAATTTAATTAAACGGGGGATTAAATTGAAATGAAATAATATTTTATTAATTCGTAGAAATCACTTTAAAAATACAACTATAAAAATTTATGGAAATATAAAATAATTATAACGAAAAAAGTATCACCATTTTTAAGGTACAAACTATAAAAATAGTGTAACTAAGGAACTGTTAGACCAAATTCCATTTTTCTTTTTTTAGTTGTATAGAACATATCCCTCTTCAAAATCGCGTCACTAGTTTTTATTATTTCCATATAAATTTGAAGAGTAATTAACCGTTTTTTACAGAATTTGTTAAAATATTACAAAAATACTTAATATGTTGAATCGAAATGGACAAAAATATTGCCGAAACTTAAACTTTTTGCATATAGAAATGAAGTTTGTGAAACTGTCCTTAGAAATATTCGGTCCAAAAATTAAATCAATGTATTTATTGACAAAGGTATGCGTCACGTTTGAAAAAATTTCGAAAAACCCGATTTTTAACAAAGACTTCATTTGCGCGACCTCTAAACCTCTTCCTAAAAATCTAAAAAAAAAACTCAATAATACTGGACCTTATAAGCTTTCAAATTATGCCTTTTGCAAACATTTTGCACTTTTAAAGTGTTTGCGCTTTCTTGCAAAGTGAGTGTGAAGTGTTCCACAAAGCATTTAATCATATTTGCATTTCTGTCTTATCACTTTGCATTGCTAAATACAGTAATCCCCCTTATAACACGGTAGATTGGTTCCGCGTTATAGAAAACCGCATTATACGAGTATTCTCGTATAACGCGTGTGTATGACCACGTATAACGCGCTATGTACAAATGATTCACGTTGAACTCTCCTTAAAGGGTATTTTATTCAAATTTTAACAATAAACTATGTCATGAACGAAATATGGGCGTTTTATTAAAGTCAAACTAAAAACATTTTAAATAAAAATGTATGAATATGTAACTAAAAAACAGTAAAAAAACATAATTTCGAAAACAGTTTTATTACATGTTTATTTACAATCGGAGCTATTTGAAATAATGTTCCACCGACATCTTTTGTAATAGAAAGGTCAAAGGATTTACTATTTGAATTATTGTTTTTACCTTTACTTAAGAGCATATCTTCTCTTTCGTCTCTATTAATTAAAATTACACTATTTAATGATTTCACGTTTTCTATTTTATGTTTTTCTGCATTTTTATATATATATTGCAAGACAGTGTTAAAAGATTTATTTTATATTCAGTCAAGTGCTACTCAGACTCACACAAGTTGGATTTCGTACTACCTTCAATATGTAACTCTAAGACTTATAAATTTTTTTTCACTTCCTAATTATTTTTACTATTACTAAATCGCTGTGTAAATATTAAGTATCTGGCTATAACGTTTTAAAGAGACAGACAAATTCCTCAAATTCGTCACATCTAGGGAACACCCTTTCATTTTTATTAGGGTTCCGTACACAAAGGGTAAAAACAAAACCCTATTGTTTTCCCTACAATGTCTATCCGTCTGTCCGTCTGTCTGGTTGTCAGCGCCTTTTATCTCTTGAACCGTAAAAGGTAGACTCTTGAAATTTTCACAGATGATGTATAGCTGTTGCCGCTATAGCAACAAATAATAAAACTTATAGGGTGTTCCGATAGAGAGGTGTTATTCACAAATATGTGTTTATTTTCTGAACTGTAGGAGGCATAGACTCAAGATTTAAAAACAGTAATTAAAACTTAGTTCGCTATATAAACAAGTATAAAAAATAAACCTAAAAATTAAACGGTGTTCCGATAGTGGTGTAAGTTTTGAACCATAATAGGTAGACGCTTAAATTTTCACAGAAGGTGTATATCTAATTAAAACTTAGTTCCCTGTATAAACAAGTCTAAAAAAATAAACCTAAAAATTAAAGGGTGCTCCGACAATAACATGTTTTTCACGTATACTGACTTATTTTTTTAATCGTAATAGGTAAACTCTTGATATATTTATAGAAGAAGAATTTCCATGGCCGTTATAACAAATAACAAAATTAAAGGGTGTTTCGACAGAGACATGATTTTTACTTAAATAGCCTTATTTTTTGAACCGTAATAGGTAGACTCTTGAATTGTTTACAGTAGATATTGTACTTCGGCCGCTGTAGCAATTACTAATTACTAAAGGGTGATCCATCAGTGACATGTTTTTCACGTATATTACCTTGTTTTTTTAACCGCAATAGCTAGGCCTGATATTTTTATAGAAAGTGTATTACCATGGCCGTTATAACAACAATTCCTAAAATTGTAAGGGTGTTCCAATAGCGATGCAATTTTCGCGAATATGACTAAAAATGTTAAGTGTCTACTATGGTTCAAAAATGAGGCCATATACAAGAAAATCACGTCGCCGTCGGCATACCCTTTAATTCTTATTATATTTATTTTTTATACTAGTTTATATAGTAAACATATTTTTAATTACTGTGTGTAAAGTTCAAGTATCTTACGGTTCAAGAAATAAAGATTTATAAAGTAATAACTCGTCGCTTTCCGAATATCCTCTAAGTTTTAGTATTTAGTAACTTGTGGGAAAATAAAAGACGCTGACACTGGCATACGGACAAAGATTGGAATGAAAACATTATAGTTACGTTGTACCCTTTTTTATTTCATTTCAAAGAAAATTAAAAATTAAAATATCTATAACTTGTAGTACATAACCAATCTTTTTACAATTCAATAACACAAATTTAAAAAAATAATTTAATCTTATAACAACACAATTGACACAATCTGCAAAGGTACGAAAAATTAATTATCATTAAGGATTTCACAGTACAAAATATAACGTTAAAATCCCCGCGTTATATGGGGGAACACCCTTGTTATACGAGGCACTGAATCGCGTAATATGAAAATGCGTTATAAGAGTACCGTGTTATAAGGAGGTCTACTGCATAACTTGTTAAAATGAGTAGAGTAGAGCAAAAGTAAGTATTTTTTAACCGACTTAAAAAAGGTTATCAATTCCTCTGTGTGTTGCTTGTTTTTTTGTATGTTTGTGCTTTCAGAACTCGGTCATTTTTAAACTTTTTTCTTTATTAAAAAGGTTATGCTTACAGATTGGTCCCATTTTAAAAGAAGTTAAAAATTTTAAAAATTAAAGGGTGTCCCCACACATTATACATACTTTTTACATGTATTATGAGTTTTATAGGTCACAAATTTAAAATTAAAAAAAGTGCGTATCACTATAGCTCGCAATAACAAAAAGAAATACAAAAATAAAATTAAAAATTAAAAGGTGACCTCATAGGTGACTTAATTTCACCTTTATGATCCTAACTTTTGAACCGTTATAGAGAAACATTTGAAAGTTGCACGTAATGTTCAATACTATGTCTATTGTAATAATTATAAATATTTAAAATTATAAATTAAAGGTTGTCCCATTAGTTAAATTTGATATATATGGCCAAACTTTTGATCCATTATAGACAAACTATAATAACAAGTATAAAATATGAATTTGAAAATTAAAAGGTGTCCCAATAGTTAATGTAAATTGATATATATATATATATGGCCAAACTTTTGAACTGTTATAGATAGACAGTTGAAATGTACAAAGAACCTATATTGCTTAGTCCGCTATAACAAGTTTAAAATTTGGATCTATAAATTAAAGGGTGTCCCCATTACTGTTGTAATAATACCATTATACCTCCATCTTTGGAACCGTTATAGACAAAGACTTGAAAATTAGACAGAATGTTCACTACTATATCTGGTATAACAATAAGTATAAATATTTAAAATTAGAAATTAAAGGGTGTCCCAACAGTTGATATAATTTGATGTACATGCACACACAGTTAATAAAATTTACAAAGAGTCTGTATGAAAAAGTACTCTATAACAAGTATTTAAATTAAAATTTGAATTTAAAGGGTATCCCAATAGGTTACATCAATTGATACACATATATGGCCTAATCTTCCGAACAGTTATTGAAAAACACTTAACAATGTCCATTACTATGTCTGTTATAATATGTCTGTTATAATAAGTATAAATATTTAAAATTATAAATTAAAGGGTGTCATAGTTTATGTATTTTGATTAATATGGCCAAACTTTTAAACCGTTACAGACAGGCGGTTCAAATTTACAAAGAACCTGTATTGCTACGACCGCTATAACAAGCATAAAATTTGAATTCGGAAATTACAGGGTGTCGCAATAGTTAGTGTAATTTTATGTATATAGCCAAACTTTTCCTCCGCTATATACAGACAGTCGTTTGGCATTGGTTTGACCTGAACAAACCCGAACCCTGAGTTGTTGTGCCCCTATATACTCTGGAAGCACTGTTCCCCCGTAGAAAATCGACTGCTAATTGCTTTAGATTATTGAATCCCAAAATTAGTTTTTTTTATCTGAAATAACATTTTGTGCCTCGACATTTAAAAAATCCCGCTACAATCTTCATCGAATATAATAACATTATTGTAAATAATATTTTAATTTTATTAGTCAAACTATGTATTAACATATATGTAGATGTAATTTTAAAGTCAGGCTCAAAATCGTTTTAATTTTTATTAAAAATAAAGTGATTAATTTAAAAAAAATTTAAAAATTGTCTGCATTTTCTGGATCGTTACATCCGTCTTCAGCATTCTTTTCATCCATCTGCTTTAAGTGGTGTTTTTATTTTAAAAATTAGATAAACAGGCTGCCTGGGACGAGTTTTACAAAAAGCCCAATTCCTGCAACAGTAGTCGGTCCAATGCGTGGTTTCCATGCCGGTCTACATATCAATTTTAATGATTGTGTCAATCACGTAACCATATACTCAAAGGAATCATTAAAAACTTTTAGCAATACCACTAACGTCATCGGGCCACCACATCGTGTTATCTCTATATATGGTTCTGCAAGCTATTGCTTTTGCAATACCATGCATAGCTGCAAAAATTGATTGTTATGGGGTAAGCGAGGTTCTATGGCCATTTGGCTAAGTGCTTAATTTAGTTCAGCAGGAAAGTTTTACCCAAATTTTAGATAATCTAAAAATAACTCTTATGTTAAAAATTTCTTATAAAAATTTCTTATAAAAATTTTTAACAATTTGAAAATTTTTTAACAAAATCAAATGTTCGCAACAGGTGTTGAAAGAAAGAGTTATTCGTTTTATTCCGCTTAAGACATTCATGTTTTGCAGTTTTGTGTTCGGGTTATGTTGAAGATTTTTATCTAATAATGATAAAGATCTTTAAACAAATAGACTGCATAATAGTTAATTAAAATTAGTAGTTAATCTTACCATATATGTATATGTTTATGATGTTTTCTTTTTATTTTTCTTAATAGCAATTCTAGACCCAATTTTACAATATTTAGGTAAATTTTTGGTGCACTTTAAACGACAAAAATTTTATTTGTAATAAAAATCGCGTTATTCTTGTGTTAGGTGTAGGTTATTGATTTTTCTATCAACACATCCATACATAGGTACACATGTTTTTTTTTAACAATTTCTGCTGATTCTAAAAGTTGGCACATTTTTGTTACAAAATGTTTAAAAAAAGTTTTCTGTTTAATTAATGATCAAGGTCATTGTCACAATTGACAGTTGCAAATTCAATTGTTTTGTACAGATATTGATTTTTTACTTTAACTTTAATTTAAATACAACAATAAAGTTAAAGTTATAAAGTTCCCATTAAACAGCCTCCGTTGCGCCATCTCAATGTCAATAAAGAATTCATTCAAATTAGAATTTCCAGTTCAAAAATTCTTATAAGAATAAATCTGTGCAAAAAATGCTTGCCAAAGAAATGCATGACTAACCATTTGAGTGTAATGCGAAAGGAAAGTTAATATAACACAGACAAAATCCACCCTCATGGTGTTTAAGCAAGGGTGGATCGATAATGCAGTTACTCGTTAAGTTCTAACATTAATTAAATCAAATTGTTGCTACACATTAACTGAAAATGTTTTTTTTTGCATGTACATATATGTCTCATTCCTAAATGTTGATAAGGTATATACATATTTGTATACACACAATGCAACATAATAAGAATTGTGAATATAAACTAAAAATAATATCAGTTGTTTGTTTATATGTATATAATATACATGCATATATATATGGGTTTAATATTATGTATATTACATATAATATTCTAATAAACTGAAGTAAATCGATGTTAAATCGTGTTTCCGTTTTATTTAGTTAAAATCATTTTCGACCAAAAAAATGGAAGTATCAATTCATATATTATGTATTTAAATAATCCCTTTAATTGTATAATTCATTTAAGCTATTCCAAAGTCACTTAATTATTATACAGGCTTTAACGAATTGCTTGATGCTTTAAGAAATTTTGATGCAGTTTTCGTTAAAACAATTGGTGTTTGCTTTTCAATATTATATATGCATAATATGCATATATTATATATACATATACACAGTTATATTTTTATAATTTATCAAAATATTGTTTTGCAAAAAAAAAATTAAGTTAACAATTTGTCGCAGTTAATAATAAAGAAAGATTCCGGGTATAGTTTTACGACCATGGACCAAAAAAGTACACCTTAAAGGTCAAAGCTCTCGGAAAGAGAAATAACACAAACGCTTTCCAACTTTTGTTCACTATTTGAACTTGTTTCGGAACTGATTTAAGAATGATCTTAATACACATTGCACTATTAAACTGTATTTTCTATTAAAAGAATAATTTTTAGTATCAGCCAATGGTTTAAATTGCTTTTGACAGCAGTTTATAGAGATAATAATTTTGTTTTACACGATATCTTTATTAAGAAATATATAATTTCATTGCGCTATTTGTGAAAATTGCCTAATACATATACATATATAAAAGGTAATTTGTTATTATTTAAATAAAGGCTAAATTTAAAAATTCTGGGTGCTTTTAACTCTTAAATGTGATACACCCGAGTATGTATATATGTATAAGTCTGAGAATTTACAAACGTACAAAACCTGATATGTAAAAATATCCAAAAATTCATCTTAGCCTCTAAACTAACCAGACCATAATTTTATTTTCCTTTGCTCGGGAAGGTTAAGAAACAAATTCATCGATGAGGTATTTGTTTCTTGTTTCAAATACCTTAGTTAATACCAACAAGAAACTTTGTTTGTGAAAATGATTATAATGCAAAAAGTTATGGCAGATTAGCCTCAACTACTCGTATTATGACTATTTGCAACTGTGCGTTAGAAAAACAGCCAAAACAATAGATTTTACTAGTAAAAGCTGCCGGGGGGAAAGTAAGGATGGAAAAATTTGCTAGCAACTTTATGTTGGCGTTTTTCTAAACGGAAGGGAAAATTTAAAAAAGGCCATAAAAGCGGAATACTATTCATCATTATGGGGTCAACTAAACGTAGAATAAAAAATTCTCCCATAATAAAAAAACAACAAAATAATATCTCAGCAATAAAATCTGATATATAGTTGTGCAGTTTCGATGGCAAAGCAAAACGCTTTTGAATTTTGAATTGTTGCCGCATCTATCTTATTCTCCGCATTTGGTTTCGATCTATCTTCTTCTTTCTTTTACCAAATTTTATTTTAGTCGAATGGGAATTTATATCTGCCTTTGTTGATAACCATTAGAAATCTTATTTAGCATGGAGTTTAAAAAAGTTGCAGAAACGTTTGATCAGGTATTGTTTCATATAAAAGATACTAAGTTAAACGTAAATACAAAGAAGAAATATCTCGTTATATGTTTATTATTGATATACTATAGTTTTAAAAAATATATTATTTTGGAACGATTATAAAATGTTGGTTATGGTTTAAAGTTTAGATATAATTGTATAGTTAAAATCAACCATACAATGAAATTTTATAATTAAGCTAAAGTTCGTTTTTATTCTCTCTAAGAAAGCATTAATTAAATTACAAATTAGGTGATAATATTAAAGAAAAATTGGGAAAATTTAATTTTTAGACACCAGCACGAGCGAAATGCACATTTTCTAGACAGCCACGTCCGTCATCAGCACTCTTGTATCTAATCTACTTAGGGTAGTGTTTTAGTTGAATTTTTGAGCCATAAATTCAACATGCCAAAACTTTTTTATCGTGACCAAAGTAATGTTATAAACAACTAAAATTTGTTCATCGCAACCATATATTGTTACAGAAAACATAATGTGGTGCCTGTGACCATATCATAACCATATGTTCTTTTTGCGTAAAGAAAACAATAATAGGTTAAAGTTAACTGCCCGCAATGCTCAAAAACCGTTTATTTTCACAGTACTTTTACGCGGCATATTTTTAATGAATCGCTTGACAAATACTTAGATACGATCAAATATATTTTTTGCACTTACACATTCTCATAAAAGTAAAATACAAGCATTGTGATTGGTGTACTACTTTACCATAATTTCGAAAACTACCAAATTTTCCCAGGTTTTCATTTCTTTAATTAGCAGACCACAAGATTACAAACTTTGCATTTTTTTAATGTTCCATGTAATGTATCATAATCAGCCATTTTGTAATTTTTCTTGCAAATTAAACCATTATAACAAGGCAAAAAATTAAAAGCCTACAACATAATAACTTTTACAGCAGTACGAAAAGGTATGACCTTGATTAAATAAAAACCAACTAAAAAGAATAGTTTGACCTGTTGTGGCAATTAAAAAATCCAAAAGACAAGACACCAAATTAAAGTCAAAAAAAGTCATTATCTGCAACAAATTAAAACAGTCATGTATCAATATACAGGTAAATGAGGGAATGTCAGTGGGAAATTATACCAGTTGCAATGCTAGTCACTCTAAGTTGAACGGCATAAGGCAAGTAAAAGTCATTAGTATTCAATGTGACCAAACAAAAGGCGTACAAGTGATTTCCACATTATTTACACGCATAATGTTGGGAAAGGATTCGCCATGGACACACAGCAAGATCGGTAATGGCTTAAAATTAAAATTGACTCTTTCTTTTCTTTTAGTTTTTCATGTACCAAGAGTGATTTGCAGGGAAATTTGCAAAATAAGAACAAAAGACAAGTAGATCAATAAACGAAAACACAATGACAACAACAGGTAGAAAGACATTTCATTGTCAACCATTAAATAATGTGTAATTATAGGGCGTTAAGGAGATCTACTTTCAAAAATCTAAACCAAACAAAGGAAATTTACAAAAAAAATTGCAAAAATTTAAATTTCAAATAAAATTGATTTTTAAAAATAACCTTGAAAGCCAAAATCATACAAAAAGAGTTATTTACTTGTATGATTGTTTGTTAAAATCAAAGTTTTAACTTAAAATAATCTGGCAGAAGAACCTTGCATTAAATAAGTATTTTTTCAATGTGACGTTTAAACAGCTGCCAGTTTTTGTTGTAAATAAAATAAATTAATAACAAGAAAACTGTTTCACAGATGCTAAAAATTATTTAAAACCCAAAAAACAAACGCTAGGATACAAAAAATAAACAGCAACATGCCACATATTCTTTAAGGCTCATTGTCTGCAACACATACAACATATTTTTAGACAGATCTGTCAGTCAAGTCAACAAATGTCAAGGTGAAAACTAATCAAACACTCTAAAAAGAGAAACCAACAATGGCACCAACAACAAAAAATTTAAATGTAAGCCAAAACGGCAAAACTCTTCCTTCTTCATTTTATTTTGTCTTGTAAAATGAAGTAAACGTATCCTTTTAAATAGAAAATTTTAAATTACTAACATAACACAAAGACTCGAAGCATACTCCCATACACACATGCATGGAGAGCAACAAATTGTTTAAAACTTTAATTTTGAAAATATAAACGAAAGAAACCCCTCTTTCTATTTCAAATAAAAGAGGATACTGAAGGATTTTTAAAGAATTTTTTAAATTTTTAGTTTCTGCTGCAACTTTTCAACTTTATTTTTCTTTAATATTTTCTATAAAACGTTATGAAGAAAGAAATCCCAATAGGGTGGGGTTCAAGCAGTAACTCTGTTACACTTATAAAACTCATCTATTTAAACAGACAGCATTTTGGATACATAAATACAAACTCGAAAACATATTCATTACATACATATATACTCGTACGTTAAAAAGAATAAAACAAATTCAAAACGAATCATTATTATCATTGTTAGTTGTTATTGTTGCTGCTGTTCATCATATACAAAATACTATTTATATCCCAGAAATTGTGAGGGGTTGTTTCATCAGCCCATAAGCTTGTCGGTCTACAACATACTGCCACCCACCCTTAAGTACATCAATCATTACATAAAATATCCAACACGTGTGACATGCGCACACCAGCTCCATCGAAAAGGACGATGCTGTTATAGATAATGGAACATTTGTTAAAATGAGAACACTATATGAGGGCTTTAAAGTACTTGGAAAATAAAAATCTTAAAAATCCTAAACAAAAAAATCTGTATGTAGTTTTAATTTTTTGAAAGCTTTTATAGTAAAAAAGCTTTTATATAAATTCCGAAATTTTGCACTGAGCAACATTATAAGTGAAATAATATTTTTTATTTATAAAAACAAATCTGTGTTTGTAAGTTAAATTGGAAGTGTGTTTATTGTTTATAGGAAGTTAAACCGCATCACTGATGACTATGAAATTTGGAACCGTCTTACAAAAAATTAGGAAATTTAAATATGGGAAGAGAGTACCGCCATACAAAGTAATTATTAATTTTACTACACTTGTACCTAAACTATATAATTTTAGTGAAAGTTACTCTGAGGACAAAGTGAGTTTTAAGCAAACACCTCTTAGTATAGGAGGGTACCCCATATACAAAGTATTTATTACAATTGAAATAGTGAGCCTCTCTAAATATTATATATGTAAGTTACTTTTAGAAAAAGCTTATTTTTAAGCAAACCTCTAGGCATTGGAGGAAGGCTGGTGATCGGTGATCCCCTTTACAAAGTATCTTGTAATTATTCTATATGTATCTGGGAGCTACAATAGTTTATCTTTCATCAGAACTTTTTTTCTCACTATTAAAATTAAAATATAACAATATATATAATGTATGCCATTTAAATTGTACTAGTTTATTGTTCCTAAGGGCTTAAAAACTTTTGAATGAATAAATAAAAAAAAATTTTAGAGTGTATTTTTTCATTTATGGCATTTTAAAGGGATCACAAATAATGATTATTTTACAAAAAGATCATAATGAAGGACAAATGCTATAAGATGAAGAAGTACACAAACATAATCGTTGTTACGAGGACTACCTTTGCCTGCATTAATTTTTATTAAATAAAAAAATTATTAGTGTATTAAGTTTTATTTATTATTATAAAATAAAAGTTATTTTTCATGTTAAAATTTGGAAAATAACTGTTATTTTTCGAGTTTTATTTTTTGCTTGGAAAATAATAGTAATTTTGCTCAGAAATTAATGATTATTATTTAAGTTTTGCTTAAAAAATAAAATTTAATTTTGCAAATTTCTATAGATTTGCGAAATTCCCTGTAGAATTTTACGCCTAGAAATCATATTAACTGATTTACAGTCAAATAAGAAAAAATGTAATTTTAATTGTCTAAGCAAAAATAGCACTTATTATATAATAATTAATTTCTGAGCAAAAGATAATAATTAAAAAATAACTATTATTTTCCAAGCAAAAAACAAGAATAGAGAAATAATGATTAAATAGTAACACAGTGCAACACGGAAAAAAATAACCATATACGGACACCACTACGTGATAAAAGACCAAAAAAAAGATCCCTGTCTCCCAGTTTTGCCCAAAGTCCTCCAGGTTTTTTTATGGGCCCTTAAAGATGTGGGGCCTCGATATCATTTTTGCAAAAAAATTATCATATACTCAAGCTCATATTTTGCAAACCGTTTGAAATTTTGATATACTCTCTGAGGCAAAGTTGTAGCTCTTGTCATAAAGAACAAAATTCTTAGGTTCATTTTTGTAGTTGATTGTTTCCTTGAATTTTGAACGGTTTGCAACCTATGGACCTGAACAGGGAAAAAAGGTAAAAAAATTGAATTTTTTAAAGTTTTTTCGATTTTGACCTTGAAGATGAAGTTTTTTTGATTTTATATGTTAACAATTTTTATTCTTTATGACAATAGCTACAACTTTGCCTCAGAGAGTATATCAAAATTTCAAACGGTTTGCAAAATATGAACTTGAGTAAATGATCATTTTTTTGCAAAAATGACATCGAGGCCCCACATCTTTGAGGGCCCATAAAAAAAACTGGAGGACTTTGGGCAAAACTGGGAGACATGGGTCTTTTTTTTTGGTCTTTTATGACGTAGTGGTGTCCGTATATGGTTATTTTGCCATGACTTAAAAAATTACACAGTGTGTAATTTGTTTAATAAAACTTCTAACCATTACGATCTCTGGAATTTTGTTATTTTACTTTCATCCGGGGACCGTAAATAACAGTTATCGTTTTAAAAAAATTATTTTGTAACAGTTATTTGGAGAATTAAATAAAAAAATTCATCTAAAACATTTCTTTTTTCAAGTTAAAATAAAAACTCAAATGAAAGTTTAAAAAAAAGAATTTTATTTACCCGTCATAAAATAAAATTAAGAGTTTTATTTTTTTCGTCAAAAAATTAAAACTCATTTTATGAAAACTTGTTATAGTTTGATTAATCTTCACCGGATGTTTACCCATTTACGCCGGATTTTTGCGATCCATTTCTTGCTTTTTTGAGGGTGCAAAAATGTTTTCTTGAAAATTTATCATTTTTTCTCTGGGAGAAAAAAATACATTATCCTTATCCATAAATTGGCCAAAAAAAAAGTCAACAGTTTGTTCCTGCAAGCCAGGGAAGCGTGGAAAGTGCATTCTATGCTCTTAAACTGGTATTGAGGGGCCTCCGTTCAAATCTGTCCACACAAAAATTATGTACATAAACAAAATCAGTTTTATTTTCTGACGGAAAAAACAAAACTCCTCAAAAAGGTTTTATTTTATGACGGCAAAATAAAACTCTATTTTTATAAGTTTCATTTGAACTTTTATTTTTCCGTTGAAAAATAACTCTTAACTATGGGGTTAAGAGCGATTTTTTAAAGAGCTCGTCAATACTAATCTATTTATATATGACAGTATAGATCTCCGTTAGCTCTAACATATAGTTTATGAATTTTTTTTTTTTGATAATTATTATTTACGGTCCCTGCTTTCATCCACATGCTTAAATAGTCATGTTTAGCTATCTAAAACTAATTTATCATAAAAGTCTAGGAAAGCATAATATTTTGAATCATAAAATTTGGTAATTTGGTAAAATTTTACAATTTTAAATAGTGTTGAAGGATTTTTAATATTTAAAAAAATTACTTTAAATTGATCAAAGCTCGTAACATAAACAACTCTACTTTAAACACAGACGGACACTTATTTAACAAAAGTCTACTGCGGTAAAAAATAATTTTTTGACATAAGAAAATATTGTAATAAAATATTTTTCTGTAAAAACTTTAAGATAATTTAATACTCGTCTCTTGTTGAGTCTTCTTTTACATACACTAGTCGTCATTAGAATAGGGACAACGCGCTAACTATGAATATTTATTTTAAAAAATTAAAAACTATTATTTTTTAGCTTTGTATACAAATAACATTTAAGTTTTTGCAAGTTAAAAGACGAAAGAGTTTAACGAATTTTATGAAATCATTCCAATGAAATCATTCCATTGAATTAGTTGTGGTCTACATAAAACATCACAAAAAATGTTTAAGGTTGTGCTAATTAGTAAACACAAACTTTATTAAAAAATCTTTTTACAATGAGAAAAGGTTTTTAAATTCAACAATCATTAATTATTTATTCACAAATCTATTTTTCTTTATAATAATTTCACAAAAAGATCAAAATATTAGTAATAGTTTACGCTTTTATTTACAATTAAGTAAAGTTATGAATTTAACTTCAAATTAATTTTTAAATTATTATTTGATGTACCATGACCAAACGAATGATGCAGAAGGTCTTCTTTTTGGGGCTACTTTCAAAAACAATTATCAGAATTGAGTCCCGAATCAATCACCTCAAAAATGTTGTACTGTGTTATTATATATATTTTTTTAATATTTCTCTACAATAAAAAACACATTGTTTAGTCGTATAATGCTCCATTTTGACTAACGCTTTTCCCTATAAATGGCGGAATATTGTGTAAATTTTGGAGCACCCATACTAGCTCTTCCGCTAGAACTGGACTGTGTTCCTATTCTAATGGTGAGCGCCTAATATTTATTTACTATGTATGAATGTATCTGAGTATATAAAAAGATAAATAAATACACATATTTACTTGTAGTTATGTACATAGGGATGGATGTGAATGTATCTCTTTGCTGCATGACAGCTGACAAGCGTTTATCATCATCAAATCAAGATGAAGATTAAGAAATAAATACAAAACAGCCACATCAACATCAAACGAAAAAGACAGTAGAAATTACTATAGAAATTGTATGTATGTTTGATTGTGGATACATTTGTATATTTGTATTTATGGGTATGCACATATTTCAGTTAATCGTACCATCATTATTAAAAACATTTTTATACCAATACCACAATGTACTGATAAAATAAAATCTACACAGAAATAAATAAAAATTGTGTCGATAAGATTTTTAACAACATTGTTTTCTGTTCTTTTCTGTTCTTTTCGCTTTTTTTCTTGTTTATTTATTTCTGCAAATAAAAAATAATTAATTAAAAAATGCATTTTTGTTTCATGTTTTCATATTAAAACTAAAAAAAAAATAAAATCCAACAAAAAGTTAAGAAAAATTACTTAACACACTATCGCAAAAATAAAAAGAGAAATAAAAGAATAAATTAACAATTTTTTTTAAATGCAAATATAAAATACGAAAACAAATACAAGTCAAGTATTAAAAAAAACAACAACAAGAAAGAGAAATACTAGTAGCTAACAACTCGATTTCAGTAAATTATTTTAAATTGTCTTTTAATGTAAATTAATTTTTCATATGACCTGAGATTTTGTTGTTACTGCTGCTGTATGTAGACTTATTTATATGCTGCTGTTAGAGCTGCAGTTGTTGTTGCCTCTGTTGATGTTAATGTTGCTGCTGCTGCTGTTGATGCCATTGATGTTAATGTTTGTTTTAATACAACCGCCACTGCATGTTTGTTACTTTTTCTTAAAGTTGAAAACATGTTAAATGTCTGCAAACGACGTTTGTCTTTAAAATATCGAGAGATGATTTCAAAGCTCCTAGTTTAGATTAAGTTTAAGGGCCTTTTGAAGTACCAAATAACTTTTTTTTTAAATTTTACACTCAGTATTCATTATTAGATAAATTAAGTGACTTTCATGACTAAACTGAGTCACCACCGTATAATCAATTGCAGCTCATTACAAAGCTCTAAAAGCGCCTTAGTTTAATGCCAGCGAAAAGAAAAATATCCATCAGTATATCATTTATTTCTCCCATTAGTGTAGGACGATGATATAGGCGATATCGATCCTACATCCACCTCATTTGCAACTTGGCAAGAAATCCTTACCACTATGTATGTCACCCAATGAGGCAACATCTATCATCCTACCATTACCAGGATGTCTTTTATGGATATCGAAAGTTTAGAGATGGTGTGGCTTAAGTTCATACAAGGCTATTCAATCCTTGTGACTCAGCTTATATTCATTTCCTTTGGATTAGGCATATGCATGCTGTGATTCTTCACGCATGGCAAGCTTACCCAACCTAATATCGGTGCGGTACACAAGTTCATACCTCTACGTCTGCCCGGTGTATCATTTCAGCTTGAAGCACATTATTGTAATCGCTTGATGTATAGAGATTCGAAGATAACTTCAGCTGAGGTATAACTTTCCCTCCATCAAGACCTCTTTGCAATTTATACTTTGTATTTACCAAACGAGTTTCCACTTCACCGCAAAGTACAGGGTAAATGGTTTGGAAAGATCGCCACCATTTTCATACCTTCTTCGTCTAAGTAAAAGTAAATTAACGGATGCACACATCGCATTCGTAAGGTGTAGTGTAAAGGGAACTGGTTTGATATGTACATCGAGACTTTTGTGCACCGAAGCATGTCAAAAAAAGATGAACACAAACAATAAAGTTGGACAAACTATTTTAGTGTAGACATAGTGGACAATCCTGAGCCTAAGTTTTCTACGATATTCGTTTTAGACTTTACTTGCCATATTATGGAATTGAGAGCTATGGGTGGGAAATTAGACATTCTATACTTTTACGTGAAGAAAACGAGTACTGAATTATTTAGGTTTATTATCATCTTTTTATCAAACTTAACACGATCAGTTTTGCCCAATCCCTCCTATCTTCTTTAGCTTAACTTTTATCAAGGAGTCTCCGGGACGTTCTGTTCCTACTGGTCAACGTTTTGTATCAGCTGCTGTCAAAGTATTAGTTGATGTCGACGGTGTTCCTTTTTGCGATTTGGTTGCTATTAGAAATACATCCTGGGTACACAGATTCAGAATTATTGACTATCTCTTCGTAACTGAGTGAACTTTCAGAAGTTTGACTTAAAACTCCTAGTGCTGGCGATCGAAACAGACTCCTAGATAGAGCTTGGGTTTGCTATGATGCTGGGTAAATAATGTAGAGTGAAGAGAATTTCAGCACTCTTATAAAATAAGTTATCTTTATCCACGGCGGAACAGTATATGTCAGGGATGGGTGTCAATGTGAGCTCTTGGAGGTTGCTTGTATGGGAACTCTGGATATATGTCGACCTCAAGTTTTAATATAGACTAGCCTGAGCTCTGTATCGGTTGATATTTTTATCCATCTTTCGTAAGAGTTTCAATTATTCCGCGAGATATAGACAAGGAAGCATGGGGTTCTTGTTTTCCATAGAAGAACACGAAAGAGATAAACTAGAAAACCTCACATTCGATGGACAGGTTTATTTCTAAATGGGTTCCTGATTAAATATCCACTCAATAGGAAGGCCAAAAAGTTATTCGGATATAAGCAGGATACCTTAAGGTGGATAACTTTATCATTGACAGCTCATGGAAACTGCAAGTATCATCTGGCCAAGATGAAAATCGATATTGTGCCTAGAAGAAACTGAGACGGTTGGTCACAATGTGTGTGAATTTTCGGCACTGGCAAGCCTTAGTATAGGTCCACGGTCAGACATATGGGGATTTGAAGAGATTCTTTGATGAAGGGGAAGGTCGACAGTAATCAATCGACAGTACGAAATCACTGCATTCGTTAGTAAGGCTAGTGACAGCACGAGACTCAATGAAAGTAGGCTTGATGTAAATTACAGATCGGTTGTCTGTAATCACTGTGGGCGGAAGGGGGTCGAGTAGGGTCTATAATAGGGGCTATAACAAAACTGCTATTTCGCTTTTGACTTCGTAACTATTACATAAGTGATGACACTTTAATTAAACGAAAAATTATTTAATACAAAAAGGCCCTCCAGTGTTGCGAGCCTACTACCATTACGTCTATTGCATACACATGAGTGGGTATTCTGGAAGTTTTTAATTTTCCAATCAGCAGCCTCCAAAATGTTTCTTTGTTTTCCATAAAAAAACATTAGAGACCCAAACGTTTTATTCTTTGAACAACTCCTTTTATGGTCTCATGCTAAATTAAACGATATTTTTCATTTTCGCTGATTTTATTTTTTTCTTCTTATTTTCGCTCTTTAATATACATTTACATTTTCCCTGTATTTAAACTTAACTTTGTTTTCAAAATGACTGCGTGAACAGTTTAAATTGAAAAATATTAACAAACTTGCCACGGCGTCTGAAGTCAAAAAGGAAACTTTTAACTAAAGTATCACATTTAAGGTACTCACACGAACTTATGAAAAAAGATACGAATCGTTAAATGAGTACAAACACACATGTCCAAGGCCTGCATACAATATCCAATCTTGTTTTTTTTTGTATATATATATGTATATATGTATCTCGGTCCATCTTAAGTATAATTGATATTATTTTGCTGCGCTCTTAAAAATGTCTACGGTTTGTTGTGTGCATCAGTCAATGGAACGTACATATTTCTTACTGGACAGGAGTCAGTTCACTTTTTTAGTTAACACGGGTGGAGCTGTTATTTTATAAAATGCTTCCTTATTTCCTTCACATTATTTTAATTTCATATAAATTAATCTCAAATGCTGTTCACTTGTGCAATAAACTGCGAAAGATCTTGAGTTAACAATGTTTACGTGTTTTTTTTTATTTTTTTGTTTCTGGTTTCGTTCCAACCAAATATGATGTTTAGCTACACAGGTTAAATTATTTATAAGGTTTAATGCAAAAATTTTAAACATTGTCACGCTGTAGAAGAAGTGAAATTAAATTAATCTTTTCATGTTTAAGTAAGTTAAATTATCTATACAGTTTATGAGAAAGTAATTTAACATTAACAAATTTGTTTTCTAACTTAAAAGGTTTAGAAGAGGTTTACAGTTACAAGTATTTCAGTAAATGGAAATGTTTCTCAAATGATATTTTTGATACCTTTTCTATAAAAAATATTTTTTCCTTTAGACGATGCTTAAAACACTAATTCGCAAAGTTTTAACCTTCAGCACAATTAAAAGGGGTAATAAAAATTTGTCATTTCGTTCATAATTTCTACAGTTTTCTTTAGCTATGCCATGCATATACGTTATACATGATCCTTGTAGGCAGGGGTAAGCTGGATTTTTTTAAATCAACAAAACAAATAGAAATGTTTAATATATTGATTTGACAAATATTGTTTGAAAACAATTTTCATCAAAAATAGAAGTTTAATAGAAATTAAATTAATCATTTGATAGTTTATTTAAAATTAATATTTTACAAAAATAATACCAAACCATCACCAAAAACTTTAATTCTTAGCCCGAAATTACAATTTTAACAAAAAAGAAAATTAATCTGTGGGATAAATAGGTTCAATTAATTTAAACATTCCACTCTGCATAAGGAATTTTAGCAAAAACGAAAATTATGCAAAAATAATAACCAAAAACTAAATATCATAGAAAAATTGAAGTTAGTTTTAAATATAAAAAAAAAATCATGTGAAACCAAAAAATTTGTAGTCAAGCTTAAGTTCGTTTTTATTCTCGCATAGAAAGAATTAATTAAATTACAAATGCGGTGATAATATTAAAGAAAAATTGGGAAAATTTAATTTTTAGACACCAGCAGTTGTTCTTTCAGCCAACCTTCGGTTAGCAATGAAAGCTGCTTTTGTTTATTTGTTTTAGTTCCAACATTCGTTTTTAGTTAACTCTAATCTAGTATCAAACCAAACTTTGTTGAGTAAACATGATGGTGCTTTGCGATTTTTAATTTTTAATTTTGAAAGTTTGAAATTCTTATTAGTCGAATTATTTATGTATTACATGCAATGAAATTTGTAGTCAAACTTAAGTTCGTTTAATAAAACCGAAGATGTATAAAAAAAAAACTAGAACAAATCGAAGTTTTACCTAGAATCGAAACTTCGCCAGAAATAAATTTTTATTTTACAGGTAACACTCCTATAACACGACTTTCCACAACACGGTTCTAATCTAGTACAAACTGCATCCTTTCGCCAATTTTTGATTTTCGATTTTTGCTTGATATAACGCATATATATCGCGTTAGAGTAGTGTTACCTATATAACTGTACACTAAAAGTAAAAAACTTGACCAATAGATCGTAATTTCACGAAAAAAATAAATCCAAAACGAGAAGATTATTAATTTTGTATGTTTACTATTTAAATAACTGTTATTTCGGAACTTCGGCATTTCTGAACATATTTTAATTTGTTGGTATTTTAAAATCAATGTTTACAAATATAAATAAATTGAAAAATTAATGTGTACCCGTAAAATATAAAATATTTACAATACAGTTAACGCTCTATATAAGCAACTCATTTGAACCAATTGTTGCTTATAGGGAAAAAAGGAGTATACAAATACTTATCGTCTGGAAAATACTTTTACTTATTTTTTCCAACTAAGCTGTTTAGAATAAATAAATTCAGTTATATTTTGCGAAATTATTATTATTATTATTATTATTATTATTATTATTATTATTATTATTATTATATTAAAATAAGTGTAGTTTTTAATTATATGTAGAAAAAAATTAAACAATCAAATTTTAATACATCTTTGATTTAGTACAGCACTAATTGCCAAAACAAACAAAAAAGAACCTCATTGCAGGGTGTCATTTTTCCCCATTCTATCGCCAAAATAAAGGATTTATAAAATCAATGATGTTTTTATTGGAGTCATCCGACGTTTTTTCATTTTCTTCAACACGAGTAGTTTCTACTTCAGGATTTTCGTCACGATTTTCAGTAGATGCTAAATTACAATCATTAATTATCGAATTATACAATCTTGCCAAGGGAATATCACCTTCTTTTGAAAAGTGTTCAAAGGAAGGATTTTACTTCTGAACAGACCTAAACTTAACTTATTTAGCTTTAAAAAAATAAGATGCTTATACAGAACAGTTAAACTAAGAAAAGTTGCTTGTATAGAGGTTGCTTATAATGAATAAATACAAATAAAGAATGTTAGTTGCTTATATAGAGCGTTCATTGACAAATAATTAACAGCAAGTAATGAAAAAAAAAAAACAAAATTAAATTATGGGTATATATATAGAAGATGTATTTGAACCGAATTAGCAGACGCCTAACAATAGATAATAAAAATTAAAACTATAGGGTGTTGACATACATAAAGTGATTTTGATTTTGGTAAATTTTTTTTTGTAAAATTAAACTTACTGATTACTGCCAATTTTATTTCTGATTCGATGCTTTCTGTTCCCCTGTTTATTTTCCAAAATTTCACGAGTTTAAAAACACCGGTCAACTTCACAATTCTAATTTATGGCACGAATATTGATAAAACTATGATAGTCTTACCAAAGACTGAACGTCACTAAATCTTTGAATGAAATCGAAAGCTGTGCATCGATTTTAATAAAAAATTCATTGCTTTTTTTTCAAATATACTTATTAAAAATATTTTTAAAATATACGAGTATGTCCGCATAAACTCTTTTTACTTTTTGTGAACTTTTAAAAAAGCAAAAATGTTCAAACTTTATTGATATCTCTGAAACTACTAAACAGATTCAGACCTTAAGGCAATATTAGAGATAATTTTCGAGTTATCTCACACTCCAGAAATTATTTTTAAAAACGGCTGGCAGAACTGAATTCATCGCTCCGAGAACCTAAGTGCATCAGTGGATTGAGTTCAAAATCGTGTACATATGTGTTATTAGTTTTGTTGATGGTAAATGCAAAAGATGACATTTAAATCTATAAATATTCAGATTTTTCAATTCGAAATTATTTTTCGTTTTTGTTTATCATACAAAATATTTTTTACATTTAAAGCTTAGTGTGAAATTATTAAAATAACAAAAAAAAGCTTAACTTGAATCAGTAGTGATATCTGAAACTACCATCAAAATTTTGATGATATCACTTAATGGAATTCTTTAGTTTTTTTTCATGGTATCAATGCACCATAAATCTAGGCTTTATCAAACTGCTTAAAGTAAACAAATTTAATTAGCAGTCTTCTATTAACGATTGACTATTTTTTCTAATTCGTTAAAACGCACGACAACAGAAATACTTAATTAATTCAAATGGAAACAGGAAAAACTTTGCATGCTACATGCAACATGTGATATTAGTATCCCAACAGAGAAGATGAAGAACATTTTCGCTTGAGCCAAAGACAAAATGCCAAATGTCCCTGAATAAATAAATATGTACATACGCTTATGTACTCGTATATATGTATATATGTTCGTACTTCAAAAGAAAATGTGCGTGCTTATATCTGCATAAACATGTAGATATGTACATACATCCATATGTATCATCTATATATGCATATTGTGCAATGAGTCTCTGCTGTGTGCATTTTGTTGCATCTTTTTTAAAGAAAAATATCAATTGCATTTGTCAATATGTATGTATGTGGTCGTATATTTTTATTACTTACAAAAAGAAGTAAGTAAATATCTGCATTTTAAAATAAAAGAGAACACAACTCTGATTTAAATCTGCAGTATTAAAGTCGTTGTAGTGGTTTCTGTATATGTTAATCCCAATGATGTTAAAAAAAATAATCTGAACTACCGCTGAGGCCTACATGGATGGATACAACTCCAATTGTTCGGTTGTGTAACTGAGCCTGGTGGTTGATTATAACAGCAGCATTGTAATCATCATCGTCGTACAAAGTCGAAACGAAACAAGTTGACGAAGAAAAAACAACAGCTCTGAAATTACTGAAAATAAGATGAGTATCCTTCCTTTTAAGTTAGTATGGCTGGCTGCTTGGTTGGTTAGTATGCTGTTAAGTAACGAGTAGTTCAGTTTCTTGTTTTATTTTTAAAAGCTGCTGCTATTGCTGGTGTAATGTTGATGATGCTGACAACCATGAATGCCTGCCCAATATCTGCTCATTTGTTTGTAAGAAGGCAAACGAATAACCACTACAACAACAAAATATAAAAATTATATGAAATAAGAAAAGTTAAAATTGGTTAGTTGATGTTGGGATTGCATGTTTTTTTTTTTTCTTTGTTTTTTGCCAACATCTGACATTCCCTTTTGGTTGCCGCATGTTCTTAATTTATTTGTTTAATTGAAAAAATGTATTTTTCCCCTCAACATCTTCGTTTTCATCTTCATTATTTTTCCTCGTTTATATCAAATATACATACATATACTTACGCACAAATGAATACTTTTTTAAAGGTTATTGTTCCGTCTATGTATGGATTTCATGTTGCGCATGCGCTACATGCTCATCGCGCTTGGATTAAATATGGTTAAAGCATATAAAAATGTTTAAAATTTTTGCGAAATGTAACTAAATATGAAAAAATATGAAATACAAAAAAATATGATAAGACAAAAGTTGCCAAAATGGCCTGGAAAATGAAGAATATTCTTAACATTAAAATCACTCACTTTCCTTTATTAAGAACGTCTTAAATATTTAATTTTATTTTGCTGCAATTTAAAAAACAAATAATAATGTTTTCCTAGTTACCAGAGTAACAAAAACTTCAATTGGGGTTTAAATGTGTATTTCACCAAGCTATTTAGCAGATAAAAGTAGCCTTATTCATATTGCTTCAATTGGACGCAAGGAAAAAATATGGTTGAGGTACCATAATCTGTGAGTAACATATTATGATTGATTTATATGGTTGTAGTCAAACCATATTATTATTAACATAACAATAATATTATTGCGTTAAAATCATATTGTTCTCTAACTTAAAAGTAACATTGTAAAATATAAAATTTCATTATGAAATAAATTAAATAAATATAGTGAGATATAAATCAAATAAATATAGTGAGATAATTTTAAAAAACTAAACACAAAACTTTAAAAAACCAAACATTTGCTCAATTCACAAGCTCCGTTGCATTGCTTAAAGTTTATTGAAATAAACTTTTAGTCAAATAGCTTGTGAACAGGCTTTTAAATTATATTAAGGATTTGCTTACTGTCAAAATAAAATAAATATTTTCACATGCAACGTTGCCATTGTTGGACTTTTGGAAAATTTTTTAAAAAATTTTAGTGTGGTAGGCTATAACTTATTTTGGTAGTTTTGAGCAATTGTATTACGTTTGCAATAGTTTTTGTGGCAAATACTATTTTATATGTATACAACATAAAGAAAATACAATAACGCACGAAAACTAAGATTTAACCGGTTAAAAACGTCGAACACGTATCTAAAGCAGATACCGTATATTTTCCTATAAATATTTTTTTAAACAATACACCTTTAAAAAGTGCGTTGTATAATTGCAGGCGAGCTTGCAGAAAAAATATTTGATGGTAAATAACCAATCATAAATAAACTCGTTAAAGAATTCAAGTCTAAAAGTTCATATTAACCATGCTTATATTCAAAAATAAAATCTATATTTTAACTAAAAAAGAATTCTTTCAAAAGTAAAATGATTTTTGTTCATGTAGTTTTCGACCTACAAAACAAAAAGTACATGAATCCTAATTTAAAAATCTTAATTTGAACAAAATTTTTAAAGTGAAATTTGAAATATAAAATTTTATATTGAATTATTTAATCAAATATACTCGAAAACCCATTATATGTCAAACTTTTATAAATAATATTGCCGTTTGAAGTATTTTCTTTAGAAAGTTTAACTATATCGTTCCAAGTTTAAACATTTTGCAACCCTTACCAAATTGGTCCCCATTTATTTATTATAAAACCATATTTATTATAAAACATACTAAATTCATGTGTATGCTTCACAATTTTACCTTTCACAAGTTTGTTTATTTTTAAGAATTACGGTAGGTTTCCAAAAAAAATTGCTATAATAAAAACCTTCAGCAACGGTAACTTTGTTCAGAATATTAAAAGGAAATTGAATCATGCCTGGGAAGTTGTAATTTCAAATATAGTACAAAATAACTTTTACACAATCTGTAATTTGAATATAAATTGAATAAATTTGAGGTATAACAGCACTATAACTATAAAACATTAAATATAAAATAAAAATGAGACACCGGCGATTGCATATTACGAAGATTTTCATAATTTATTCAAACAAAAACTTAGTTCCAGGTATGGCTAGGATACAATATTTTCAAAACATATGAAAGGAAATTGCATATTTATAACAAATTTTTTCAAGGCAAATTACCAACAAAAAACATAAACTATTGTAAAATAAGTTGTCGATAATCACTATAACATGATAACAGGAGCTTTTGAATTGAACAATTATTTCTTTGTTTTTAGTCATACTGTGGTTACATACATCGCCAATTGCAGCTTTAGAAAATCAGTCTGAATTGTTAGCACCTGCTTACTGCTCATCGCCAAGTGCCTTCAGGCCCTCAAATTGCTCAAGTCCAATCCCACCTACTTTTTCAGGTCCTAACCAAACGACTGTAGTTCTCCTAGCTCATCAATTAACATCGTGCTGTTTAATTAAAAATAACTTTTTTATATCCCTAGGCTGTTCTCCAAAACCAGGTAACTATAAATAGGTATTCTCTTTAATTTTCTAGATGGGTTATTGCTATTTTCATTGTTAAAATCATATATGTAGGTGCTACTATAATTAATACAAATGCAATGTCACCAATATTTGAAAAACATTTATATTTTCCAAAACCATTACCTTCCTCAAAATTTAACTCAAAACCCAAGGCCCCTAGTGCAATATCTGTTCTTGCGTGGAGGATGCATATAGAGGAAAAAGAGCATGAAAAAGTTGCAAAAGCTGAAGCTGTATAGAAAAGGAAACTTGAATGCCAACAAAAAAAAAAATCGGAAAAATAAAAAAAAAATAAAAAGGGAAGCAAAAACAAGTTTGCGGCACTTGCAAAGAAGACTTAGACACTGATGCTGAAGATGATGGTCTGAAAAATGTAGGGTGCGTTATTGCCCACAGTGGTTCCATCTTAAATGCACTAATTTGAAAGAACTGCCATACGAAGATCTAAATTTAATAGATTTTGTATGCAAAGCATGCAACGGCCTAATAGATTGAAGTACCTACAAACATAATTATTAATAAGTAACTAAGTACCTACCTTGTTTTGAAAATTAATATAAATAAGTACAAATACCTATTTAATATGTATCAACTTTTTATGAAATGTGTCTTTTCGCAGTAAAAAAAAATATAAGACATGAATAAAAAAATTAATTAACTTTTATTTTAAATAAGAAACAACTTCACGCAAAACAAAAAAACATTGTTGAGATAACCATAATCTAAGAGCAACATGTTATGGTTGAATTATATGGTTATATATAAAAATAATATTGTTGTCGTTGGAACATAGTATTGTCTTACATAAAAATAATATTGTAAAATACAACCATAGTTATGTTTATAATGTAAACATACTATAATATAATTTGAAACATGTAAATGGTTATATGTGACAACGTATGAATATATTTATAAATAACAAAAAACAAATACACGAATATTTCCATTTAGACTTACATACATATTTTGATATTTTCTGCTTACCTTTTTATGTGTTTGATATTATTAATTTAAAACTACCATATATAATAAAAAACAAATTTATTTGTTGACAACAAATATGTATTTAATGTTTTTACGGTTTTAGATGAACCGATAGCTTACACACATAATTTTGAACTGAAAAAATGTCAAAACCAAAATATGTATTTTTAAAACCAAACATTATTTGTTTATTTTTAGTCAAACTTAACATACTATGTTTAATAATAATATATTATGGTTATAATTTTTAAATATTAAAAATAATTTCGTTGTGGTTTGAATTTTAATATGTTTCAAATCAACCATGTTGCTTTTTTTGTGCGTATAACCATTGAATGATTAACTGTTAACAAAAAACTTGTTTATCGTGATCAAAGTATTGTTTTAAATAACTATAATTTGTTCACAGCAAACATCTATTGTTACAGAGAACATAGTGTGGTTGCCGTGACCATACAATAACCATGTTTTTTCTTTGCGTGTTGAATTAATATACGACTTAAGTTTTTCCTTATAAAAAGTAGGTACTATGCCGACAAAAGGGTAATCATGTAACGAAATTAGGGAAATGTGTGCCGACTATAGGCACAAATGCTATATTTTAGAAAATACGCAAATAACTAAAACTTCATAAAAAGAAATTTAAAAATAGTTAATTGAGTTAAAACACAAGTAAGTAATCATTGACAGTAATAAATAGTTGCTACACCAATACATTGCCTATATTCATAATGACACTAGTTCAAACACAAAAAAAAGTTAACCTGCCGACTACTGGTGCACTTACCCTACATAGGTACTTTAACTAGTTCGGTTTGATGTTATCCTTTACGAAGACAGACTAACGAGCAAAATTTTAAAATCTTTAAAACTCATTTTCCAGTTCTCCATTTTTTTTAACAAAATCTTCAAAAATAAAAATACTCTTCAAAACTTAAAATGCAATAGTAAAAAGAAAAGTTAGCACCATATTGCATCTTAAATTTTTATGAAATTCAATTTCCAAACATGTACAAAATCATTATAAAAATGAAAACACGTCTTGAGTTTCCGTTTTTTTACTTCCAATCTTTTTGGTATTTGCTAATGCCAGGACAGAAAAAATAAAACAACAAAAAGGCAATAAAAATTAAAACGAATACGTTGATAAAATAATAAAAATGAAGATGATGCAAATGTGTGATGGAGAGAAGAGTAAAATAATGATAATTTAACACAGCAACGTCACTATTGAATACAAATTTCAATCAAAAATTGTTACAATGTGAGGCCACTAATCTCCTGTTTTGCAAAACAAAAAAACATAAAAAAATAGCCAAAATAAAATCTACTTTTATTAAAAGCAAATCTTAGGATGAAACCAAAAATGTTGATAATAAAGTAGTTTAAGGAAAACGGGTGTGTAGAAGAAAAGTAGATGAAAATTTAAAAATTGGCTTCCCTACAAAAGGAAACCCGACATCAGCAGCATCAAAAAATTTAAAGCAAAACAACACATCACATTCCCAAACAGACAGGGAAACACACTTGCAATGGCACTCACACTGATTCAACCCACAACTACCTGTTTACGTAGATTCCTTTTTTGGTTCTAAATGTAAATCAGGGAAAATTAAAAAAAAAAGTTTTTTATTTGTTACTACTGCAAGAAAAACGGTATATGGTTGCGAATCATTTGCTTCTTTTTGTTTAACAATAGTGTATGTACAGATACATTTCAGTTTAACACCCCAACCTATAAATCTTCTTTTCATACTGCTACTGTAGGCGGAGCTATACTGCCAGCTTCAGAGCAAAAGAGAAAATGAGACAGTAATATAAAATAAATCATTTTCCCTGTTACTCATGCAAATTGTGGGCAACCGGCAAAATGATTTACAATTTTCGAATTCGAGTAAGTTTTTCGCAAACCCAAGAGACAAATCGGGAACGCTCTCTTTTTACTATATATTTTTTGTGCTTAGAAGCCAGTGCTACTAAATTAATTTTCAACTATTTTCATTGATTTACGTTGAACCGGCTTTTGTACTATTAGTGGAATTAAAAGTTGAATATTTTCGGAATGTTAAGCCCTGGCTTTAGCGGTTGTGAGTGCTTGAACGACGGCATAAATAAAACGTGTATAAATCTAGCGATTTTTTAAACGCGTTAAGTCTGTTGGCAGTCGCGGTAAATCGCAATTGAATGTCATAAAAATTATTTTGATCATTAATAATTTCAAGTGAATAAAGTTAATGTTAAAAGTGAAAAGAATGAAATAATTGCTAAGCAACAAGAGATAAAATTAAAATATAATGAAAATTAATTTTTAGGATTCTATTTATAAAAATTGATAACTCAATTGTTCTTATAAATTCTTAGGTAGAGAGATAGGTATTTTAAATTTAAATAGTTTCTCTGTTTTTAGATTTATTTAGCCCATTCGTAAATTATTTATAGAACCTTTAGTATTGTCTTCCCTAATGCTAAAAAATTACCATTAAAACAAAATATTGTTCCGTCGCGGTTATTGACTAATACAAAATCCATATAATTTAGTATCAATAAATTAGATGACAAGGGATTCCATAATTACCCTATTCTGTGTGCATGAACACGGGACCTATCCTATTCTCAGCCAGTAAGTTGCGTTTATTAGTTTGTTTTTGACAGCAGACAACCTCCAACGAAAATAGAAAAATTGAATTACGCGAAGCTAAAGCAAGGCTTGATGATAAAAATTATGAGGACACTGCACCAAATATTTCATGGGATATGAAGTGGCTTACTGTGTTTCGTTGAAGTGACAGCAGCATTAATGACGTTATAAAATCGGGTCGCCCAAAATAGGTTACCACGCCAGAAATAGTCGCTAAAATCCATGGAATGATATTAGATGATCGGAGAATGAAAGTGAGTGAATTGCCTGAGGCTGAAAACACCGCTACCGAGCGAAACATTCACATCTTGTATGAATATTTAGATATGAAAAACCTTTCCGCGGGATAAGTGCCGAGATTGCTCTCAATTGCCCATAAGCGCGCAACTGTATGATAACTTCAGAGTACTGTTTTGCGAAGTAGGCTAAAGTATGTCTGTCGTGCAATGGATAGTTTTTTGTAATGACGCGGGATCCTTCACATCGATTACCTTAAAAATAGGTTAAATGAATGCTTGCGAGTATTGAGAAGAACTTTTGTGGAGATCTAATATTTATTTGAAGCAGAAGCACACTTGTGTATTCAATATGGCAAAAATTCATGAATTGGGCTACAAACAGCTACATCCAGAGTCTGCCCCTTCCCTGTTTCCAAATTTGAGTAATTATTGTTGTAAGACGGCTTTTAGAAATCCTATTGTTTAGAAGAAATAAAAAACTGGAAAGAACCTAGACTAAAAGAATTGAAATGTTGAAGCTTTTTTGCATTTAAGCAAAGTTTTATGCAAATTGGATACTAAATACATTTTCTTGTGAAAAAAATACATTACTGGTTTTCAAGCTCATCTAAAAGAAATTTTTTATACTGGTGTCTTTTGCAAATGTGCTTTTAACTCAAAACCAATTTTAATGTGGCTAACAATAAATCTTCTATAACATACATACATATGTATTCAAAATTTAATGTACATGTAACGTTTTTAGCGTTCATATCATTTATTTCAAAGCCTTACAAATGCAATAGTTAGGTTTTTCTAATTTATCTCTGTTTAGCTCTCCTTAATCACGTTTTGCCTTTGAAAAGTTGTAAGCTAAAACTAAATATGAATAGCTGTAATTGGCACGGTGTTTAACGTTTTCTCTAAATTTTTCTAAAATATAAAAATAAACATTATTTTATAATGATACTGCTTTTTTCTTTATTGAGGAATAAAGTAATATCTATGGATATGTCGCAGTTATACAGTAATATCTATGGGTGTGTCACAGTTTATCCATAAAACATTTCCAATAGCTTAAAAAAACAAAACAAAAATCATAGAATCAACTTCTGTTTTTATATTATTTATTGTATCTAGAATAGATATTAATAAAGTATTGGTAACTTAGTTCTAAATAATAGAGACCTATGCTTAGTACACCCAATTCTGCCTTTACACGGTCTTTTTTTGAACGGTTTTGATTTAACACGGTTTGAAAATAAAAAAATATTTTTTTTCACGATTTAATTCCATTTAGCACGATTCAAAATCTTTTGAGCTTAGATTTTATTTGTAAAATTTAAGTTTTGCGAAATATTTTCATATCAAGAATTTATAGGAATTCGTTTTTTGTGCATACAAGCATTTTTACTTGTTACTTGAACTATCAATGCAACTCTAAAAGAAGACGTCGAAAATTACAAATAAAAAACTACAACGTAAGGCCATTTCTTTAGAAAACAAAATTGATATTTTAGATCGGCTTCGAAATGGAGAAGGCTCAAAATTTTGATTAGAAGAAAAAACCTGTTTTATCACTTTATTGCCACAAGTAGTAAAAAAATTAAAATAGTAAATTGCATGGATTTCTGTTTTCGTTTAAGAAAGCATCCACGATCCTTGAAGATTAGTTCAAAAGTTACAATTTGAGTACGATTCAATTATTTTATATAAATTTTGTAATAATTTTAATTAGTATAAATTTATTATTTAAAAACAATGGTAAAAATATGTATATTACTGATAACCAATTGTAAATTATTTTTATCGATATTTTTGGACTTCTTAAGAACTTAAAGTCGATTAAAATTTGAGCAACCATACCTATTTCATTATTATAATATTAAAAATTTAACAAAATTTCCGTGGCAGTAAGAAAAAATCTGCTTAGGTCAACCTTAGAAAAAATAAATTTAATTTCTTGTAGACAAAATAAATAAACTTTATTTCAAATCTATTTGATGAGAAATTATATTTTTATGAAAAGATCTAAACAAATTTTCAAGTTACCTTTATCTCTTTTGTATAGGGGAAATAATATATTTTTTGGTATTTAAAGAGAATAGAGTTTTGATAAAAGTTCCCTTTAAGTTCTTGGCAATCTTATATTCCCAATTCAAAAGGACAATGGGAGTTTTAATGAGTTTTTTCTTATATTATTCTTCTGTATGCATATTCTCTTTGGAATCAATACTAAACTAACATTTTTTGTAGAAATAAAAATTAAAAGAATATTAACCATTTTTAAGATTAGGAACCTTTATTTGAAATCCTAAAGCACTTACGATTTGATTTCGCGAATGACAATAATTTAAGAGCATAAAATGTATTGTATAAAAATTAGTTTAAATTATAAGTTTTAGTTTTCTTTTTGCAGCAGATATGCATAAAAACAGTAATAAAATAAATTCTATAAATAGGTGTTCATATTAAAGCAATAATAAATACAAAATTAACAAAACAACATAAAATATGAGACATATAACTTCGAACATACAAATTTGTATTAGCATTACAGGTTACTTCAGATTTATTATTATTTTATTATTGAAACATTGTTATTATTATTTTTATTATTATTAAATTTATTATTACATAGGTATTCATATTTTATTGTTGTTTTCGTATTACTTAACATTATTATTCTATTATCGCTATTATTATTATTATTATTATTATTATTATTATTATTATTATTATTATTATTATTATTATTATTATTATTATTATTATTTTTATTATGTTTTTTACCATTATTATGTTATTACTACTATTATGATTAATTTTACTTATTTATTTATAGAAATAATTTTATAAAGGTACCTATTTCATCAAATTATTCTAAATTTATGATTATTATCATGGTTTTTTATTTTTATCGTTCTATCTACTTTTTAAACATTTATTTGTTTACAATTTTTTACTTCAAAAAGAAAAAAATATTGAAGATACAATAAATAATAAATTAAATAAAAAAACATTTTTTTCTTCTAAAATTTTTTTGAAAAAAATTGTTAATTAAATTCTTTAAAATAGCGTTTAAAAACGCTAATGGTGCTCTTCCAAACCGCGGCCCATAGTAACAATTGAGATATTAAATTCCCCATGAACATCATCTTTCATATTTATACCGCAAATTGTTTTTTATTTATAAAAAATCATTGGAAATATTTTATCTCTTAAAATTTACCAACTTCTATAAGGCACTTAAAAAGAAAACCATCAAGTGCTTAGTAAACATATTTATTTTTATCTTCTAGAGTTGTTTAAAAACAAAATTAAAATGTCAATTTTACATAAAACATTTTTTACAATTTTCTAAATTCTTCATTGAAAATGAGATCCTTTTACATTCAACGTTCTTTCGAGAGGGAAAATTATGTTCGAAAAAAATTTATTGATACTTAGAAATACACACGGACAGTGTATGTGTGACAAAGTGTGAATTACTCTCTTGTAAGGAGAGAGAAAAATTCGAATATCACTCAACATGCTTTTACTTCCTTTGTCAATTAACACACACACACTATTTTACTTTCAAACGGGATTTAGCTCCCATATTCGAAATTCAAGAAACGGATGACACAAAAAATAAAGAAACATAACAAATGGCCACCCCTTTACTAAGCGGAAGAGCAAGTGAGACAACATCATTGAATAATGTCTTATTGGTTCTTATCTATCTATCGTTGTCGTTTGCATACGTAGTGAATGGTTTTTTATATTTTTTTTTTGAGCTAAAATCGCCTAATGTTTATTCTCTCTTACACAAGGAAAAGTCTAAGCAAACACAACAGCATGTTATTTGGTAAAAAAGTTTATTGTGTCTTTAATGGGGAGCTTATTTGTTTGTTTGGTTGTGCAAAAGTGTTTATATTGTTGGTGTTGTTGTTGCTTAGTTTTTTATTATTGATGCTCTGATATTTTTGATTTGAATTATAACCAAGTAGTCAAAGTACAACATTGGCGCTCTGAGCACGTATAACGCGGGTAAAGAAATATACGCAGAACAATAATAAAAAAAAATCAAAATAAAGTAAACACATTAATTAAACAAAAAAAAAAAAACAATAATTAATTATATTAAAAAAAACTCTTTTAAGTTAATAACCAGCTACAAAAGATTATTTGTCAAATTTAGTGTTAACAAATCATTAAAAAAATAAAATACACATTTAAAATAGTGCAATACCTATTTGTAAGTTTATTCTTTGTACAATTTCATTATTTGCACCAGCCAAAATAAGTGACAGAAACAGTCAACTAGAATTCAGCCACATTATAATTATGTTGACGTATGGTTAGCAAAATGTTTTAGTGTTTTGTTGATGGCGATTAAACTGAATTTTCTCGCTGATGACTGATCACAAATTTAGCATGAAATTTATGTCGATGATTTATTACTAAAAGCGAAAGAAAACATATTTAAACAGCAACTATAAAAATTAATAATCCATCTTTAAATTGTGAAAGAAATAAAAAGAAATGTGTAAAAATGCTACAACAAGTGCAATACAAATAGTTTTTCAACGTTTAATAAAATAATTTGTCTCTTAAAAAAACAGGTAAAATCGGATTAAAATTGCACAAATTAACGAACCGGAAAAACAATAGAAACCCTTTAAAGTCAAGGATTGCCACAACGAAGCAAGTGAAAATATTTCAAAATAAATTATCATTTTTATTTTAAATTGTTTTTAACAATAGTGTAACAATGCAGCACATGTTCGAAGATAAGTGATAGTGAAAAACATTTACAAACATCATCAGCAGCAACAACAATAACACTAATAATTATAACAAAAAGTGTAAAACTTGTCAACGTTGTTATTATTGGCAAAATTTATGGCCTTTTTGACTTTAATGCTACAACTAGTAAAACAACAACAAACTTTAACAGCAACACGTACATCCAAACATTGCCAAGAACATTGAAGGAAACCTCAAATTAAAAATCATTTTGACTCCATAAAACTTTAGCATTAATACAACAACAAACTCTTAAAACTAGAATACATGTGATACTAGTGATAGTGTGTTAGTGTAGAGAACAAGATCTAGAACAAAATAGATGAGAAAGAAGAACACATCCTGCACGATTGAAAAACATTGAATTGCAGCAAACATCATCTGCTATTGTGTGTGACTGCATCACCATCATTCTTACTCACATAACGACGGCAATTTTTATTATCTATTAAAATTGATCGCCGGTTTTTCCAAACAAATTTTTTAAATTTATTTCGTTCGTATATTTTCTCTCCAGAACACCGGCTTTAAACTCACGTTTGAAAGCAGTTGGTAGCAGCTTAATTAAATTGATAAAAAGAAAAATACAACACAAAAAGGCTATTTGATATCCAAATGTTTATCTGAAAATAAAACCTGCAGCCGTCGTTAAAACGTTATTTTATGTTGTTTTCAAAATGTTTCTCTTGTGGTATTTTACTTTCATAATTTGATTTATGGATCCGAAACGTAATATTGAAAGAACTTATAAAAACAAAAAGAGTGCTTATAAAAATCTAATTTCAGTCATAAGATTATAATTAGTTTAAACAGTGTCTAAAAATAAAATAAAAAATTATTTAAAACGAAATTTAATTATCGGTAAAGACTTCTTCATTGAAAAATCTGACTTTTAAAAAAGTTTCCTTGGGATTATTTTGAAAACTTTGGTAAGTTTTATTATGTTTTTTAATTGTAGTAGATATAATTACTCCAACAAAAATTTTGTTATCAAGAATATAGTAAAAATTATGACATGGTCGTAAATGAAGATCGAATTTCAGATATTTGAATAATTTTGCTTTTATGACTCCTCAGAAAGAATTTTATTTTTTGTTATTCGGAAATTAGTGTCGAAACACCGTAACTTAATTTTTGAATAAAAACAAAACTTGTGCATATATTTTATTGTATATAGGTATCTATTGCTTGTATTACTTTTGTGGCAATAAGGAAAAAGTGCTTAAGTCGGACTTTTAAGTTTGATAGGAGAGCAATTTTAAACTTTAAAGTTAATATAAAAAAATAGCTCCTCTTTAAATTTTATATATGAGAATCAAACGTATGTTTTGGAAAAATATCTTATAGATATTAACTAAAAAAACGCAGGCCTTGCAATAATTAAGTTGTAAAAGAAGATTTTATGATTTGGAAAAATCGCTTGTAGTTTCTAAAGCTTTTTTTCCAAATGCGATTAGACATTGAAAAAATATAAGCAGAAAGTCATTTCGCTATAACTTCTTGAAAAATGGGGCAAAATAATCGAAACTTTGCACAAAATATAATTTTGCTTAAGTCGACTTAAGCACTTATCTTTTATTGCCACAGACTTGTAGCATGCCTATCTTTACGGCAAATTATGAAAGTTGATCCTTGCTTTTAAAATTTTTTATGAGTTTTTATTAGCCAAAATTGTTTAGTCAAAATTATTTGTGTAGTGACAAAAAAATAATGTGAAATAATTTTTTTCCAGCTTCTTCTGAAAGCTGAATAAACTATAATGTTTGAATCACAGACAAATATCCGAATCTATTTTTATTTAATATTTGTTATTATTATATATTAAAACGTGCTGCAGTTTTTATTAAAATCAGTTATCGAACCTGTAGAAAAATTATAATTTCAATCTTCGAAAGACCTCCGACACTTTGTATGCAAAATCATAATGCATACATTATTTATAAACTTTAAAGCCTTTGAGTTAAAAATTAGTTTTTGTAATGTTAAAATTATACATCAAAAATGTTAAAATTATAAATTGTCAAGAATTCTTTTGCTTAAAACCCAACATCAAAATATTTTGCCCTATTTTGATATTCAATTAAGATGTGTTTATTCATTTCGCCTTAAAAAAGATTTATTTACAAATTTTTATTTTAAAATCAAATCAAATAAAATAAAATGTCATTATTTGAAAAAAAAAAGCTTAAAGGATCACAATTTTTAAAATATTATAGTTACAATTTTTAAAATATTATAGGCAAGAGCAGGAAACCAAGAGCATATTTTGAAGGATTATAATCATATCAAAAGGATTATAATCCTTGAAAATATGCTTTTGGTTTCCTGTTCTTGTTTCTTGTGGCTACAGCACTATGCCACAATCGATAAAACGAGGTGGACGAGCTCCAAGATGGGGATCTAGCAACACCATAAACAAGTGCAATTCTAAGATTACTTAGAAGAACAGGGAACACAAAAGATCTTCCTGGGCGCAGTGTCCTGTCCCCCCATAATTATTATATTCTGAATAGTTTTTTGTGTATATATCCTGTAACTTGTTTAGTTATCAGGGAATTTAGGGTTAAGGTTAAAATCGCATTGTTCGGTTAACCGATTAATTGAAATATGAAAAAAGTTTATTGGAAACTTTTTTGTTATTTTAAAACCATATTAATACTTCAAATCATTTGCATAATAACTATTTTATAGCAAATTCAAATAAAAATAGATATCAAAAGTATATATATTTAAATATTCAAGGTTGAATTCGAATAAGCCCAAGCCGTTTAATCGAAAAAATCACTTTATTAAAAACAAAATTTTTTAACCTTTATGTTAGATGAAATTCAAAGCACTGAAGTTCTGCTTAATATAATCACAGGTTGTATTTTTGGGAACAATAAATAATTATCGGGCGACAAAAACCTATATAGTGACCTCTCACGTTAATCTTATACTAAATAATTGTTTTACTATATTATTTTCTATTTTTGTTAAATATAAATATTAACTTTGAATATGCATTTTGGTTAACTTAATGAATCTAATTTTATTTTTTACAAATATTTTAAGGTCATATGGTTGCATCTTTACTTAGTTGAGATGAAACGATGTTCACTTAACTGTGTAGTTTTATTGAAAATCCCTTATAAGTGTAGAAATGTCCTTATTATTTTTCGTTTCCGCTAAACCAACTTTGACTCTTATTGAGATCGTTTTTTTTTAATTTTAATGACAAATTTAAATAGTTTTAAGAGATATTAAACAATATTAAAAAAGGTTTTAAATCTTTAGAGTTTAAACAATTTTGTTATTCAGTTTTGATTAAACTTGACTTTGACATGTTATATAAGTCAAAAACAATGCACTACACAACTTTTTGTGTTAAATTTTATTAGTCCTGCTTTTAATTTATTGCACTCCTTTTGGTTTTATGAAAATCAAGTAAAAGATTATTTTAATCATCTAAATGATTCTTTTCATGGAGATCCTAGAAAACAGAAGTTTCAAAACTTGTCGTATTTGAAAAAATTGATTTTAAAAAGAAACAATTCGGAGCTAAGGAATAAATGTAATTCTAGATTTTTAATAATAATGCTTGAAATTGTATTAATAGCTTCAACGAAATTATAAAATATTCGTTACAAATAACTTAATTTTTCCAAGTAATGTAAAATATGTTCTCTATTTTGAACAGCGTTGAACAACGGCGTTTTACTTCATGTTAAAGAAAATTTTTTACACCTTCTTGTTTCTTTAAGTTAATTTTAAATACTCCAAATATATCAACACAAGAAACTAGTTAAATTTAAATTAAGTAGTTAATTAAACTAAAAATAATATATATATATATATATATATATATATATAATATATATAACGATCAAATATCAAATATGATTTCCAAAATTTTTATACCTAAAAACTCAATACAAAAACCATTGATTTAAATTTTCTATTAATGCGTTTATGAATTTAGATAAAATGTTTTTACTCAACAGATATATGCATACAAATATTAAAACATACACACAGTAAAACATACGCAAAGGACAGCAAGATGCCTTCTTTTTAGATGAATGTAAGCAAATTTGTTTAGTAAGTTACGCGCCAAAGGATTTGGATAAGTTTCAAGCTTTTTTAGATACGTTACTGCATGTTTCGCTATTTCTGCTTTAATGACATATTTATATCTTTGTGGATATTCGAGTTTTTTATATACCTGGGCGCAGCTGTAATGGTGCGTAGTATCTTATTTTGGTGCCGCATAAATGAATTGGCCCATAACACCAAATTGGTTTGAGGATCGACTTGTACATTAGAATTTTGCAATCTAAACTCCCAATAATCCAGTTTAGTCGTACTGCTTTTAATTTCATTTGTATTAATTTGGATTAATATGGCTTTTTCAATTAAGGCACCGGTCGAGCAAGATGTATACCGAGTTATTTGACCTCCGAATAGGGGGATATGAGTCCCTACGCAGTGTGAAAGTTATATGAGAACATTTTTTTAGTTAACCTTTATTCTCCATTTCCTCAACCATTTTCAAAATTGACCATATAGCATTGTAAGTGTAGTGATGCTTCACGAATACTTAAAAACGCTGGGACATCAGCAAATGTTGATGTGTGCACTCGGGTGCTAATTGGCATATCTGATATATACAGCAGGTATAAAATGGTTCCCAAAAACTACCTTGGGGAACTCTAGCTTCAATGAGTTGAGGTGAGGTTAAGAAATCTCCTGCTTTTAATATGAACCTACGATTAGTTAAATCATTTTTTAACAGCTTATAAGTTTTCGGTAAAGTTCCGCTATAACTTACATATATATTAGGCCATCGTGACATACCTTGTCAGATGCTTGAGAAACGTCGATAAAAGGCGCAGAACAGTATTTTATTTCTTCAAAGGTCTTTTTAATTTAATTCACTAATCTGTTGGATCGTACTACGTTGTTTCTTAACTCGAATTGATGGTTCGGAAATCTTTCGCGCTCAGAATTGGGTTCAAAGAAATCTGTGGGAAAGTACTCATAACGTAAAAACACAAAAAGAATAATCTTTTAGACTGTACATGGCAATTCGAATAACATCTTGTTAGTAGTTTTATCAATGCCAGAAGATTTCTTGGTATTTAAATCAGTTATTGCATTTTCAATATCTCGAAGCTCAAACCTTAGGGTAACTGCCGGACTAAAATCGACGGGTGGCAGCTCAGCTATATCAGTTGAGATATTTGGAGAAAACACATTTTTAAAATGACCAACAAATAGATTGCCTTTTTCGGTATCATTTCTTTCCCAGCCTCCACAAGAAGTTCGTAAGGCAGGCTTACGTACGACTGGTATGAATGAATAATCTGATGGTGGAGTTGAGTTCAAGTCTTTCAGGTAATTTTTCAGCGATACTACTCTTTAAGATTCTAGTAGCTCTCTTAGCCGCTTCATGCCACCTTTAAGGCTGGTTTTCAGTTGATGAGATCTATGTGATTACTACTCTCCTCGAAGTTTTCTTTTTCAGTCAAGAGTCGCTCGACATCTAAAAAATAAATGTGATTATATCTACGTAGTTCCCGGGTTACTTTTTCATGTTAACCAGCTGATTTGAGGTTTCCGTTAAAACAAATAAGATCTCGTCTGGTATTCTTAGTGGGATGTTTTCCAAGCTGTGCGTACTGAGATATTTTCTATATTTCACCCAATTTATGCTTGTGATACGATATTTTGTTGGTTCTATATATAGACTATAGTGGGTGAATCTTGCGAGGATAAATCAAGTGATGCTTCAACTTTCATCATTTCTCTTTGAATACCCTTATTCACGCCAAAATAAATAACATCCGGTATTTTTTGCTGGTCAGTAGACCAATAGGTGGGCTGGCCACTGTCACACAAGCTTCCGAATTTTAAAGAATATTTTTATAAATTACAAAATATTACTGACCTTAATTAACATGCTTTGACAAAAATCCGGTTTTATTTTGATCACTAAATTAGATGGATTAAAGATCTGACTCTTTTCATTTTATTATATATTTACAACTTGCAATTGCTATTTAAAAAGTAAAAATTTTTTGTTGACCACTTTTTCCCAGCAAACACAAAGTCAAGCGTTTAAAATAAAATGGTGAAATCATTTTTTGTAGAACATAATTTTAAAAGTTCTGTCAAGGATATACAGAGGTTTATACATATATATCAAACTAAAGTCCTTAAAAAACATTGTTTGTTTTACAAGTCGTTCCACAACATCTGCATAAGGTTGAATTCATAAAAAAATATACGAAATTGACGATTTTATAATTTGGTAAAAAGTTTATCATAAAATATCAGTTTAATCTGAACTGATATGCCACAATTTAACAATTTCGCAATCTGAGTACATTTTTCTCATTCTTGTTGAGAGATCTATTTCTCTCAAATTATTGTGATTTAGTTTCACACACCTACCATTTGAAAAAGTATTTTTCACCAATTATTTTTAATTGGAGATCATAATCGCCAGTTTACTTTTAGTTTCAGTATAATTTTTCTAGGTTTTTAAACATTTTTAATAGCGTATTCAGTATTTCATGCAATTCAAATTTAACAAAAACGCTAGATTTTTTTTTTGATATCAAGAACATTTGCTTCGAACATTGAAGACCATTTTGCTTCGAATGCAGAATTCCGCTTATGTGTTTTATTACTGTTCAAAGGAAATTTTTTAAATAATTTAATTTTAAATTTAGAAGCAAAAAAAGTTGTAAGAAAAATAACACTAATTTCTGTTAGTCTCTTCAAAATTTAACTTGTCGTATGCATTTAGCATTAAAACTAATTTAACAAAGTAAAAAAATAGAAATAGAAATGATGATGACATGTCTACAACAGCAGAACTTTTGTTTCTTTTTAAGGGCTTTTGCAACTTTTTTGGTTTGTTTTATGTAATAAAAAGACAAAATGTGGATTTTGACAGTTACAATAAATTTAGGCCGGCACTTATTGTACAACATGAATGAGTGATTTATTTTTTCGGGATTTTGAGTCTTTAGGAAAACTGACTTTCGAGAATATATACAAGCGTACACTTAGTGAGTTACAAAAAATGAAATATGAATGAATAAATGAAATGAATAAATAGCGTTTTAGTAAAAACGCCATCTTAAAAGCAAAACGGCTGGGGAAATAAGGTTTAAAAAGTTAACATCGCTAGTAAGTAAAATGTTTGCGTGTCATTTTTTCCCTTAACTCTCATACTTAAATGTCTTTTGAATTTGTTGTTCTACTTAAAAAATGAGAAACAAAATGAGGCCTGTTAGTAGATATTTTTTATTATTTTAAAGTTCAAAATTTGAATCATGCAACCTTTGTGAGACACATTGTTATTATTCAGTTTTTTGTGTAAGAAATATTAAAATTGTGAATTTTAACAATTTATTTAAAATGTTTTGCATGATTTATTTGTTGCCTAATGTAGAACAACAATATGAATAGTTTTTTTTAATATCTGCAATAAAGTGTCTGCAACTTTATATAAATTTACTGATTTTAGAAGAGTTCAAAACTCTGTTTTAAATAAATCAGTCAAGTACGAATCAGACTCACACACTCACACATATAACTTCAAAAGTACGGGTTTTTTATTTTTTGTTTATGTCTTATGGAGCAGCATTTTATTTTTTTTATACTATAGCATAAATTAACGACACCTAGGGAACACCCTTTCATTTTTATTAATTATATTTTCGTTACTTGTTAGATATTGTATAATCAGTGTAAGAGTTAAGTGTCTGCAACTTTATATAAATTTACTGATTTTAGAAGAGTTCAAAACTCTGTTTTAAATAAATCAGTCAAGTACGAATCAGACTCACACACTCACACATATAACTTCAAAAGTACGGGTTTTTTATTTTTTGTTTATGTCTTATGGAGCAGCATTTTATTTTTTTTATACTATAGCATAAATTAACGACACCTAGGGAACACCCTTTCATTTTTATTAATTATATTTTCGTTACTTGTTAGATATTGTATAATCAGTGTAAGAGTTAAGTGTCTGCAACTTTATATAAATTTACTGATTTTAGAAGAGTTCAAAACTCTGTTTTAAATAAATCAGTCAAGTACGAATCAGACTCACACACTCACACATATAACTTCAAAAGTACGGGTTTTTTATTTTTTGTTTATGTCTTATGGAGCAGCATTTTATTTTTTTTATACTATAGCATAAATTAACGACACCTAGGGAACACCCTTTCATTTTTATTAATTATATTTTCGTTACTTGTTAGATATTGTATAATCAGTGTCAGCCTATTACTGTTCAAATATATGGTCATATGTGCAAAATCATGTCACTATCGAAAATTCCTTTAATTTTTAGTTTTAATTTTTGTACTCGTTATAGGGGACAAAATTATACATACTCTGTGAATATTTATAGTGTCCAAAAAATATTTTTTATAAAGACGAAAATATGAATGTTGGGTTGGCTTGGATGCATCGCAATCTAGAATTCAAATATTTGACTAATTTTTCACTTGGATGGACTCTTATTTTAAATTGTTTTATGGCATGTGGCACCGTAATGTTGGAAAATTATATTTTTGCTCTACAGTGCTCGCCTTTAATGGCAAAGTTCTTACGGACCTCATTACACAAAAAAAAAAAATAAAAATTACACCGACCCATAAAGCGCATTCATCTGTAATTTTTAGTCAATGCAGCGGTTTCTAGAGATTTTATCATCTCCCAATGACCCAATTTTGTGCTGGTAATGTCATATTTGTATTGAGTTAAACATAAGCCTTGTTATGCAACAGAATATTGCGGTAGACATTTTCGAACTGAATAAAAATTTTCGATTTAGTGTATTCATGCTGAAATGACAATTAAACCGACTTTAAATGATAAAGTAGTGGCTAGAACTGTGCTAAGTGTGGTTATCAAGGGTGGCAAATTTCTCGAGGTAAGAGACTAGCGTCTTAGTTTTTAATTAATTATTTTGACCTGGAAAATCTCTAAACGAGAAAGAAGAAAATACCGGGGAATGCATATTTTCCCGAAACAGTTTGATAGATCTGGGACCAGTCTATAGATGTTGCTATGCAGCAGAAATTGTAAGGGGTTCCGCACACCATGTGGTCTTACGAGTTTACCTCCTTAATTTCCAGGCCTTTATTTCCAGACCCCAATAGAATTGCAAAAATACTGCAACTCAATTGGGGATCCCTCAGGAATAACTTGGGATAACGAAAGAAAGATAATCCTGAAAGGGAACTACATACTTGACGCACAGGTTAGAAAAATCAGCCCTTCATTTAATGACTTATGAATGAATAGCGTTTTCCTATGGATGGTCCTTCCAATAAAATATTATAATCCACTTAAGAGAGCTTTACGCTCTTGGTAATGTGCAGCATGGAAATAATATTTGTTAATTGCCTTCAGCACTTTTCATTCGACTTCATTGAAAGAAATATTATGGAAAATTAAAATTTGAAATCCACAAAAATTGCTGTTAAGTAAGTGCCTATTTTTGTATCCTTTCCTTATTATTACAACAAGTATCATTTCACATATTATTATTAAAAAACTGCATCCTTTTCTAGCCATTGTGTAACAATTATCACCCCAGACATTGACTTAAAAAAAAGATAATAAATAACCGACCATATTGACTTTTTAAACTAAAACTATAAAAACATTTGTTGTACCTACATTATGCAATAGTTTTGACAGATACACACACACACACATCTATAGACATTAAGTCCTTCTTATTTTTTTTAAATTTTTTTGTTTAGTTTCTTAGTTTAAATTTTATATAGAAAGTGAAATCAAACAATCCACTTATAATTCGCAGGCCTTAGTACACAAACTCGACCTTTATCAAGTGTTCCTTTGATCCCTTTTCTCAACAGAAACTAAAATAAAAGCATTTAGAAACCAATTTTTAAATCCCTTTAAGGTCCTGACGTAATGTGTACAAACTAATAACAAAAACACCCACACATACTCACCATATTTAGTTAATTTACTAGAGAGTTAGTTAATCCGAAAGTCATTCAGTTAGTTACGCACACATGCGTATTTTCTACTGTTTAAAAGAGTTTTCTTTTGTTTTTGCTTTAGTTCATTCAAATTTTTTTTGTATAAAATCCCCTTAAAAGTTTCCAACTGGTTGTGTTTTTTTCCTGTTGGCTACCTAACAATTTGATGAACCATTTACAGAGCTCTTGCAGAGCCTGAAGACTCGGTAACTCAGAATTAGGTTTAGTTGTTCAGTTTTACGCGAGTTTTTGAAATTTACATATTAAAAGAAAATAAGATATTGTTATTTTTTTCTTAAATGATACCTTTATTACGTTTTTAATTCATTTAAAAATATATTTCGTAAATTTTTATTTCTTTACTGCAGGCTAAAAACAGCATGTGTTCCTTTAGATTAACAATACAACAATTTATTTATGTTTATAGTGGCTTTGTACAGGCATATAAAAAAGAAAAACATTTTTTAATTTTCAAATAATGTAACGCGTTATTACACGCCAATCAATAGGTTGGTTACAAGTTTATAATAAAGTTATGTCTAGTTGGCTCTTTAGG
The DNA here is from genome assembly GCA_949628195.1 of Phasia obesa. NCBI lineage: Eukaryota > Metazoa > Arthropoda > Insecta > Diptera > Tachinidae > Phasia > Phasia obesa. Next base: position 107,385,057 of record OX451215.1, on the reverse strand, counting down.
TATATTATTAGGGGCTTTAAGCTTTAGTGTAAAAATTCCCAACGTCTTACTTGTTTTGGAGAAGTTTAATTTCGACTTAAAGGCATTTAATATTTTATGAAAAACTTATAATTGTTTGATGTAAGCACCTTTAGCGCAAGCAACGCCTTGGACGCCATCCATATGGAAAGGCTATACATTCTGCACTAATGTGTATTTTTAGTATTTAATCCCATTTTATATGGCGTCTAATCTTTTTTAAGTTATAGTTTAACCTCCAGAATGCACCATATGAAAATCACAATTGAGTATAAGTCCAGGAATTATGGTGGCCATTTTAGTGAGTAAAAGACTCCGGAAAAATTTTCTTGTAAAAAGTTGGATTTTTAAGTAGTTTATGGTATACGCATGCAGTTATTGCAACTTTCAGTAGTTTCTACCAAACTGTTTATATGTCCAATGTAACAAAGCATCCCTTAGTAATTTACGGCCTGAGCAATTAATATGTGTAGTGAGCGTCCTGTAGAAGTAACCATGGCATAAAACGTCGCCAATTCAAGCGCTTATATACATTCATAAAATTTCATGTAAATCGTTTGAGCGGTTTCGGTTTTATATTTTGGGTCATAAGGGGTGATGTTTTACCAAAAGAAACATAAAATTTAGAGAAATGCATGAAATCTTTATTTGAGTCGATAGACGACATTTATAATTTAATGTGTAATGATGATTACATATAAATGTTGATAGCGGCTACGCCTCAATTGGTCCATACACATACATACTCTCTCTAACATATCGGCCGTTATCTCATTAATAAGTTTCTCAGTATTGGCTCCTAGTGCACTAATCGTTGCGGGCTTGTTTCTATATACATAAACCTCTCTCAATTGGTGCTGTGTGGCAGATGGCGCCGTCTTGTTTAAACCCTATATCAGCCAAGTCCAGCTCTTCCATTTTGGGCAAATAAAAACTAATTTGTAATCAACGCATGGTAGCTCTTGCCATTCACAGTAACGGTCCTGTCTTCGTCGTCTTTAAAAAAGTACGGACCAGTGATAACAATGGGATGAATTAGCAGTTCTAGCAATTCTTTTGAAAGTTCTTCACACCAAATATAGCAATTTTGCTTGATCACGTATCTATTCAACCAAAAATTAGATTAGTCGCTGAGGATAATATTCCGATAAAAAATTTATTTATTTAAAAAAAAAATTATAGACCAAACTGAATATGTTTTTTTTGGATTCTGAAAAAATTGTTAAATGGCAAAGGTACTAGACCAAAGCGCCAGGGTGTGATAGCTTCCTCCAAAATCTGCAGCGCGTAAGACTCCAAATTCCGGTAGGTAAAACTAATAAGAGTTTAATGGTGCTCCTCCAGTGAAAAAAACTTGAGTTTAATGGTTCTCCTCCTGTGAAAGAAATAATTTTAATGGTTCTCCTGCAGTGAAAAATTGAGTTTAAAAAATGGTGCTGCTCCAGTGTCCGACTTATTTAATTAAAATTAATAGGTTATACACGATAACCAAAACGATTACAGGTAGCTGATTAAAGCAACCACCAATACAATACAACAGTACAGCTATTCGTGGAAGCTAATCAGCTAGTGTGAGTGAGATGTAAACCACTCGAAGGCCGAGCAACAAGGACGGCCTGATTGACTTTAAGCGATAATGACAATGACGCTCGTGTTCCCCAACCCAGAGCTACCTTACGACGAACTGAATATGTTAAACAGTAACATTTTACACGAAAACAGCTGAGCTCCCAAAAACAGTGTTGCCAAAAGGAAAGTTGCTAAAAAAATTTTAAAAATCTTCTCGTTTTTTTTTTTTTTTTGAGGACATGTACTTATAAAGGTAGATTTTATGCAGATAGATTTTAAAGGCTAGTGATCCACAAACAACTTCAAAGCCGGAATTTTTACTTTGGGTATTTCGTGGGACAGGAAGAGAGTTTTCCATTATGAGCGGTTGAAAACTAGAAAGGGACAGGTAGGGAGTTGTGTTCCATCATGACATTGCGCGGCCACAACCTTCTTTACTAACTGATTTCAATTTGGAGGAACTTTATTGTAGAGTTTTGAAGCTAATACAGTGATAAAGTCTGAATACAGATCGATTTCAACAAAGCTGGATGGTGAAGTCTTACACCTCTGGAATTATGAAGCTACGCGCAAATGGCAAAATATCATCGTTTATGCTGGTCAATATGTATTTGCCTAAAACCCTTTTTCAATAAAGAAAATTTTTGTTTAAAACTGTATCAAAAACTTCGGTAGCTTTTATATGGCGCAATATTATTAAGAAGGTACAAAAATCAATTGGTATAAAATATTTTTAAAATTCAAACTATTTTATAGCTAATAAGTTGCTATATAAAGCAACGGTTGAGTACATATAAGGAATTAGAAAACAATTGAAACAAGTTTTTCAAATGCAATTTTAAAAAGATTGATTTTCTTTGTGGTATTTTGTTTTGCAACGTATCTCCTTGTTACAATTAAAATTTTTTCTCTGTCGGCATTTTTTTAAATACTGCATTTTCCAAAGCTTAAATAGAAATTTTGCTGCAGGTTCTCTTTTGGTATTTCTTTCAATAATATGTAGTTGGCATCACCATAATAGTTATTCATGAAATAAATTGTAGTACGTCCCACTACTTAAAGTCTGGCATACAAATACAAATTAATAACCACGTTTTGATTTGTTAAGGTTGTTTTCTCTAAACTTAAACTTTTGTTTGTTTACTTTACGAACTGACTTGGCCTTTTCTCTAAATTAAAATCAAGTTATTCTTGTTTCTGTGTTTTGTCTCACATTTCTATTCTTTTAATATTTTCTTTGTTTAATAAATTATTCTTGTTTTTGTTCTTTAAATTAATTTCATTTTTGAATATTTTTCTATGAATCTTTAATTACACACATCAAAAAAATTTGACTAAAACCAACAAAGGAAAGAGGGTTTAACGAAATGAAAGGAGGAAAAAAAACATGGTTGCATTCAGTCATTTTAATGAAGTGAAAATTCTTTCTTTTTGATAAGAGACACGCAATTTTTTATTTCTCGTTTGTTTTTGTTTGTTGTATTTGTTATTATTATTATTTTATTTCGATTGCTTTATTAAATTGGGAGGTGGTTCCTTTTTTATTTTTAATATATGTTTATTTAAATGTTTAAGTTTTTTTAGTTGATTAAATTTTTACGTGTTGTTTAATTTTCATATTGTATAGAGTTTAGTGTTCTGCAAATCTTAAGGTAGCATGTAGAATATGAAATGTTATGTAAGGGAAAAAGTGATTGCTACCTAATCTTCTTTACGATTTTTAATGTTCGTTCTCAAAATTCGTTCTCATTAATGATTTATAAAAAGATATTTTTGGCTTCTTTGATATCATTTTACCGCATAAAGTTGCATGTTGAGTTAATTGAAATTAGCTGCTTGTGGGGACTACAGAAAGCTCCTTCAGGCTTGCTTCAGAATTGTTATAAATTTCACTATATATTTATTTGCGGTGTATTATTTCCGAATAAAAATGTGTTTAACCCACAGAAAACAAGGATGATAGAAAACAAGGTTACGCAATCACGAAACGAAAATTTTAAATTTTCTGCGCATGGCGGCCTAATGACGTCACGAAACTGTCTTCCTATTGACTAATAATTCTGACTGAGAGTATAACTACAAATTATGAGAGTATTTAATAAAAATTATGAGATTTTTTTTTCAGGGTTGCCTATTTATGCCCATTACTTAGATTTATTTGTACGTACTTATTTGAAGAAATTTATTGATTACATAGTTGGCAACTTTAAATTGACAGAACAACGTCATCTAACGGGAAAACATGCGCATGGTGTAATCTTGTCTTGTATCATTCTTTCATAAAAAATATGCCCAACAACGCTGATGTTTATGGGTGCTCCAACCTAGGATTACTCGTAGGTTAGTCGAATTTAATGCAAGGCTTAATTATATGCCATCGCAATGGACCACTTTTACGTCAAACCCCTGGAGTATTTTTGGAACATGGTCAACATGCAATTTTGCAGAGTGGTTAATAAATGTTGTTTTATTCAATAAGAGCCCTATAATAACCGTTAGTTTTGTTTATAATCTATGATTCTAACACTAAGCAGTTTGATATCCATCGTAATACATTATAAATAAAAACTGACGGATTTTTATAAATTAAGTATTGAAAATTTATATGTTCATTATTCCAAAAGAGCTACAGTGCAAATGGTCACTCCAGAACTTTTAGGACGTTGTAGGCGACAGTTATTGTTATTGAACAATGTCCTATGCTCCAAATCTTTATCCTGTCTGCCATATAACAAAAGACAAATTCTCCTCAGTCCACTTTAGTCTAAAGTTTTTAACAATTTAATGTAGGTATTTCCCTTTAGTTAAATCCATGAGGAATTATAAATAATTCCATGAGGAACATCCCCATACAATATCTGACCATTCAACACACTTCATGCGAAGATTAAATTCTTGTTTACTAAGCCACTTAACACATATCTAATCATCAGATTCAAAGCAATTGATCTTTCCTATATCGCATGAGAGCTCATAGTTCCAATGATTTGCAGGCAGTTAGAATTCGTAAAGTCTGGACGATTTAAATTCTGCTTTGTCATTTTATCCTGCTTCCATCAAACGTTGTGGAATAGTTTGCTTGGATATTATTACTTGATTGTTTTTTAATTTAAATATTTATTAAGCTTCTTTTTGACAGTAATGGCAATAGTAATAAAGTAAACAAAAGAACAACTTAAGACTAAAATGTATTGTCTTAATTATCAATAATTTTTATCAGCATAATTGAATTATAAATGGATACCTTTTAATTAAATTTTTCTTGAATATGATGTTAGATGTTAGTGGATATCATTTTTTGGGCGGCTTATGATATTCTCAGTCAGTTGGATAGTATCGTACAGCTAAAGAATTTAAAATAAAACTATAAAGTTCTATCAAACCATGTTTTTGTGCGTAAGAACCATTTACTACATAAATTAAGTTATGTTTGGAACAACTAGAATGTTATAGTTGTGAACATGCGCTGTGACAGAAAACATAATATTGTTCTTGTGATCATATCCACGTTTTTTTCTCAGTGTCTAAGGATACCATCCATTATTTTTGTATAAAAAGAACTTTAATCATTAACCGGAAAATATTTTTTTTTTGAAAATTTAATAATTTACTTAGAACCATTTCCAAACACTTTTTTCTTTTTATTTTCTGAAACTAACAGTAGCACTTTCAAAACTCATCACTTAATAATGCACATTTACCCAACATGCATATTCTCCTTGCTTAGTTGATATTTAAAACATTATGTGTAAAACAAACAAAAAAACAGAAAGTAATGACATAAATCATCAATATGAATGAAATTTTTCTTAAACAGCTTGAATGACCTCCCTTCAAATAAACAAATAAACAGAGGACAATACTGAAGTTAAACCGCAAATCTACACAAGCAACACACACAACTACCTATACAGCCAACCAATAGTAATTAATATTTTCATAACTAATTATTACATAACAAGCCTACTTAGAAGTAGAAGATAATAAAAAAACACAAAAGGAAACAAATAAATATGGAAAAAAGGACAATGCAACACAACAGTCATAAGTGTCATACAAAACGAAAAAAAAACAGATAAAGAAACCTCTACTTAGTACAAATGGAATGAAAGCTAAACAACAACAACAAGAGTAGAAAAATAAAAATTATGAGAACCATTACGAAAACAACAAAATTATGATGACATACTCAGGGAACAGCAACCATAAAAACAAAACCAACAACAATTAAATGCAATATTTTTGTTCATTTGTGTTTTTTTTATTTATGACTATTTTTATGAGCTGCTTACAACAATATTTTTATGGGTTTTTAATGGGGATTTTACACACAGCCGCACTCATACAATTCTATAGTAAGCCATGAAATGCATTGGGAAGAAAGAGTAAAAGAGAAATGATTTGTACAATTTGAGTTGATTGCATTTACGCGTGTGCAAATAACTTAATAAATATGTTTTTGTTTAAAAATTCATAATTTTCCAGTAATTTTTTTTCCTATTTTTATACCTATACCTACATATATGTACGTCTGTTTTTTTTTTATTTTTTTTTGTTAATTTGTAAACGCCCATGCTGACAATAAAAATTGACAATTTTGATTTATGGATTTTTTGTGTTTTATAATTTTTAAGGGTTGCTTAAGAGATTATGACAGTAACTAAAATATTTAAAAGTAATAATGGCTTCAAGACAATTATTATTGTTGAACAAAATGAAGTTGAAAATTATTTTCCCATATTTTATATTAAATATGGTTCAGATATCTCAATTGTCAAGATATTTTACACGATGTTTACATTGACAACTTCAAATTGATAACACTAACCATAAAAAAAAATTATCAAGAGAGTTAAGTATAGTTTTTTAGACTTAAAATACCTTTAAATATGTATTTGTTAGTTCAGTTATGCTCACTAGCGTAGGAGGACATCCACTTTTATTGGAAAATAATATTATGAAATTAAATATACCTAAGTATAGTAGAATTTTTAAAAATTCTGGGGGTGGGGGCAACAGTAAGTCATTCTGGGGGCATTGCACCTCCCAGAATGGTCCAATGGTTATAGTTGCAGATATATTACTTCAAATCAAGAATAAAGAAAAAGAAAAAAGTATTTTTTAATCAAGCTTTTGTTATTATTAATTACTGTTGAAAAAGGACTAAAACGTTAAAGAATTTTATTGTTGCTGAGTCTAATTTGGCAATCAGAATATTTGGTGTGTAAAGTTTTAATAGGATCGCTTAAAAATAATTGTTTTACAAATAGGTAAAGGCCTAGTTCGCAGTAACGTGGAATATTGTCATGCTATTTATTTTTGCAAAACAAAAAATCGAGAAGTCGACACTAGGAATGAAAAAAACTATATAGATTATTTAACAAAACGTTTATATTGCACGTACACAAACATAATTACATAACATAGTTTATATATAATTGTCACCCAACACATGAACAATATATTAACAGTTTTTTTTATCTACAGAGGTGTTTGATAACATATGGAAACTTAATAAAACTACTCAATTAATAATTTAATTGCAAAGAAAAGGAAAAAATACTTAGTTAACATTTTACTTGATTTGTATTATAATAGTATTTATTTATAATGGTACTTTATTCACTAAATTTGTTAATTTCTATTTTTATACTTCTAAAATGGGTTGAAAACTATGATGTACAGATATTTTGATAGAGAAAATATAAAATTTAATATTGAAAAAATAAAAAAAATGTATGAAAATTGTTGTGCAAATAGGGCTGTGTGTACGTAAAAAATCGGTTGGAAAATAAAATAATAGTTTACCTAGGCAAGTACATAGCAAATTAAGCAGTGGAATTGAAGTTCTGTTGTTTATTGCAAATTATAAAGTTAAGTTGTTTGGAAATCTAATTTGGAGAATTCAAATTTTTATACATATACAAACATACATATTTATATGTACATATGTAAATACATACATAAATAGTACATATTCTTGGCTGAGAAATATATATTTTTTCACAATTTACACAAATTTTGCTCTGTTTTTCAGATCGAAAAATTACTTTCGAAATATTAAAAATTATAACTTCAACCTACATACATATCTTTGACCTCCACTATCACAGAATTCAATGGTAATGGCATTGAAAATTCCCTTTCGTGTTCCCAATAAATACAAAATTTCCCACACCAGTATCACAGTTGGAAGTAAATGTTATAGTAACTAGAAGTATATTATATAGGCAATAGTTCATCAGTTTTTTAAACCAAACTCTCTGTCTCCCTTTAGAACCGAAGAGGATAAATTTACTGACGTCGCTTAACATAACATTAGCCCATAAAGGGTTTTATTTGTTAACGTGGGTTTTTGCAAATACTATGCGTTTTATTTTATTAATATCGCTGATGTATGGCTTCTTCCAGGACTTCGAACTTTTTTTGGATGATTTGACATAATATTATTAAATTCTAGGTATTTTGTAATTTCCAATCCATTATCTGTGGTTATAGGCAATATGGATTTACTACAATTAGAAGCATGATATTTCTGTGTACTTTTCAATGAACTGAAAACATTTTTCTAGTCTCAAAAGAAGAATCTAAGAGCTTTGCTTTTTCCAAACAGTGTAAGAGATACCGCACGCCACCTGATTTTCTTACTAAATATGTCACCTACATATATCAGACCAAGAATTAAATACAACCCTATGATAGTGTCCGAAATAGTGGCTATCAATCAGTTTGGAAATCGAATTTGGCCGAACATTTTTTTCCAACGAGGCATTTGGTGTTTATTGTGTATTGTTTATCATTGGCAAATTTTTTTTTGGAAATGCTTTTTGTATTGCGATTTTAATTAACAGCGAGCGCTTCAGATCCATGATTACAGGCTCTTGATGGGCTAAAATTGAAGATAAGAACTTGGATAATCTTTGGTTTTAGCAGGATTACGCACCATTTAACATAGCAGCGAGGTGCTTTTTAATCTCGGTGGCTATTTCGCGAAACATAATTTCCGCATCTGGGAATAGAAAAACTCGCTCATTACTGGCGAAAGTGAGCCATTGCATCCCAAATGTATTCACTACCGTAAAATTAATTTTTTTTTAAGATCTATGAATTTTTAAATTTGCCAAATTTAACAACAAGATGAAACTAAATAAAAATGATTTAAAGCTTTTTAATGAAATATCATTGGTGGTAATCCTCAAACAAAAGTTCAACAATAAAAATAAACACTTGGTCATAAATTTCTTCAAACATTTAAATTTTCTATAAATTGCCATAAATTATAAAAATACAACAACAAGAGGAATATTAAAACGAGAACTGCTAAATTGTTTTAAATTTATTTTTTGGTTCCTCAAACAACAAAAAATATCAAAATGACATGCAGTTCAATTGGTGTTAATTAAATCCACAAAATTTTAAATACAAACGGAAAATACAAAGTAACCAAAAGTGGAAGATACCAACCAGCGAATATAAAATCATTGAGGCACTTCATTATTTGAAAAAGCAAAAGTAGCGACAGCAGTATCAACTAGAAGAAATTCTATGCTCGATTGCTTAGTTTTGTTCAAACTTGACATCTCTGGCAGTTGTAATGATCGTGCGTTAGAAAATATTCAGTGTCTGGCGTTTAATATTGGAGATGCTAAATGCTAAGATGTGGTGTGGTGTCTTCTAGAGAAAGGCCATAAATTATAAACATTTTTCTGTTCACGACAATGTGACATTTAGGAAAAACTAATGCGCCAAGTGTGTATTTGGGAAAGAGAAAGAGAGGGAGAGATTTTGCTTATTTCTGTGTTTGTTTATATATTTTTTGTTGCTTTCTTCGGTTTTTAAAAAATTGCCAACAATAATAACAACAAACATTTAAAATATGTTCTTTCCATAAGTAATGAATTCTTTTGTTGTTGTCACTTTCATCAGAGGCAATATGAGGAGTAGAGGGTTTATTTGTTATAATTTCAATTCTATTTAGTTTTTTTTTATAATTTTTTTTTTTATTTTGACTTTGACTTTCTGCTTCCATCCGTTGATAATTAAACCGCACAGCGAATTCTTATTTTCCCCCTTTTACAACTGTCAGTAAGAATTGTCTATGAGATCTTCTATGTAATTGAATGTAAAGTAAGGTCAGGTATATTTTATCATTCCTATTGTCTTCTAGAGTTTATGGGAATTTAATTGTCTTTAAAATAAATATTGTACACAATTGAGTTGTGTGTCACCTTAGAGATATAAATTAAATAAAATCGACATTTGAAATGGGTTCGTTAAATTTAAATTTAGTAAAATGAAAAATGAGGATGTGTTAAAGAAAATGTAAAAAACCTAAAACTATAAAATGACACGCAGATAAACCAAAAATATTAAAATAAATATTCAATTTTGGTTTGTAGTAAAGTAAATGTTCGAGCGAAACTTAATAAGGCTTTACAAAAACATAGAAACCCGTATTTGTTGAAATTATTATTTTTTATTTTTCATCATAAACTTTATTTACGTTGATATAATCTATCCAGCGTTTCTCTAACTATTTAAACGTCTCACATGAACGGTCCCCATAGTAAAAATGGAAAAAAATCGAAGGAGTTATGGTAGCTTAATGATATCTCTCTTGACCTACTATTTTCGAAAATGAATTAACAGTTTTAGAAATCCTTTTATTTTTCCGGTGCGGGGACAATTAAATACCCAAAATTCCCCCAATTCAGTAATTAATATTTTTTTGAACTATAATCTCTCATTTCACAAAAAAAAATTATAAAGATTGATATTTTTTTATAAATTACAACCAATCTGTTATTATTTAGGGTTGCCGTATACCTTTTTTGAATATAATATAAATTTTTGAAAATACTCATACCCATTGGTATTCAAATAACATTATAAGAATAGGGTTACCAAATTGGCAACACCAAATATTTTAAAATTAAATTATTGTTTACCATAAAAAACATTTTTATATAAAGATTAATAATAAAGTAACAAATAAATTCAAATAACATTACAATTGTAAACAATTTCTTAATCTGAGTTTCTGAGTCTGAATCAGTGTTAAAAGATTCATCTACTATTATTTAATTACTAATTTCTTGATTATTGCTGAAAGGCTGCTTGTATTTATTGTATTTCTATTAGATAAAATTAATCGATCAGAAGACATTAGGAGTTTATTCATTAAATCTTGATTGCAATTTTTTGGAGTGTGCTCAAGTCTGTTCTTTCTTAATTGTTTTGTAAAGGCATTCTAAAGCATTCGCCCGTGCACTCACCTTCTATTAGTTCCCTCTGGTTGAAAGCATAGCCTACTGTTATCATACATTTGCAAATATTAAAAATATCAACTGGTAATTATAATAAAAATATCAAATATGGATGATTTTTAAAATTAATATATTTGAAAAGTTGACATGGAAAACACCTAACAGAAAATAAGATTATTGATGCATAAAAGCAGTTTTTTGATGTGCCTATTTTGTCGGGTCCATCGAAGCTGACTATTTTTTTTAGGTACATATTTTGGCTAAAAACTTCACAATTCTTTACAGTTGTTATAAATATTTGATTTTAGGATTTTTTCATTGTTATTGAATGCATTTTTACTGAAAAATGAATTTTTGATATTTATTTTTCCAAACCCCTTTTTTGTTACTTAAAAGTAGTGAAACAAATAATTCGACTTTGAAACCATGTAACTTTTTACAGGTGTAACGCACATGAAAAGACAAAGGACCCCTGGAATTGTGTAGACAGTTTACTGTGCGTCTGTTAGGTAATGTTTCAAAAGATCTTTAAAATAGGCAGAAATTACCTCCGCATTCAACTCGAGGAGCTATTTCGATATTTTTGAAAACAGGAGATCTATTTCTAGGGAATATAATTATATTTATACCATGAAAGTTTTCAGGCAAGCTATTTTTTGCGCTAAAGGTTTACCGAGGAGAGCGAAAGCTGGAAACTTTAAATAGAAATTGAAAAAAATTAAAAAAAAAAAATAAGGTGGATGCTTCGCCAATTCCTGACTCAAATCGAAACTGCACAGATTTATACCCAGACTTTTTTAGATTCCTTTCCTAATTGACCTAATAATTGTAAATAATCTTCTCCATTTATTTAAAACGAAAGATTTTTCCATTTAATTGACACCGGAATGAAAAATAAAAAATTTAAGGCGGCATAAAAACATTTGAAACGCCTTTCGTAGCTTTATATTTTAAGGAAAGCTGTTTCGTTTTAAGTAATGCTGATTATACATATAAAAAATAAACACACATTGACTTACCCTCCTATGCGAAGTAAATTTTTTGGTTTTCAAAAAAGCATTTAATTATTTAATGTTTAATACATTACTTTTTAAATACAATTATTTTGTATAAAAGTTACCTTAAACTTAAAATTACTTGCACGTGACTGCATCAAAAATACCTTAAAGTATTTCATACATTGTTTTAAATTAAACGACTTTTATTTAACTTTTTTGCACAGGACTGTGTTTAAATTCATATAAAATGAAAACAAAACATAATTTAAAATATAATTTTTAACATTAAACCAATCTTTAAATAAAAACGTACACCAAAGAAATCTGGCCTTAAAAAAAGTAAATTACAATATTCAAAGAATAGTGGTTTTGGATTCAAACACATATCAACAAATACAGTGTCTAATATAAGTTTTCACACCTCACTGCACTAAGTTTAATTTTTCTGTTGTCATTTGTTTTTCAACTTCAAAGGTGTGAATTGTACAAAGCAAATAAAGTAAACTTAATTCGAAACAAAACAGAACCCCAGAAAATACCCCATTATAACGTATAGTTGTGGTGATCATACGTTCTGTGTTATACTAAACAGTATAACAGAGAACACAGTACATACGGTAACACAGTATGTATTCTTGGGTAAAAAACATTATACTTTTCGGTATTTTATAATAAACTGAATTACTGCATAAGGGAAAAACTTTAAAAGAATAGATTTGTTAAATTCAAAGACCGAAAATAACTTTTATATTTGTTAGGGCGTTTTTATCATAAAATATTTACTTCGCAAATTATCCGATAAAAATAAAGAAAGAATTAGAAAAATTAGGTTGCTAAACGGGTGGCTTAATTTATGCGGTTCGAAGGACCAAACGGTTTTCCTCGGTAAAATATTTATATCGAAATTTATATTCACAAATATAACAAATAGAAAAATAAGATTTTTCTGAAACGTTATACAACGTGTATGTATTTATTTATATAAAATATTGATTTTAAAATGTACAAACGAACCTTTTTGGGGTAGACACGTGTGCAGTTTGTAGCTTAACAGGAGAAAATCTCTAAGGCGACAAGACCTAAAAAAAACTTCGTTAAAATTACAATTGCGTGTCCTTTTTTTATACAATCAAACCAATTTGATATTATTAATATAATAAATACAATAATTTTAATTAATTTTTTAAAATTAATTTTAAATTAAAAATTAATTTTTATTTTTTAATAAAAATTAAAAATTAATTTTTTTTTTATTAAAATTTAAAAATTAATTTTTATATTTTGATCAGAAATAAGTTATTTTTAACTTTAATAAATAATTCAGAGAGTATATCTTTGAGCAAGTATGATTTTTGTTGGAGTAAAAAAAATAAGTCGAAGGATTCTGCACTTGCTGCAGTGATACTACTCTCTGTGAATCAGAATTCGTACAATTATATTGCAAGTGTGTGAATTGAATAAAAATAAACTAAAAGTCGAAAAACGTAGAATTATTTTACTTTCTTTTTAAAGTGGATAAAAATTCAAAACCTTTTGTGAGACACTGTACATGCAAACTTAATTATAGACTATAGTGTAAATATGGCCAGGTCAGAAACCTCTAATCATGATGCAAGCAGAACACAAAAACACAACAAAATAACATGTTCTTCTTAAGCTTCTTTTATGCTCAACCAATTGTATTGTGGTGATTTCTCTGTCATGTTTTTGTAGCGTGTATTTCATTGATTTTTTATAAGCAAGTTTTATTAACAACCAAAAAATGCTTTTAATTCTTTAAAAAACTTTAGGATAACAATACTTACACACATAAACGCTTAAATAAGACCAATAAAAGCTAAAAAACCAAATATAGTTTTTGAAAATGTTCAAGAGTTACTTGTTCTTGGAGAGATTAAAGACGACGATATAAAAATATTAAGATATTGTAAATATTTAAACTGAGTATTAAACAAAAAGATTAAGAACACAAATTGGAAGATTGATATTTGTTGTGTATTTATGTCTTTAATTGTTATTTCCTTCTACTTTTACTAAGAGCGGTTTAAAAGTAAAATTGTGGAGAAAATAAATTATGCTTAAGGGTTAAATTGATTATTGGTCAAAAATTACGGGTTTTATGTGCAGCGGCAAAGAGTCCTAAACTGCAAGTTTTTGTGACCATTATGTATGGTCACATGTAAAGCAATACCTATATGGACTCTTCTGAGGCAGTCTAAATGAACATGAAGATATTTTACTTTAAGTATTTTATCTTGCAGTTATTCTTTAATTTGGTACTGTGGTTTTTATAAATATATTTGCGTTTTTTTCCTTATTGATTTTCTTGATTTTGTTCAACTCTTTACAATTTTCAACTAATTTTTTAAATTCCCTTGAAGTAAATAAGTTTTCATGTTGTACTTGTGTTGTCTGCTTTGTACTTGTTGTTTGAAGCTTAAACACACAATAAAGGAACTTTTCTGTATTTGGTCTTAACCACATAAGTTGGGTGTCTGTCGTTTAAAGCACGAGTTAACCTACAAAACGTTGTAAATACAAATATTTGTAAGTACCCTGCCAGCATTTTGCAACCGTTAAGAGACGTGCAATTACAGTTGTACGTATAGTAAGAATCTTTTAACTTCTTCTGAAGTTTAAAATACTTCGCTTCTAAATATAACGAAATAGTGTTTTATAAACTTCGTAAATGTTTTTTTGTTAATCTTTCGAACAACTCCAAAATAAACTGTATATGGACTTACTTAAAACCGAAACCAAGAACAATAATTTTTTATGTAAATTTGTTAACAAATCAACTCTTTTTAAAAGAGTTGTATTAGTAAATTATTAATAACACTGATATTGTCATTTTTGCATAAAATCTATGGATGTGTTTCCAGTTAGAAATGTCCTAAACATTCACTTGAACAACTTTTTAAATAAACCACTTTTTAAAATATTAAGCTTTTATTTTTAAGAATATTTAAATTATTATTTGAACTATTTTATTATCAAAAATTAATTTTTTCTTTAGAAATTAATCATTTAATTTGTAAAATACTTTTTCTACTTAGAAAGAATTAAAGGAACTTAAAGTCTGACTTGAAAAATTGATTTGCATGATAATAAACATATTTTGTATTTTATTTGCACCCGGCAGGTTATGGGTTGGATTCCCACCAACGTTTCAGGGTTTTTTACTACAATTATTGAATTTGTTTGTAACTGTATTCGAAAATTTTAGTTAGAATGTCATTTGTAACTTTATTATTGTAATTATAATGAAATCACACGCAATTAATTAATATTGCAGTTTTTGGGTAACTGCTATTATTATCCAATTGACTCATCGATGAAACGCAATTGTGACATATAAACGGTCAATGTTCTTTACAAATTAACTTTGTTTTTGTAAAATTTTGAAATACCAACTTACTGACATCTGGTAGTTAAGAAACATTTAACTTTATTAGAACAAAGTTCAGTAGCAGTGTTTTTAATATTGTATAACGGATATTGTTGTCTGAATAATTCTAATAATAATTTATTTTGTTTTTGTAAAGTAACGAAGACTTGACTCTTTTCTGAAAAGACTTTCAATAGTTTTGGCAGGGTGTTTCTGCATTAGTGTTGCCACTGATTACACACACTAAAAAATTAAATTTGATCCTTCACATTCAATAAATTCCCCAACGAAAATTCCAAAATATATTTTCAATTCTATGTATTTAACGGTTATGGGTTGTTAAATATATTTTTTAATAACTTTTGGTATAATCGATGAAACCACTTTTTAATTGCTTAGCAGACATAAAAATTGAATTTTAAGTTTATGCGTAGGCACTATAACAAAAACAAAATCCAGTTTGAATAAATTCAGAGAAGCAAAATGGACTTTGAATGGACTTGTACGAAAGAACGAATTCCTTCAACATTGTGAAACTGCCAGTACAATACAATATACCAAAGTAACTTCGGTGTATTGTGTTGTACAATTTTAGCTTTTCATAAATTGTCGCCTCGATTTAAAAAACAAAAATTCTATTCTTCTCAAACGTAACTCTTAAAAGTTTAATCAGACAAACGTAAATATATCAAAATATAACACACGAAAATTTCTGTATTGATTGAGATTCCTTTATAAAAAAAAAAAAACAAAAATATAAAAGCTTTCACATTTTAATTAGCTTTAGGCCAAAAAATTAAAATTTATGTGTCAAAATTACAGTATGCAAAATATATCAAAGCTAATTAGTAGAAAACACAAATTTTTTGAGCAACAAAAAAGTCCTCGTGAAAACTTTAGATTAAATTTATTTTTGATCCTTTCCTCGTAGCATTATTTCTTCAAATGATATTTTTTAAATGTCTGCATTCTTATTATTACCACTAGATTTAATATGCTGCACATTTCCAGTGTTTTTGGAATACGGAAATACAAGTGGTTCCCTCAGAATGGAAGTTCCTTTAGAGGTTCAAGAAGTGTTTAAAATGATGAACATTTACCTATCAGCATATATGTATGTAACATGTCTGCAGATTTTTACACATGTGTACTTAAATCAGATTTAACCATAGATCCATTGTTCACTTGTTGTAATAAAAGTTAGAATAAAAATGGAAAATAGTTTTTGGGAAAACAGTTATTACTGTACAGTAATCATGACTGAATGTGAGCCAAACATATGGTCTTTGATTTTACGTCACTCAAGGCCTAACAAGGCCTTAAAATATTGTTTTAAAAAGGAAAAAGTTCTTATGCCAATAACGCAAGTAACCCCAAACCTCATTACCCAAAATCTTGAAGATTAATTTGGGAAGTATACTCCGGATATGTTAAGTAATTTGTTAAAATAAATGTATTAAAGATGTTGTAAATACAATAGTTTATTTATATTTTCTGACTTCCTATTCCGAAAAATAGCTACACAGTTTTTTGTTGGTCAATAGACCACAACATACGATGTTTAGAGGTATTTGTTACATGCATTAGGTACAAATTGTTTTAGTATGTCTTAGTCGTATTTTAGCACTTTCCAATTGTAAACTGTTGTTCTATAAACTCAATGAATTAACACTAAAATAAAAAATTATCGCAGCAGCCATTTCGAAAAAAAGCTCTGATGCAGAAAATATATTATCTATTTGTTTCGCACCTTGCTCTTCTTTTTATGTTAAACAACACTGGCAACATTGGCTTGTATTGTGTTATTTTAAATACATTCTTAGATTTTTATAGCAAATAATAGATTGAAATCAATTTCAGTGTAAGATTTATTCTAACAGCTTATAAATTATAAACATCAACTATTACTCTTATACTACATATGTATATATATATTTATTGAATATTTTATTGCTAGTTTTATATTTCATAATAATACAATCAAATAATGCACTATGGTCCTTAAGTTCACAATTTATAGGGCGTTATATATATACATATATTTCATAGTAATGGAACAAAGTAAAAATATACTAACAATGTAATACTAACAAAAACGTGACCTAATTAAGGTTTCACATTAAATCTATACATCTATACCTAAACATATCTGTGGCAATAAGGAAAAAGTGCTTAAGTCTGATTTTTAAGTTTTGTAGGAGAGCAATTTTAAACTTTCAAATAAATTTTTCAAAAAAATAACTTATCTTTAAAGTTTACCTATGGGAGTCAAACGTATGATTTAAAAAAATATCTTACATCTACCAAAAGTACGTAGGCGTTGCAATTAATAAGTTGTGAAAGAAGTTTTTATGATTTCGAAAAATAGCTTCTAGTTTCTTAAGTTTTTTTCCAAATGCGATTCGACATTGAAAAAAGATAAGCAGAAAGTTATTTTGCTATAACTTCCTAAAAAATTTTACTAAATAATTGAAAATTTGCACATGGGTACTTTGAAGTACGCAGATTGCAAAGGTGCCAGTAACTAAATTTTTGCTTAAGTCGACTTAAGCACTTATTCCTTATTACCACAGATATAATAAAACTGTAACAGGATCATTTTTGTACATGAAATATTGAAAAAATTTTTTTTTGCTGTTTCAGGTAGTAATCGAAATGGTATACAAAAAACAGGAATTTTTAGAATTTTTGTTTGTCTGTCCGTCTGCAACGCTTCCGTTAAGGCCTCCATCAACCCCAGCTTTCAAGTATACTTTTCTTCGACTTTTATCTGTGTTAGACGGTACTGATCGTCCACCTCTTCCGGCCTATAAAAACCAGCGTTCCTCCAGAAACTGACCTCTTCAATTCTCTCCCTTGTCGATCGGTTTATCAGCATTTCCAATATGTGCAGGCACTCCTATACTAAAACTGAAGATCGAAAATTATCCCGTGTTTGCTTGGCTTATTTTAGCCAGTCTTTAACTTTCGCCGTATTCCTAGTTACAGAGAACAAAATTTGTTAATTTTTGACCATCCCAAAAGCATCCTTTTTTTCTGCGTGTACAAACAGTACTATATATAATTTTTAACTTAAAATTATCCACACAACGTATCATGCAATATATTTATTTATTTTCAGTCATTGTGTTGTAGTCCTTGATGTTCCTACTACTGTGTATTCGCAGTTTTAGTTTTCGTTGTTCATTTACATATGTTATCTTTGAATTATATAGTATGTGTGTATGTAAATATGTATTTAGAGTAAAGGTAATATTAAACATAAACATGCTCAACCATCAACGTTGAGCATGTTTATAAAACTGGTCGGAGTGCTTCCCACTTTTCTTTATTATATGCTAAACTTTTTTACTGAAAATCAAATATAATTATGTCCTTTATTGCTGATCTGAACTACATACAGCCAGTCAGATAGAAAGCAGAAGCTTAAAAGAGCAAATTGTTTACTTAAGAAAGCAAAAAAAATTCAAAATTTTTTTATTTTATTTTTTTTTATTTTATGATAATAAAATAAGTAAGTTTTTAAAGAATATGATCAACCTATATTCTGGGGATTCTGTTGTAATTTTTCTTCTTCGATAGGATGTTGGCTAAAATCATTCCTTTAGTTATCTGCTTTTTGTGGAAACACAAAAAACGAAAGGAAAACAAGTTAAAATGAAAAAGGGCAGTTTGCAATTTAACATAAAAATTATGCTTGACTTGTACTTCTTTTTGTCGACCATATTATCAGTTCAATTTAAAACACTCGAGGGCGCTTAAAGATGAAAAACTAAAATTTTTTTATTTTAAGGTTCATGAAATTGGCCATTGTTTTCTTATTATAGGAATTTTGTTTTTTTTTTTTTGTTCATTTTGTAAAGACGTATTTCATGTGATTTGATCTAAAAACAAGAAAGAAAACAGAGTAATTCGGCTTGAAAATTGTTGTGTAAACATAAACATTAAAATTGGACATACTTTGTTTTAAATTTTCATAACCTCGAGATGTTTTTTCAATGTAATTTAAAATTTTTTATATTTCTCTTTTCAGTTTTTATATGGGCTGGTGTTTAAAGTAGCCGCATTTAAGCAGAAACCTTGAGGCTAATCTATTAGCCCAATTTATTTATATAAAAATACCGACCATCATGGATCCAGATTGTTTCGCCATGTCTTCATATCAATTCGTCAATTCGCTAGCATCATGCTATCCCCAACAAATGAATTCTCAACAGAATCATCCAGGCAATCCTAGTGGAGCAGCTAATACGCCCAACAGTAATGGTGGACCTGGTGCAGGTAGCACGAGTAGTGCCAATTCAGGCGCTGCCACACCTGGCAATGATTATTTCCCTGCTGCCGCTGCTTATGCACCAAACTTGTATCCAAACACACCTCAGGCTCACTACGCTAATCAGGCGGCTTATAGTTTAGGTGCAGGAAGCGGAGGGGCTAGTGGCCAAACAAATCCACCTGAAATGGTGGATTACACACAACTGCAACCACAACGTCTCCTTATGCAACAGCAACAGCAGCAGCAACACAATGCTCATGCGACAGCGGCAGCGGCAGCACAGCATGCGGTAAGTCAACAGACACAGCAACAGTTAGGACAACAACACCCGCAGCAGCAACAATCAAATATTAGTTGTAAATATGCCAATGATCCTTCAACACCCACCGGCAATAACATCACCAGCAGCAATAACAACAACAATCAATCGTTGGCCAGTCCCCAAGATCTTTCGACACGTGATATTTCCCCCAAGCTATCGCCATCTTCGGTGGTGGAGAGTGTAGCTCGATCTCTGAACAAGGGCGTCCTGGGAGTGAATCTTAATAATAGTCATGCGAACAGTGTGAATGTGCCAATGCACAGTCCTGGCGATGGAGATTCTGATTCGGAGAGTGATAGCGGAAATGAGGCGGGCAGTAGTCAAAATAGTGGTGGCAAGAAAAATCCACCGCAAATATATCCCTGGATGAAGAGAGTACATCTTGGACAAAGTAAGTACCAAAAATAACATTTTTAAAAATACATTTAAATGAGGTTATAGTTATAACGCAGGATTTGAAATTACACAAACATCAGACAGTTTTATTAGTTCACCACCAAAAGTATATTTTGAATCAAAATTATAGGAAATAAATTCAGATTTTCCTTAAATTCAATAGAAGAAATGCCTTGGTTTACTAAAATTTTTCTGAAATTTTATCTGAGTTACAGATTTTTTACCATATTTGATTTTAAATTTAAATATTTAAAAAAAAATATGGAGGTATAAGTTTTCGAAAAAATGGTGCAACCATAAAGACTACAAAAAACACCCAGAGTTTTTGGCGGCTGAAGCCACCCAAAACTCATTCTTAATCTCATAAACTTGTCATATGTATTATCAGTCGAAATTTTGAACTCAGGCTGAAGAATGTTAGAACAAAACAAATAAACAATTTGTTCTTATTTCTAACCGAATGTTGGCTGAAGCAACAACAAATATAATGCGGTAAATATTAATGAAAAATATTAAACAAGAGGAAAGCTTTATATGGTGGAAGACTTCGTTCAAACCAACTGACTATAGCTTGATTGAATTTGATTGAATTTTTCTCGTATTTCTTTATCTGAGTTTCGTTGGTTAAATGATGGTTAAAAGTAGAATTAGAAATTAGATTTGATTTTTGTGATTACGTCTGTGGATGGTTATGTATGCCACTATTTTTGTGGAGTCCCTGCAGCTCATACCGTTTGACATATCAGAATATGTCATGTTTGAATAATGTTTACGAATCCTCATCACGACTTGTACCCTCACCGTAACTCGTTGAACACTTTAAAAAAATAGAAAAATATCGCAGAATTTTTCGTTGATTTCCGAGGTAACTGCCTCTATTTGACGTCCTGTTATATGTGCGTTGTTTCCGGACTACGTTTAACTGAACTTGTCCAACGGACCTTACGCACCTCGTCTTTTAATTACTAATGTGCTTTGCTTTTTAACCTCCAACACTTCTAATGTTTAATGGCCAACATTCTTAAATGAAAAATTTTTAAACATGAAATTAGTCTTATTTAGTTCTTGGCGTTCATTATCATTTCATTAAGTTATTTCCAAATATTAAAATTAGAAACCTTTTACAAAACGACTTTGTAGTGTTGGTTTACATTTTTGTTCACTGTTAAGTCGATTGACTGAATCCTTTTTTTTTACACATTTCTGATCACTTAAAAATAGCTTTTGCTTCTAAGTTATCCATGTGTGTGTGTGTGCTATGAATCAATTGAGTACTTATTTCAACACAGCAACTTGTCAAAACAAATAAACAATTCCAAAACTGTTTAATCAATTTCGATATTGGAACATCGCACTAAATGAAATTTCTTCAAAGAGTTCATGCTGCGTGAAAATGAGCGCTACAAAAAACTCCCACCAACTAGTCTGACGATGACGATCACACACTTTCACTCACACATTCAAGCATAAACAAAGGAAGGGATTCTAAATTTAGAATATTTTTCAATTTACCTAAATAACAAATATCGCTCTTGGCTGTGTGTGGAACGTGGAGATTGTAGAAAAGCGAACCTGCATGAATATAAAATAAAAATAATGACTAACAATTTTTCTTGGGTGTCAAAGTTACGAAATTAAAAAAAAAAAAAAAACTAGAAAAAGGAAGGCAGTAAAATGAAATTGTTCTCACTTTTGGGTCTTTAAATTAAATGGCAAAAAAACCAGAAAACTGATAAAAGTGAGAAGTTATGACCTATTGACAGACTCACGATTTATGTTAAATTTTCTCTTTCTCACTCTTCTTGTTCCTCCAACAATCTAAACGAATTAAAATAAAATTAACCTGAAAAAATAATCTGTTCTTTTTTTTAATCATGTAAACAATTTTGTACTTTTTTAAATTAAAAAAAATGATTTACGTGTTTTTTCAAATCAGATATAAAATATTTACACCACAATAACAAAAACAAAAACAACAATAATAAAAACTGCATTGCTGCTGTTTTTATTGTTATTTATTTTCATTTTTTATGGCTGCTGTTGCACTAATGGGAAAATAATTATTATAAAAAACAATCACAATAAAAATAATGCTCGTTGTTGTTTTATTTCGCAGTCACAGTCACCTCAGCTAAATAAACTGCAAATTTACGTGTAAAACATTACAAAGAAACTATCAACAATAAAAAAAAAAATAAATAAAAATTATAAAACCAACTTGTGGCAGGCCCGCAGCAGCCAAAAAAGAAAACTAAATCTCTTCATACAATACTCTGAAGACTTGTGGCTAGATCCATACAGCTGTTGTGTTTTAAACTAAATGCTTTTTAGTCGTTGTTTCTTTTCTAGTATTGGAAACTTATTTTGTTGCATTTTGCGGAGTTGCAGTAATTTGCTCTCACTACGTTAAATTTTACTGTTGCATTTTACTTTCATCTGTTTTGTTAGAATAGACAACAAAGATCACTGTCAATTACACTATATGACAGGTCTTTGAGAGAGTAAAGTTTTTGAGTTAATGTAACACAAATTTAAGGCAACATGTGAGTGAAAATCTAGAATGTAGTTTAACCAGAATGCTTAGTTGCAAAAACGGTTAAGTAAATGACCGTGAGTTTTCTCGATTTTTATCTATAAATATAGACTAGATTGCGGCCCATACACGGATCTTGTTGTATTATTGAGTTAATTTATTAAGTAGTTCGTTTTTCCTAATACCTATAATTTTCTTTCAACCAACTTTTTACTGAACTTTATTTGCAAAATACTCTTTTCATATCATCAAAAATTATCCCCTGTATATTTTATATTCATTGCATTCTTCAATTTAATTTCGCAATGCTTCTTCCGTTTATTATATACCGCTAGAACAGTGTTTTAAACTCTTTAGCATAAAGTAATGAAAAAGTTCTTGATTAATTCTAGTTTTTCTTGTGTATTACCTTCATGTATGAAATTTCCCACTTTAGTTAGTTTTCAATTAGGGAAATAGTCTAATTAAAAATCATTAAGCCTTTACACGTGAGATCTATGCATACGAATTATTTAAGTTGTAGGCATTTTTATATTATTTCTGGTGACAAATCATTGGAACAGTCTTATAGGAGGGATACTGAAGCAGACCACTACTGTTTTGGGTTCTTTATTTAATCATCTTACTAAGTGATTCTTAAAAGTCAACCATATTATTAATCAGGGTATGTTACGGAATTGCTGAGTTCAGTTTCAACTTTAGTGTTTTCTGAACGTTGCTTTTCTTCCTAAATGCTTCACAAGCCCTATTCAGGCTAGCCTTCAAATAGCTGTCCCCTACCATTTTATTAAGTTTTGAGTGTCCAACTATTGTACGACCTTTTACTACCCAGCGAACGTCTTTGTTAAGGCACCTAAAACGATGCAATATATTAAGCTTCAAAAACGTCGCTTCTCAAGTATTTCCTAGAGCTTCTTAAGCTGGTTCTCCCTCTAGCCCGGAGGAATCGCCTCGCTCACAGGAAATACTTTAGGAGATTTCGATCAATCTAGTATTGTATAGAGTTGGAGTTGTTACCCTTAATCCTCCTCTTGTTTCTGCTAGCATTACCACCATAACCAGATTTCTTGGTTCTATCCAGGAGAAAATATAGTTCCCTTTCGTGATCCAAATCTCTTCTCCGATGCCGGCTTGAGTCATTTCCTCTCAAAGTAAACTTAGCCGAGCTCAGCTAAGTCTTTAAAGAATTTGGAGGTTTACCGATATCCAGAGTCTACACACTAGCGCCCTATTGGCCATTCAACCATTCATTATTTACTAAGGATATAAAGAAAAAACCACAAATTGTGATTTTGTTTATCTTTAGCCACAAAAACAATGTTTATTATTTAATACAATATGGCTGAAACAACTAAAGTAATGATTTTGAAACGGTAATTACACGTTCAGCATTCTCTCCCGCTCTCTAGGTCTTTTACGTTGGTTGTTCTGCTGTGGATATTTGCCAGTTTAAACTCTTTTGCGCCCAATTTACCTATTCATCACTCCAAATATAGTGAGATTTTCTAGGTTCCTACATCCGGTTGCCTCCAGAATAAGGTGTAATTTGTACTTCTGAGAATATATAGATAGAAGTATCATTTAAATTAGACCCATTGTTTACCAAAATAAGAGTTTAAACACACAAGTTTAATGATAAAATGTTTCTTAATGTAATCCAAGTTAAGTCTATTTAAGATTGCTTTCCAATAATAGACTATTTTCGAAAGTCTTTTCTGGCTTATTATTTTCCTCAAAGCGATTTTTGGACAGTAGTCTTTTTATATTTAATTAGTGTTGCATAAGAATTGACACCTTTTCAGCTCTGTTTAATTAATCTCTAAAAAACTTGTTTTATTGTGCTCATCGAGTTGTATCAGAATGTAATTAAATATTGTTGATGCATCAACTAAATTTTGTAATTTTGGTGTCTTAAGCAATTTACTGGCATTTAGTCATTGCAAATACAGCAAAATCAAATCGTTAAAATCTAATTAATTTCTGCAATTTGACTCTAATATGATTTTAATTATTGTGAAAATCACTACCTATAATAAAAATAAGTAAATAAAACTTGTTTTAGTGTCTACACTAAGTGACAAATAATCGATAAGGAGTAATCGTTAGTTTATCATCTCTCGTTTATGCTTGCCAACTACAATCAATTAAAAATAAATTTTGCCTTAAGACGTTTTTGTACGTTTTTTTTGCTACATTTTGAATAAATTATTGATTATAAATTTAAACTTACGCAAAAGTCATCGAACTTTATTTAATTGTAATGGCCTTAGGTTGGACTAATTTGAATTTTTCTTGCAAGTAGTTCGTTTTTGATTTTTTTTTTCTTTTACAACTGACAATAATCAAAAACTTGTTTTATAAAGTTTTATACTCAGAAATTTTTCGTAATACAAGTAAAAAAAGTGCTTGGGAAATTGCATTGCATACAAGTAAGAACTGAGTAAAACACAAGAATATTGAAAGATTATTTCGTAAAACAAACTGATCAACTTTTACTATTATTTCATTTCTATTATAATTTCTGGTTTAGACATCGAGCTGTGTAAGCAAATAAGTTATTTTTAACAGTTGGATTGTTTTTTACTTCATTTGTGTTAACTTTGATTCCATGTGCCTCTTCCGGGCAATGCACCGATCAAGATCTATGCTAAGGTATTGGACTTCTGAAAGTCCATCATTTGATTACACTGGCCGACAAGGTTTTTGACTGGAGCAACCAAATACCGTTCCTAGTGTAATTTGGTGCGCTGAACTCGTAATCTGTAAATGGTTTTTCTCTATTACGTCAGTTTTTCGAGATATAAAAAAAAGCGTTTGTTGGATTTTACCATAAAAAATTATTATTTTATTTAAAAATCAATGAGCTTTCAAAAGTGAATAGCGTTATAGGATTGTCGTTTGTATTTCGTTGGTTCAGTTTCACGTATTATAGTCCAGCAATAGTCTCCCAGCATACTTTTATCCCAAAATGCTTGATAGTTTCTTTCAATTTTCATTAAATCTTGATGGGCGCGCTCCCCTTGTTTAACGCTAACAGCACCTAGGTTTTGTGGGAAAGAATCTAAATGCGAATGAAGAAAATGTATTTTGAGTGACATTCGTGCACCAAGTTCATGATAATTTTTCAATAATTCAGCAACAATTTGTCTGTAGTTTACACTCTTATTGTTTCCAAGAAAACTTTTCACGATGCACTTAAAAGACTCCCAGGCTGCGTATTCTTTCTCCTATTAATATTGCGAAAAATTATGATCATTCATAAGCTTCCTGATCTGAGGGCCAACAAATATCCCTTCTTTGATTTTAGCATATGAAATTTTAGGAAGAACTTTTAAATATTTAAATGCTGCACCATCTTTGTCCAGAGCCTTGACAAAGTTCTTAAAAAGGCCCAATTTTATGTGCAGCGGTGATAGAAGAACAACATTTGGATCAATTAACGGTTTATTTGAAATATTTTGTTTTCCTGGTGAATATTCAGTCTTTTTGGCCACTCTGTTCTGATGTAATGATGAAATGTAACGCGACTATCCCATACACAGGAAATATTGCCAGCATGCGATAAAAAACGAACTGGACGTAAAGGCCCAACTTTGTTGCCAGATTCGAATTCAGCGCTAATTAGCTAAAAAACATGCTTCGTTTCCACAGTCAAAATTTTCGCCTAATTTGATGGCCAGTGTTATTTACGCGAAGATGGACGGCACGAGTCTCTACGCAGTGTGAACGTTATATGAGTCAAAATTTTCTTCATTCTCTATTGTTCTCCATGTCTTTAGCCACTTTTCTAAATTGAAATCAATTTTTATATAAATTTGATTTTATGCCGTAAATATTATTTCTTTATTGGAAATTGTGTATAATTTTTTTATTTCCATTTTCGTTGTTTATGAAAATTTTTAGTAAGCATTTTGGATGCAAATGGATGAATTTACGAAAAATTTGGATTAATGCCAAATGTAAATAAGTACATATTTTTTGCATTAAAGCAAAGAATTCATTAAATTTAGATTAATTTTAATTAAATATTCATGTAATATTAAAATAAAAGAAAAATAAATACTTCGACGTGTTTCTAAATCATAAAATAAAATGCAAATTATTTACTTAGAATTTAAAAAAAAAAAACACAATTTGTTACTTTTTTGTTGTTTTTTAGCCTTAACAACACTGGTTGAACAAGTTTTAATATTTGAGACAAAATGGCTTAAACAACTAAAGTAACTACAATAAAAATTATGCTGAGGCCATAATTATTTAAGGTGATCATACCGATCATGTTGAAACATTAAAAACACTTTCTGAAAGCAACCACTAACAGCAACATGATTTTGTCTTGCTCTTGTTTTTTTTTTTTGTTCTTTAAAAGCATGGAGTTTTCGTTAAAAAAAAAAATAAAAAACAAAAGACACTTAAATTGTTCATGAAGTACCAGCACAGACAGCATTTTACTCTTCTCTTCGTCTTCAGTAAATTATGATTATGAGATGAAAATGGTTTTGTAAACTTGACGTGATGATATGCAATAAATAGAGCATTTTATACATTTTATGCAGCTTTTTTCTTGTTTTAAGACCAGACTGGTTATTTGCTCCTTTTAGCTTTACAATGGCTTTAAAAATGTCTTAACTTGGCTGTTTGCCTTTTGCCTGTCACAAGTTAGTACATGAAGTTAACATGAACTTTTAAAACTGCTACCAATTGCAATTAGCATAATTGTTTAACATAATGCTGATGTTGTTGTTGCTGTCTCTCCCTTTTTACTGCATTCACCATAAGACCATTACCAACCCTGTGCCACTTACATGTTTTCTATATTTATTATTTCAAGAAGAATATAGTAGAGTCTTCACAGTCTTGTTGTACAATTTTAAATAAATTCTCGGAATTTCAAAGTTCTAGTTTGTTATGCAAAAAAAAATATTTTTCTATTTCTTTCTTCATATTTCGGTTAACAACCAGTCGTTGTTAACCATTTTCGGTCATTGAAAGATCGAAAATAGTAGACATCAGCTCTTCTGCGCACATTTATCTTTAAGGCATCCACAGAAATTGCACATCCCAAACTCAGTAACTTGGATTCTTTCCACAAGACGTTATCCGGGAATACAACTGGTGGTGTTCTAGGAAAATTAATTCCGGTAAAGGCTTAGGTTCTTTTAAACAAAATTCTATTCTAATTAATTCTAAGTCTTTGGAGACTCAATGGGAAGGCCGCTTGAAATGTACTTCTTAGCACAACTTTGCAAGAAGCTTAAAGGACTCCCTGTTCTCCACTAAAAATTGCAACCTTGTGTAAGTATTAATATTACCACCGATGAGGCCCTTTGTAAGCCCTTGCTGAGTATTCATCTTTCAGAATAATTTCTTATTCTTGTAAACAACGAGGTTCTTTGTTTGTAATTAAAAAATTATTGCAAATTGTATATATTTTCTTAGCAAATAACTTTCTTAACACACAAGACACTTTACCTCAGTGTTAAGCAACACAAAGTAATTATGTTAATTTCTAATAAAAAAAAAACTATTAAGAACAACATACAAAATGAAATATAATAAAAGTAACAATTTTCAATTTAACATTGTACTGGCAAAAGCAACAATTTTAGCAGATTTTGAATATAAAACTACTGGTTAAATATAATTATATGAACATGTTTATATAAGAATCAAAATTAAAAAAAGGAACAAGAAATTAAAGTGTTAAACTTAAAGTACTAAACCATTCAGTCGGCTTTCATAACAATTTGTTTATACCTCTTAAAAGACAAGTGGCATTTTATAAAATATTTTTCAGGTGAATACTGACAAACAGCTTTTACAATTTTTGTATGTCGTCCCGTCGTCTTCACCATTATGAGTACCATCATTATATTAATGATAATTACTGAATCAACAAGTTCTTTTTTTAAATAAACAATTTATTATAAAGTTTATTTTGCCATTACTCGAGCTGCAAAGGATCGTTAAAAGCAACACATTAGATGTGGCAGTTGATAGTGGTGAAAATCGTTTTTTTTAGTCTTTTTCTCTGTTTATTTAAAAACGAAAGGAACTTTTGAAATTAAAATATTTATTAAAATAATCATTATTAGCAGTCATCCACACGCAGCTCACAAATTGCTTAAGAATTGCAGGAAGTCGTAGAGTTTATTTTGCTTGGAATGATAAAGATCATTTTTTGTGAATAACAATCATTAAAGTTTAATGAATTTCTAAATATATTATGTTAAAATTTTTCATACCATATATTGAATTATTTATTAACATGTTTTATTTAACTTTACAAGACAACATCAAACAACACTCGTGAAAAAGTTTGAAAAAATAAAAAATAAAAGTTTTGTCTGTTGCACTTTTACGGATTTGACAAGTTCTATTAAATTAATTAAGTTAACAAAAAAATAAGACATTTATAATAATATAATATAATTTTTGTTTATAAAATCTAATAGGGAGGGGGTGCAAGAAATATTTTTGCTATTGGCCTTAATTAACTTCTTTTTTCTCTGGAGCTGCAAAAACTTGTAGGAATCAAGTGCTATATAATCGCGGAACAAAAATAAATACTGTTGGTTACCTCATTCTTATAAAAATTTATTGCCAACGTTATCATAAAGATGCCATACCACCGTACAACATTTAAAAACGACAATAAACTGTTTACAACTTTCTATTGGGTTTTAGTTAGTTGTCAAAACAACACTTAATTTCTTAGCCCTAAACAATAATATGTTTTTGCCACACACCACCATTTCTTGTTAATATGTGTTCCAGGTGGGAAGACTATATAAAAGTTGGCTCTCCGTATGAAATTTCTACAATATTTATTTCCGAACCTATAAAGTATGTATATTATACATCCTTAAACTCAGGATAGTCACATTACGGATGTCGGTCCATCCGAATTCGTGTTGAAAACAGTTTTGCCAAGGCCTCAATAGAGCTATAAAAAATTTAAACCCACCGTTCTGTTAAGCATAGTTTCGAGAAGTTTTCTATTGAAAATCAACAAAATCAGTTTTAAATATGATATGATGTTTTAGATCTAGTAAAAAACGCCTCTACTTTCTTTACTCTTTTATCACATTGTTGTTGGTCCTTAGGATGTTATTGTTGTTTTCGATTTATTGTTTTGAAACCCGAAAATTTTGAAAAAAAACTACAAATTACAAAAAAAAGAACACCAAAATAACACATTTTTAACAAAAATTTACTAAAAATTTTGAATTTCAATAAAAAATTGTAGTAGGGATCAAAACATTAAAACATAATTAAAAACTGCACTAAAAAAACTAAAACCTGTCCACAAAACATATTATTGGGTAATTTAGTCTTATGTAAGATTAATTTAAGATTCTGTTGATTGCTCTTTTATAAATAAATAACATTATAGGTAGCTTTGTTATATTAACAATCACTTATTATTTTCATTACATATATTCTCGTTAACTAAAGTGCTTCCGAATAATATTCAAAAGTTGCATTAACGAACGGGAAATTTTTCTTTCGATAGGAAAAAAATGAAATGAAACTCAAAACAAAGATAGATCATAATTTAGAGAAGCAGTAGGCTATAACTTTATTAAAACTCGGTCTCAAAGTTAAAAAAAGAGGGAAAAATGCAATTTATATTTAAAGTTCACGAGTATAGTTTCTCTTACAGTATGATTTGTCTTACACAGGAATGACACATTTTTGGTATTTTCTCGGGGGTTACACGTTCAAGTTTTGATCACCAATTGAAGCTAACTTGATTTAGAATTCTCTTGCCAGTCGTCTGTTTTATTTTACAGCTGCTTAAAATTCTTTCAAACCCTTTCATATTCTTCTTTTCACAAATATTCTGCCGCTATAAAGAGTTGTTTTTTCTTTTTGTTTGTTGCACAACTGCTTTAAAATTGCGAGCACCCTTCGTTATAGCTGTGAATTCAAATAAATTTTGACAAACAATATGTCTTATTACTTCTAAGAAAAACTGGAACGTGTGGTTGCAGTGTTAAATAAAGCTCTTCATTCTGTTTGAACAATTTTTCCATTTTATGCTTAAAAATGTCCTAGAAATGAGCCCAGGCAATGCCGAGTTATTAAGAGCTTTTGCCTTCGAATAAAAATGTATGTTAATTAATGTCTTAGAAAGATTAGGCAATGCCTTAATACAATACAATGTCTTAGAAACGAATTAAAAAGCAAATTTTTTATAATTTTTATTTTTTCATGAGAAAGCTTAAATTGAAACATTATAAATGCGTAATTTCTTTATTAGCTGATTTGTCCTTTCCTATAGTTTGTTATAACTTTATAAACTTGCACCGGATATAAAAATTAACATGAATTCCTACCATTATCAGCTCAGTTTTCTTAGGAACAAGAAAATGAAGCAATTAAAAAAAAACTTGAGTTTTATCAGCGGAATAGTTAACACAGCGACTGAGGTTGCAATCATATGGCAACAATTAAAACACTATCAGCAGCACAAATATTTCAGGGTAGAGAGTATATGACCAAGAACTCACAGCAAAGAAAGTAAACAATCGAAACATGTAAGGTGTAGACATTTTTAATTGCTGCAACTAACAAAAACAATCACGCCATCAACAACATTAGGAGCAGCAGCAACAACTTAGAGTAACAACCCCCATAATTATAAAAACATTAGAGTGTTATGCCAGCCATAAAAACATGAATTGAGTATGTAAATTATTAATAATAAAAAAATAAAAAAAATATTATATAAACTATGAATTTTAATTATAACATGAACTTAAAAAAAAAAAATTTAATTCAATTCTTAACAAATTTCAATATTTATACTCTCTTGTAGCAAGTCGGTGATGCTTTTTTTGCATATAATATTTTATTTTTTTTAATATTTCATGAATTTTTTTATTTGTTTTGATTTCATAATGCTCAGACTTAATGCGAACAACATATAATATTTTAGCAGCTGTTGATAGAACTTTGAAAATAACGACACAGACATGAGACAGCACAAGCAGCACTTCTGCCACTTCTTACATTTAAATGTGGCAACAGCAACGGAAAAATGACTGAAAGACAATCAACGGCATTTAAAGAAAAATTAAGAGAAAAAAATTTTTTGTAAATTTTTGAGACATTTATATGGGCTGTCGTTTGTTTGTATTTGTTGTGTTTTTTTAAATACTTGACGACATATTGCAATAACACAACAAATAGAACAACCACGAAATTTAAATGTTTTTATTTTATACACAATTTTTAAATGCAACAAAATGTTGCACAATGTCATTCAATATAAAATTCCACACACACGCACTTGCGTACACCCAGTCACACACACACACACACTATTGAGTACTTTTATAAAATGGGGATCCAACTTAATCCTTTAGTTACCGATAAGGACTTTGATTTAAGTCTTAAATGTTAAAAAATCTCTAGTGGACTTTTAATTCTACAAGAAATCCTGCAAAGCAAAGAAAATGTATTTTGAAGTTTAATAATAGAAATCTATACATATAACAAAACTGTAACTATTTCTCTGTCTGTCCATATGTCTATGTTCCAATAGGATGAATATTAATAAAATTTTCTGGGGAGTACCTAGAGCCTCATTTCAAACATAGGCAACTTTTTTCACGTAAAATTATGTATTATTTCCAAATGAAATTAGATATGAAAAAGTAAAAGTAATATTCCGATTTAATAATATTGAAAACTTTTGCTTTAAATTTGCTACTCTATTTCTGATGGAGTTCTAAAGAAACAAAAATTCGTGATATGTATATCCACACAAAATTTTAAGACTCTTACTTTATACTACTACAGATATGGTTTATATAGAGCATTCTGTCTCTGGACAAGTACTCATGATGTTGCAACACAAGTTTTCTATAAAATTTTATAAAATTATTTTTATA
Source organism: Phasia obesa (assembly GCA_949628195.1). NCBI lineage: Eukaryota > Metazoa > Arthropoda > Insecta > Diptera > Tachinidae > Phasia > Phasia obesa. The sequence goes on along the minus strand of OX451215.1, from coordinate 107,352,389 downwards.
AAAGTTCTGCAAATCGTGTATAAAATTAAATTTTAAATTTTTGTTTCTTTAGAACTCCATCAGAAATACAGTAGACCGATAGATAGGTGACTTTATATTATGTATATGGCATTATGTTTTGAAGAAACATAAGAGGGTGACCCTTACAAGATGCAAATTTGGCCTATAAGTTATAAATGCTTACAGATTACATTAGATTTAATGCCCTTCTGTTTGTTTTGAAGCAAGAAAGTCTCATAATGATTACCCAATGTGACTGGATCGTCGTTAACCATTGTCGTGCGAAAACTCAACTCAAATCTTGCTTTGTAGATATTTTTAGATAATTCTTAACAAACCCAAAAACATGATAATTTTAAATAACAATTTGTTCAATCCCCAACTGCAAGATAAAATTAATATATTCTTGTAAACGTCATCATAAAAAATCACTTGAACTTGCAATAAGCTTTATAAATACGAGTTACACCATTTACAACTTTACTTGTATAATTTATTATTTTTATTTATTTCTTTAAATGTTGCATGACCGTTGCAAATTATATTCTAACCTAATTGTCGAGCATAGTAGCGAAGATCTTCACCCGTAGTAGCAAAACATCAAGAGTCCTTGTATGTCCCCCAGAATCATATAATAGCACACTGTCTATCTTTAATTAATCTTATCTTGAATTATATAACTTACTATTAGACTCAGGAAAAACGCTATTTAAGTTCATTTAAAAATGATTTGCAGTTAATTAAAGAGCAAATTTAATTATAATTTGTATCTTAAATCAGTCAAATGTAATATTATTAAAGTTCTGATTTTTTCTTTTCTGGATTGTAAGGGGTTTAACAATTTCAAATTGTTCCGAAGACATATTATTGAGTGCAAAAGGGGGCAATAATCCTATACATTCAATTAAAATTTAATTGTAATTCTATAAAACAAATTAATTTTTACCCAATGCTTATGTTATTAATGTTTTCGTTACAAGATCAAATGCAACGCTATTTTAAATAAAATGTCTTTTAATTATTATAATTAATAGAAAAATTTGTAAGTAATATAAACAGCTTTGCGATGGAGTAGTAGAAATTATATACAAAATGAAACTTGTACGTACGTAGTTGCATATAATTGCATATCTGATGCATTTTTTCTTCGAGCTTATGTGCAAAACGTTTAACGATTTCTCCCTTTAAGTCTACTTTTTATTTCATATTTCCACTTTTCTTGAGTATTAATTAAATAGGTAATTAGTTTTGACAGCAATTTCGAAGAATGACTTCCTTTTTATATAAATGAAACGTTTAAAATTATTTAAGTTGATTGAATAGAATTTTATTGTAATAGAAAGAAACATGAACTAGTAGCATTTAAGAAAACAAATTTATCAGTTTAGAAGAGTATGTTTGGGCACTTTAAAACTCAGTAATAAAATGACCTTTTTCCGTTTCTTCCCTCTGGATCTGTGTCTTAAAAACGTTTGTTAAACAACCAATATCATAGATTGAATATAAAACTTGGAATATGAAATAAAAAAAACCATTTCCAAATTCATACAACTGCAGTTAATGGAAAATTATTTACAAGATTAACTTTAAAACTAAACTAACTAACTAAAACTAAATTTAAACTAAAGGATATGTTTTTAAACCGTGTTTTTTTTTTGTTCATTTGTTGACTTATTATAAATCTATTATAATTTGATATAAATAACGATTTGATACATGTCGAATGGCATAATTAGCTTACTCGACTCGTATCGAATTTTTTATTCGAGAAGATAGTTTACCCGATATCGAATGCGGTGATTAGGCCCCTGATCTCTAAATAGATAACCATATAGGTTAGAACAACAGCATATCAGGCAGGTCGCTTATCAAGGATGAATAATTTTCTTTCGAAATGCAAGTAGTTTCGGAGATTGTCTTCATCTTCTAAACATTATATAAATCTGTACCCCATAACCAATAACCCTCTCTTTACACAAGAAAAAAATGTTTAAAATATACAAATAGTTTCGGAAGTAATATCTTAGTTGAAACCAATCGAATTCAAACTATTCATTCTTTGGCACAGGGTAGTTTCAGAGATAAACATTCCGATAAGTAATTTGTCTTTCCCTCCTTTTGACCCTATCGATGATTTAGGTTTAACTAAAACCCAAAAAAGAAATAAACTAACAAAAGGTTTAAAAAAGCATATTATATTGATTATCTTTTCAAAATTATATGCTTATAGAAAAGCAGAATCTTCAGCAGGAATAGGCATGAAGTGAATTACATGCCTATAGGGATGTTCTGTCAACCAATTCTCTATGGCACTACTTTTTTGTGATTTAATTTTTCTATTACATTTGTTTGTGGGATTCAAATCAGGGAGAATGACATCAAATCAATAACTTCGTCTGAAAGAAGCTTGTTACACTATCATGATATAGCATGTGCTTTTCCCTGTATAAACACATAATATGTCTTAAATATATCTTTTATCTAGTTGCAATCGGAGTGTCTTTAACGATATGTGTTGAATCCATACCATTCTGAGATTTGAAACCAATAAATATTTTTTCCTCTTTGGACATTTTATGAATGTTTTTTTTTTAGCCGAGCCTCTTTATTATAAATATAAATTTGGACATCCGCCCTATTAAAATTGATGTGTTCTTTGACAAATTGTATGCGAATCATACGATATTTTAAACATCATAGTTTTCTTACTACATGACAATTAAGACCTACCTAATATGCATACACTGAACCAAAAAATTTGTTAAACCCTAACGACAAAAATAGTTAAACCAATTAAATTTCGATATACGATTTATTCATATAAACTAATTTTAGCCAATTTAACAAATTTTATTTGTTAAAAACATATTCCATAAGCCCTTATAACAAACTAATAAACATTTTCTGTTAAATTAACAAAAGTTTAGTTGTAACAATAGTAAAACATTCTAAGAAAAACAATGTGAATAATATAAAAGCAAATGTGAATAATATATCCATTGATTTGACTTAATTTCGTTTCTTTTACTCCTTTTTATTTTACTAAATAATAATCTTAGTCAATTTAACTTATTTTTTATCATATAAAAATTCCATAAAATAACAAAAAAAATTGTCATATTGAAGAAATTTCTTCAATATAAGGAATTTAACATTTTTTTTTACTAAAATCGTGTGTAGATTTGACTAAAAAGTTTTTTAGTGTAATATATGTATGATAACCTACTTTTCTTTATTTCTACACCCCATTTTATAGTATTTAGGTAAATGTTTGCTTCAGTGTACAGTCATTTTACTCACTTTTAGGTTTATATTATTTTTAACTTCTCGAGGAAAGATTAAATTCAATTTTGTAAAGTTAATTGTAATTTGAATAAAAAGGGTTTTATGAGCTTCTTCTTTCGCTTAAATTAAATATTATTATGCATGCATCCGAACCAATACCGATATATCGAATGATGGGGTGATAGTTTTACATCGAAGTGGCTAGCAATGCAACTATTAACGCAATTTCTTAGTAATATGATCAACGGACTGTTGATCTTCAATCAAAGTCAAGAATATTTAAAAAATAACAGGCTTCTACATCTATAACATAAGACCTTTTGTCTTATTGAGTAACTTGACAATAATCTTGCTTTATATTCCGAAACAGTCGTAGATATTCTCACCCCTTCTCATTGTACAAGTTCTGGGAAGCCTTTGAAAAGTAGGCTTTAGAAAGATCAAGAAAGATTAGTCCTTATCAATTCTAATCTTTAGATCTCCTAAAGAAAAAGTCGAAATAAGCTTAAGATTATGATTATTATCATGCAATGTCATCATAAACCGATACCTTAAAAATATGATGCAGCAGTACTTTTGTTTTCAAATAAGTTTTGGTTGATTGTGATTAATGAACACCATCAAAGGTTTTATTTATTTTACCTATAAGGCGTATCGACTGGTTCCTATCAGATGTGATGCAACTTACCTAAAGCATGTGAAATGCATTTGTGTCCTGGGTGAAACATTTTGTAGAGTTCTTATTCTCTAGTGTCACAGTAAATAAAATGATTCTGTGAACTGCACTGTCCGATAAATAAAAAAAAAATGCTGAATATTTCTTAGGAGCCAACATCACTGTGCTCTAAAAGTTTTAAGAGTTTTCTCCCCCTCCTCAGAAGCTTGTTTGGCGATTCTATCAACACAACCACGAAGTTACTTCTGAATAATTTTCACTAGATTTGACGTTTTTTATATTAAGCTAGTATACCATTTGTTAGCCTTATACATACTTATTTATTAAATCGTTTTAACAACCTGATTATTTTCCAGTTATGCAGAAGAGTTTCAGATTTTGAACATTCGACTGCAGGAGATTTCAATTTTAACGATGTGTTTGTACTTTAAATTCTTCTCAACGAAATAGGACATCCTTCACTTATGTACTTGTATAGATATTATTTAAAAACAATTTCGTAAAAATATTATTAAGATTGTATGTTTATGAAACCCCAAGTATTACTTTCAAACAAGTTTAAATGTTTTTTTTTTTTTGTTCGCCAAACTTGATTTGAACCTGCAAGCAAAAGAAGATTAACTGAAAATACAGTCTTTTAGGTTTTTTCATCTCTTTTTCGATATTGTGTAAAATAATAATAACAACCCGAAAAAAATAATAAAAACGGCATTTAAAACCCATTCTAACAGCACCTTTAAGTTCTGCTGTTGTTGTGGTCAAAGACTTAAAAGACGGGTACAAGTAATTTTGTAACAAAGAAAAAAACTGATTTCTTTTAACTCCCATTTTAGTTTTTTCCTTTATTTTCCTTAAGAAAAGATTATGCATCACAAAAAAAAAAAAAAAACTGTCCAACAGCATTCTTTAAAAACCTTTCCAGCTTTGTATTCAACTCCATTGCCTTGCATTTTATTTTATTTTATTTCGTCCGTGGATTATGTGCTGTGGTTTATTACATTTCCCCCAAAACTGTCTGGCCAAGGTATGGTGAGCATTCGTTACTCAATTACATTTTCATTAACTTGGTACACGATTTCGCATACAGCCAACATTTAATCATAATGATTATGATTACGTTTCAGTTAATATTTTTTTTTCTTTTCTTCTTCTCAAAATAAATTTATTCTCCCTACAACATTTTGTTGTTTTACACTTGTACGATTGTAATTTGTTTTTGTGAACATAAAGACAAAAAAATAAAATAAAATAACATTTCCTACAACGCTGTTTCTAAGTTGCCTTACAACATACAAAACTAAGGAACCTTCAAGTGCTGAAAGAAATTTTTTTTATTTTTCTCTAGTTAAAATGTGGAAAGAAAAAACCAGCAGTGGCTGTTTAAATTAAACAGCCTTCCATTTTTCTACTTCAAGCTGCAAGTATGCAGACAAAAACGATCATGCTTTTTTAACTACTTTGCAACTACTAAGCAACCGATCAACAATTTCTAATAAATCCAAAGTCAAGGGTCAATAATTTAGCAAAACACACAAAGTACTGTGATCGTCCGTTCCAACATAATGAAGCATAAGAGTGTTGAGGCGGAAAGTGTTATTTAATCAATTTTCAATAAATTAAAATTCAATCTCATCAAATAGAAACTCAAATACACATACATACAAACATAAATTTAATTGTACACCATTTGCATAGATTTCGTTTTAAATTTTACAAAGAAAAAATTAAATAAAAAAATTTATTTGCTTATAATTAAAGATGCGTTTGTCATTAATTTTATACATATTTGTCATTTCACAGTTAAGAACGTAAGAAAATTAAATTCATAATTTTTCGTATTATTTAGAACGCATGGTCTATAGAAACTATTAGTGAAAGTTGAGTTGCGGCAAATAATGCACACAAATATCTTGGCACCGTATGTAATAATTTTATTTAATTTAATGGCAGCCAGTCATTACAATGTTTCTTTAAAAATTAAAAAATAATAATTTTTTATGTTAAAAATAAATCCAACTAGTGCTTTCCGACCAACCGTACCCTTCATAAAATTCACAGGAGTTTACCAGTCCTATGAAACTTTAGTTAAAAATTGAAAAACGAATGAAAGAGAACTTATTTAGGTTTGTTTAGTAAAAACTTAATTCCTCCAAACAAATCAATTAAAGTACTTGTGTTTTTTACATTTGAGAAATATTAACCGATTTCAATGTTTTGTTGAATGTTTTGCTTGAATTATTAATATGTTGTGTTTAGTAAAAAGTAAAAACAAATAACGTTTTGTTCTATTATTTTTTCTGTTTCTTATATTTATATGCAGGGGGATACCGAAGCACACCACTCCTCCTATTAGAACCTTTTTGAAAAATAATAATTATAAAAAGTTCGGTCAAGCTAAGGAGAAATTATTAACTGGAATTTTAAGGTCTCGAGTTCAAGAAAAAGCACTAAGCACTTTGAGTGTTTCGAACAATGACGAGTAACCACGGTGCTCACTAGTATCGAAAGTTCGTTTTACTCGGTCACCTCACTGCGTTTATGATACGAGCAGAAGTTTGCGCACTAATAGTATGGTATGAGTAGGCATGTGTTCAGTGAGCTAGTTTGTATTCGAGTATGACAACTTGCTCATGAGCTTATGAACACACTCAGTTGCAATATCAAAAACTGTTGATAAGTATAGATTGATAAGTTCTTCAAAAAAGTTTCTCCAAAAAAGCCATTATCACAAACAATAATATATAATAATTATTTCATTATCATTTAAAAGTGTTGATTTTTTTTTTACTTTTTTATCTTAAAAAAACAGTAAGAACGAAAAACTGTTAATTAATTATTAAGACTTTTATCAGGTACATTTTAATAAAAATTATACATAAATATTGCCTTAATGGTTCATTTTACAATTGTTAACAGAACTTAATTGAGCAATTAAACTGATGATTTATGATCACAATGAAATTTGTTGTTGGATATTTTTTTTATTATTGCTGTTATTTTTGTTGTTTTTATTAACCTTTAGGTGCTCTAATTTGTTTAAATAAATCAACAAATCATTATTTGCTCCCATTATTCGTTCTAGTATATGTTTCTTGTTGGAAAATTAAGTTGTTTTTATTTATTTTTATAATATATTTTGAAATCAATTTCGAAGAGCAATTTAATACTAAAATCATGATTTTTTTTGGTAATTTATTTATTAGTTGAAAAAAATGTTGAAAAAAAAATGTAAATAAATTCATATTTTTTAATTAATTCATGTACTATTGCTTTAAGGTTGTGCATATTTTGTTTTTTTCTTTTTTTTGAACCCCCACAAAGCTTAATTTTTATTTAAGTATGAATATGTTAATGTGTGAGTTTAACTAACGCAGCAGCCAAGCGGATTTTAGTTCAAAATCAGAATTATTTGAAATCAAAAAATACGAAATGTTTTCTTTTTTTTAAATAATACAGAGTATTTGAATTAAAAACGCAAACAAATATTAATATTTTCTCGAACGCTCGACAAAACAACTTAATACAAATTGTCAAATTTCCAGGAAAGCTAAAAATACTTTTTCAAAATGATTTTATTAAACACGATAGTCTACAAAAATACGATAAATAATTTAAATAGTATAGAAAAATATTAAGCTGTTTGCCGAAAATCTGCGGATTATTTTTTTTAGACTAAAATTTTTATTTTAATTGTTGGTAAACAATTTTTAAATAAATATTGATCCATAAAAATATTATTCAGAATTACACTAAAATTATTTTTTTTGTATTCTATTTGTTGTTTGTTATTTTTCTACTGTTATTATATTATTATTAGTATTATTTATTAATAAACTTTAATATTAATATCTCAAATTTATGTACCCGAGAAAGTTAAAGTCCCCTTCCCCTGAAAGTTTGTATCACAAATTCCCCTAGAAACCTTGTTGTACAGCTATTCATAATAAGCAAAGCTATTACTGCGGTACATTAAAAGATACCAAATCAAAAATCTTTCCTTTCCGTTCCTTTCTTCTTTGTTAATTTTAACGGATATTGTCCTTAAATTAGCTTATGAACTTTAATATTATAACTGGAAGAAAAACCTACTATTTAGAAAATAATTATTTAGTATTATGCTAACTACCCATGACATTTTATAATAAAAATGTAATTTTATGATTTTAAATTTCGAAAGTTAAAAAAAAGTAATATCGCATTTAATATTGTATTAATCCCAGTTTAGACGGGTGAACATTTGGAAGAAAAACATTTTGAATTTTTTGTTTATTTTTGCATTTTTCAAACGAACGAACATTTTGTCGGATATATTTTATTATTATTGAACAGTGTTGGGATCTGGCAATGTATAAATTGTACCCCTTCAATGATAAAATTGTACCAATGATAAATTTGTACCAAAATTTGGCTCGACATACTTAGTATAATACTAAAGCATTACACTAAGGTATTTTAAAGTAATAATAATTGACCTTGATTCCTTGATTCCTGTTGCTAATTTATGCACTAACAATTATTTTGCCAAAATACCTATTTTATAAGCAAAAGTATTACATCTTATTAACTGGTTATTCCGCAATTTCGAGTAGATGCTTGAAACTCCACCAAAGTGACCGGATCTTAATTCGATAGAGTATGTTGGATTTATTTGGAATAATAATTAACGAGTAATCCCATTACTAAAAAATTCCTTACGATTTCTCTTTAAAAAGAATAGAAAACGATATCAGCCAAAAACTGTCGGAATACTGTCGGAATACGGATTGAGGCGATGCAAATAGGCCTGGTTATTATTATCTATTACGTATACATGAAAGGGTTATCAAACTAAATAATAATAAAACATAAACGTAAATAAAATGTAGCAATTTAGTTAGCTGTAAAAGGTGTTTAAAATATTTTAATAACAATATAATTCCACAAAGTAAAAATACAAATTTTGTTCAATTGGTTATTTGGCAGTATTTTGTAATTATTTTAAAACAGCGCCATCTGTTGCGTAACCGTGTTTAAAATATCCCACTTTCAAACCGGAAATTGTAGTACCTTTAAACTGGAAATTGCGTACTTTCACTGGGTTTTCTCCACTTTCTTTTGGAAATGAGATATTTTTGCGGACAAAAGGTATCCTATATTGGAACCAGGATGCTAGGGTACTTCCTCACAAAATTTTGTTCAAATCCATTCAGTGGTTTTTACGTGATGCGAACACAGGCAAAAAGAAAGACATGAAATGAGTTACTATTTTATTATATGTATAGATGTATTAAGACCGGAAGATATTGAAAATTGAGTTTAATATGAAGAGATTAAAACATTAGATTTAAAACGATTGACTTTGGGTTGGTTGGGATTTATTTTAAAGTGTGGGAAAAGTTGCCAGACAGAATTGGAATTCAAAAATAAACGACAAGTTTTTTATATTAAATTTCTTTCATAACTTTTGTGTTCTTTTATTTGTAAATTTTTCTTCAAATTTATAAAATGTACGCTCTTTTGTGCAACATACTGTAAATTTATTTACACTAAAGAGCTGTTCCATCTGCGAGCATGTGCTACATTTTGCTTGTCCGTAGCTCTATATTCATACCTCTTCTTCTTTGCTTGACCACATTTTTCATTCCAAAAACCATAATTTTATATATTGCAAGGTTAACTTGGAAATGTCAGTATTAATAATAATCTTCTGAGAATTTAATCATTTGTTGGAATGTTTCTACTTCTAGAGCATAAAATTGGCAAGAGTAAACAACTCTTTTTTTCCAACCCATTCCTGTTTTCAACTCAAAAGTTTCTTTACGTTACGGAACATTTATTTATTTACAATTTATCCTTAAAATAATTTTTAAAAACTTCAATGAAATACATTTCTTTAAAAGAAACTTCTAAGCAATAGTAGAAAGGCCTATAATTTTTATAAATCGAATGGGTAGTTTCGGCCATTTATTTAGATCTCAACTCCTATACGGTCAATATGTCAAGTATTTAACCAAGAATATACAAAGAAAACATTTTTATTGTTAGTGAGATTAATATTTACGAATAGCCGTTTCTTATTTTCTATCGTCTGTGTCCGAGTTTTTAAACCTATTCTCGGAAAATAATTGTTGTGATAGTAAAAACATTTGTGACAAGAAAAACAATTTGCTATTCTGGGTTAAAAAAATATTTTGTTGTTTTAAATTGAAACAACAGCTGTCATATACACTATAAAATATAACAATTATCATCAATGATTATAATAATTATAATTATTATACTTTTTAGAATACCGCTGTTAGTCCCTGTTAGATTAAAAATGCCAATGGTTTGAATTACCTTAAAATCGATTCAGCCATATAAATTTTCCCTTTTTCCCCCTAGAACTAAATTTTCAAAATATCCTGTTATACCTATTTGGATAAGGATCTATCTATGTTTCAAATTTCATTGAAATCAGTTTAGTTGTATAAAATTCCGGTCTTTCCGCTTTCTACGCTCACGGTCCCAGATTTACAAACATTCAAGTCAAATTACACCTTTTAGATAAGGTTCTTTCTATGTTTTAAATTGTGCTAAAATCGGTTTAACCGTGATTGAAGCACAAATAAACAATCAAACTATCTTGGAAAGAGATTTATAATTTACATTAGATATATTCGATTTAAAATGATAAGATTTTGAGGTACTCAGAGCATTTTGTTATATATAAAGATTTATAACTAAATTAATACATGAAATTCGTTTAGATATAAATTATATATTATATGCATCCTAACATCAAATTAACTTCCAAAAATTTTCAAATTTGAGCCAAAAAACGTCAAATCGTTTCTGCTTTTTACAAACGTCTAAATGCGAAATAGTTTATAAATATGGCAGCTGTGTACGGGAGTGAGTGGTTTTTCTGTGAATTTGTTTAGTTGTGGTCTTGGGTTTTTGTTTTTTGTACTAAAAAATGCGAATTGCACATTAATCAACATCACAATTTGACGTAAAGGTAGTAGGTTGAGTTGGCTGTAGTTGTTTATTTTTGGTATTGTAAGTCTTTGACTATTCACTTTTTAGGAAATTGACTTTTTTGAAATAAAAAAAAACAACATTTAAACTTAACGTTTGTAACGACACCCCCTCTGTTTCAACTTAAGATTTATTCATGTTAAAACAAGAACTGGGTTTATTTTGATGTAAATTTAAATAAACGAACAAACTTTTAAATGACATCCAATATTTGTTAAGTTTGCTATTGTTAATAATATTAAATTTTTTCTGCTAATACTTTTATTAAAACATGTTATTTTTCATTAGGATCTCAAATTATAAGGATTATCATGGCGAACATGCAAATCTTTAAACTGTTTTCCGACTGCTGGCCGCAATTATATTTTAAAATTAATATTTGGGAGTAAATTTAGGACACGAATATAGATTCATTCCACATAATAATTTTTGAAACCAGGTTTATATATAAGATATTTTTTGTTCATAATTCACTTTGAACCTTCAGAGCTTAAATTAATTATAAGTTTTAAAGGGTTTGGTCTAAAACATTGTTGACGTTTAATTATGAAGAAAATACAGTGCAAATAAAAAATGTGTAATTTTATTCACGAAACTGTTTAAAAAAGTAAAAAAGGAAGTTTTGAGAAAGAAGGAAATTTATTAAAGTCGTTTGTTTGCTTATAAAATAATTGTTTTTTTTTTACCAGATTTAAATCCATATTTAACTTTGAGAAATTGTCAGTAATTCAAATGTTTGGTCATTAATCAATTTAATTATAATTTCACATCATAACCTAAATTAACCGAAGAGGACAACGAAAGCCTATAATTATAATTATCGGCTGAAATTGAACTCATGTGCCTAAACAAAGAGACCATACCACCAAGTAATATTTTTATTATTAAAAAATACAATAATATCGCAACTTCCCTATTCAGTTTATTTATATCTACTTAACATAAATAAGTAAAAAGCCTGAAAAAGAAAGAAAAAAACTTAGTATCATAAAGAATCAGATGAAAAAACGCCAATATTCCCATTCTAAGACTCAAAGGCAGATCAGTTAGAGAGGGTTAACTATATTAGTGGCTACATTAATAGAAACTAATCATCAGTTGCATTATTATCTTGGATTGTTGAAATTTTGTAACGATTTGTTATATGTGTTACACGGAGGGTTTAAAAACGTCTAAAACTCAGCCAGTATGAAAAATTAATAATTGATGTCGAGTTTTTCAATAAGTTTTGGGTCAATGTTCACACCATGTCTATCAAATCTCTTGTTTATTATTAGGTTACTGATGTCAAATCACCATCATCAACGAAAAGAAGTTCAGATAATAAATATCATAATGATCTGGGTAGAGCAACCAGTCAAATACGTATAGACACCAGCCTGTCCTCCACAAATAAATTGCATTATTATCATAATTATTATCATAAAATGTTAAAAGTAATTAGTATAATTAATATATGTACATAGCACAAAGAAAAGTGTACAATGTGAGTGCCCCTAAAACTTAGCAATAAATCCCGGTGCGAATAAGGGAGTATTATGGTGTGGTATCCCTTATCCACTAAGAAGATTTAAGTTTTTTACCTGAAGGGGGTGTTTTATAAGATATGAGAAATGATAAAACATGAGAAAATTCAGGAACCTGACAAATAATAAATAACAAAAATCCCTTTGAAATTAATTGTTGTTTTTTAAAATATCATCTAGAACTATATCGGTTTTAAAACTCGGACTCAAAAATAATAAAACGAGGAAAACGACAATGTATGTACAATAGGGTGTCCGTTATTTATAGGGTGAAAAATAAACTTCGTAATTCAGGGTTGCCCACCCCCCATTTTTTTCCTTTTGTTAAAAGATGAAAAATGAGCCCTCACTCATTAGGATCGGAGGTCGGGAACCCGTGCCGCATCAGGCCCGCGAATTTTTCATACCAACACTGTAGCTGGTATGCTGCTGGCGAGCATGTAAAAGTGTTAGGGAGACCCTTAGGAACCTCCATGAATTTTCCCAAATCTGTGAGAAGACTTTCACTGCTCCTGGTTCTTGTTAAAAATCTGTGAATAGAATCCGTCTTACGTCATACTTTAACGTACTCAACTGAAATAAGAGTAACAACGGAAGGGGTTAACACAATCAGTACTTTGTTGACGGATATTAAATCAGAAAAGAAAACACGAGAAAAGCTTTTTTACTCTATTAAAATAAATTAGTTTGTTGTATTTTGTTTTATTTTTGCTTCCACTCAAGGCATATTTAACAAGGTGATAGCGTAAGGCAGAGGAAATATCAGGAAAAAATTGATTTGAATTTGAATTTTTTTATATGTAATTTCTCTTTTATTCTCTCTTAAAATACATGATTAATGTGAAACTCCATATAAAAAAATTTTAAAAATTTCTTTTTAATAGGTCTGTTCCAGGTGCATAACAAAACAGTCAGAAAAACAGGTGCATAAGAGTAAAAACAAAATTACTCTCTGAATGTGACAAAGTTGTCCAAAGTTGCTGGAACGCAAAATACCACAACTGAACATCTTGAGATACTAATGTTGCTTACTTTCTCAAATTAATTTTATTTTAATGATTTTAGACGCTTAAATGCATAATAATTTAAAAACAAATCATTTGCAATATTGTAAAATGCTGTAAAAAGTGAATAAAAATAAACTGAAAAAAGAAAAAGCTAGTTATTATTTATAATTTTTTGCTAAATGGAACTATTTCACGTTCTCTGGGAACTTTATTTGAAAATCTTTCATTATGCTTTTAATAAATTTTAAATAAAATCTTTCTTCCCTTATTTAAAAATTGTTTGATTTTTAAATGTAAACAAAAACAGCTGATTATTTAATACTAGTCCGAACTTACCCAAAGAAAAAGTTCGTATAACTTTGTACAGGAAATGAAAAGTTTTACTCTCTCATTTTCTCTCAAAATTGTACAAAAATTGATATCTCGAACGCTTTCGGACTAATTTGTGCGAGTTCGGACTGTTTTGTTATGCACCAGGAATAGACCTAATATTAGCTCCGCCTTGTGAAGTCACCTGGTTAAAAATGCCTTGCTTCCACTCAACACAAAAATTTAATTTTGAGAGAGATAAACAAAGAGAAAGCAATTTAATCCTTAGCGATTTTAAATACATTCAAAACATAGTTAAGTTTACATCCTAGGCCTCTAATATAAAAAGATCTTAAGAAAAAGAAAGACGTTTTAATTAATTATATTAGATTTTTTCTAATTATATTAGATTTTTAAATTTTTTTTTTAACCCTGCTGCTATTAAAAAACTTTTTTAACCCAATGTACCTGAGCTAATAATCTACTCTAGTATCAGTTTATCACTCCGATACTATCCCATAATCAACCATATTTAAAAGTAAAAAAAAGTTGTATCAATTTTTTTAATAAATCTTGTAAGATTAAAGTATTTCTTACCAACTAAGTATTTGCAAAAAAGATTTGTAAGCAATATAAATTATTAAACAGTTCCATTAAGCTGTATTAATTTTACCTTTCTTCTCTAGCAGATAACATACAGTTACCCAAAACCAATGTCTATAATTGCACGTACGGATACGAATCAAATACGTTAAAGGTGTTAATTTTAAAAGTGCTTAGCACTCAATAAAAAAATAAAAACTTTTAATGCCAAATACACACATTTACGCATCCATAACTTAACTTGCATAAAAATACAAGCAAGAAGAATTGCGAGCATATAAATGCCCAAATGGAAACTATGAAATATTTTATCTAATTTAATATGCAAACGAATTATTAATTCAAATGGTTGCAAAACCAATCGCTCTTTTTTATTTCTATATAAACTCACTCACTACTACAAACTCACGGGTTAGTAGACGTTTGTACGTGAGTGGATGTGTGTACCAGAATGAACTGTATCCTACTGCCAGATATTTAAATTGAATTGGCTTAAAGGTAAAAGAGGAACTAATGCATTTTTAACGTATTTACTAATAATATACAGACACTATGAAGGATGTATGTGCTCGTACAATATGATTTACTTGTTCTCTTTGATAGAAATTTTTTAAGGTTTTTAATCTAGTAAATGTAACATGCATAACGTATGCCAAAGAGTATAAATGAAGTAACGTTCTGTTTGAGAGCGTGAGTCCGTTTGCACTTTTACAACTTCAAACGTGTTGGTAGGTTTTATAATTTTTTATACGTTGTTTAGTCGCCATTAATTATTCACAACTTCGCCTTGAATTGTATACAATTTTCAATGGTTTTCATTGATTCTTGTATTTATTTGTACTCTCTCCGTTTTAAGGCTTAATTGTACTTATTACTTTATTTTACTTTAACACTATGGGTCGTTAAATATCTTGAAATATAATTTAATTTATATTCTTTAAACGATTTATAATGTTTAATTTAACCAGATTTAGTAAAACAAAAAAGGATAAATTAGAAAATGAAAATAATTTCGTTTTAATTTTTTTCTCCTTATTTATTGTATCTTTAATTATAATTGAACAATAAGTATTCGCATATTGAATCTAAAAAATATAAAAATATACTTAATTTTAATTCCAGCAAGTGCTAATCAAAATATTATTTTGATTGTTGTGGTGGTATTAATGCCTCTGATGTTCGACGAAGAGAAGCAATATAGCTTCTTCTTAGTCGAAAGTAACGGAGCTCATGTTATTTAAATACAATGATGCATGTTTCGCAGGGTTTGCTCTAACACATGGCACCTTAAGATGTTTGCTAAAAACTTAAATTTTTCAATATACCATCATTTGTAAAATCTTATTTTGGAGTCTGAAAAATGTTCCTACGTTTGAAGCTGAAGCAGTAGCCTATAACTCAATTCCTTAACACCATATTGGTTTAAGGATCGAATCATAAAGTGAGGTTAATAACCATAATATAGCGAACTTAATACAATGGAAATTTTGTTATCGCTTGTGTAATAAATAAACATTCTGCTACAAGTATACAAGTAGAGGTCATCAATTCACTTAAAAAATCCTAGTCCTTTTTATTATAAAATACTGCTCGATATTTTAAGGCTGAAAGTAAAAGCCAAAAAGATTAAAGTTTCTTTTAATTATTTGACAACCTGAAAGCCTATCACTAAAAATGTGTGTCCCGTATTTAAAATAACCCCACAATGAATTGAAACAATTATAACTCTCTAACTATAAGATGGCTTTATTCTATAAATATTCTTTGAGAATATTTTTTGTCACTCATTTCATTATTTGAAGTATCGTTTGTCGGTTATATTTAAAATTTTTTTTAAAAAATATTAACCCTTCGACCCATAGTGCAAATATTTTTCACTTCATTTATATACGTATATATATGTGGATAAGCTGTTATATTATTTCACTATATTAATATTCTACCCATGCGTATCAGTCACCGTGTAGCTGTAAGTTTTTGGAGATAAAAAAGGAATTGTCGACATACTTACACCTCATTTTGTCTTTAAAGAAACTTTATTACTTTGTTTTATTACGTGGTGTGTTTTTCTTTATTTATTTTCATTTACAAAAATAAAACCCAGAGTGCTGGACAAAGAAAGTTGTTGGATTATTGTTGTACATACTGATTGGTTTCTGTTCAAAGCTTTAAAAATACAACTTATGACAATGCACAGTGGTGAATTTTGAAAAAATGGAAATATATCACTAGAAGTGGTGTAGTCGTCATAACTTTACTAAGCCTTGAGTGTGTGAAAATTTTTAAACCTATACGAAAATCTTACTTTTTTTTAACGATTTTAAACAGTTTAATTTAAGTGTTGAGTTTTAAAAAAATTCTAAATATTTCCAAGAAATTAATCTTAAGCTATAGAAACTTTACGTTTTCAAAACGTTTAAATTTTAAACTATGTTTTTTCTAATCTAATTAGAAATAGTATGTGTTTTTTGTATGGGAAATAAAACTATTAAAATACATTTGCATAATCAATATTACAAATTTTGTTTGTAATTGTTCTATGTATGAAGCTAAAAGTGTTTTTCACTCTGCAAAAAGACAAGTTTTTAAATTTTTAAATTTTTTACACTCTACAGTTTTAATTCGAATTTTAGGCCAAATCTCACACTGTGTAGTGCTCACCGGGACATTTAGATAAACTTATGGCTATAAATTATTTTCACTTTTTTTCTTAACCATTTTCTTCTGAGTGTACTTGCACAATATCCAAAAAAAAAAATAAATGCAATTACTTTACAGAATTATAAACATTAAAAATATGATTGCGAACGAATTGTTCTTTGTTTTTACCATAAACACTTACGAGTATATTAAGTTTACGCACAGCATACTTTAGCGGTTTTTAAAAAGTTATTAAATTTCTCATTTACTGGATCTTAAGATTGCTTAATTCTTATCAAATTGAGCGGTTTAAAGATAAATCTTGGGTTTCTTTTTTAATTAAGAGAGAAATCTTTAATGAACAATATATCAAAAACAAAAACAAGAACAAGTAAATCTTTTAAATATTTTTTTTTTATTATGAGTGCAAGTATATTTGTTTGTATAAAAAACACATTAACTTTATCTGATCCATGGTACTTGTTGCTGGGAGATGTTTTCTTTGTGCCGTTGCATTTATTATCTCCTCAATCAGCTTTTATTCATCATCAGTCACAACGTGGCGCCATTGTTTGTAATTTGTTATTGTAACTGCAATTTTCCTCAAAACTTTTCAGAAATTAATTTTTTTCGGCCTCCTTTAGCCATTGTGTGACTTTGATATTTTATTTTTTTGTTGTAATTATTGAATGATTTTTAAATTTTTGAGTTATTTCTTTTATATTATTGCATTTTTGTTTGTTCATTTCCTATCTTTCATTATTTGTACTGTTGGCTGCCACTAGAAAACTTTAATCAGCAATCAACACTTTGTATTAGCAACTTGAATGAATAATCTTCAATAAATTACTACTTCTATACTACTTTAAAATTGAGTAAACAAATTAAGTGAAAGAGTAAACATTTTCTGTTTTTATTTAAGCAGGTTGTTGAAAATTGAATAATATATTTTTTATTTATTTCTTTATTAAAATTCCTAAGCAATGAAGAATTATTTTTTTGCTGTTAAAATTGCTATTTCGATTTCATAAAAATCTCTGAATCTCTGAATGAGTTTGTGCAAACAAAAGTTAAAAAAGACTCAATGTTGTACGATAACAGGTAAAAGCGTAACATTAATTGTGCTTAAACTGGTAATGATATTTATGGCATGGAAATACTATGTAATATTCGTTAACCAACTTAGACACTGTAACACTTGTTTTTATACATTTTTCTTCCCTCTGAGTCCGAGTATTGAAAACATGCCTTACCAGTTAGACCTTTTTGAAATGAGTCTATCAAGATTTCAAACTTTATTTAAATCGGTTTATCTGTATAAAAATACCGTCTTCTAGATAAGGATTTATCTATATTTCAGCGAATGCTGAACAAATAAACAAACAAACTTGTAAAGATATTTTGAATATACATTATAAGGACTATATATTAAATTAAGCGATGTGTTCTTTTTAAATTATGGTCATCATATCCTTTCATTTCTCTACTACCTAAATTAGGGGGTCGCTGGGTAGTGGCGGGCACTAGCTGTGCCCTAGCTGTGCCCGCCACTTCGTGATCGTGCTTTTGTTCGATTTTGCTTTGAAAGCAATCCACACCAAAACCCTTACTTTTTAGTGCCGCCTTAAACTATGCTTCAGTTATTGTTATGTATTTACTTTATAAAATAGCGCCACCTGTTAGTGGTTAGTGCTTGAGTTATGGTTTATGTATTCACTTTACTACTGAGATAACTGCGTCCTGCACTATTTTTTCTCCACTTTCTCTTGGAAATAAGATATTTTTGCGGAAAAAAAGTTTCCTATATTGGAATCACGTAATTTTGTTACCATCCATCCAGTAGTTTTTACGTGATACGAACGCAAAAGAAAATTAGACAGATAGATGGAAATTAGTTACTATTTTATTATTTATATACATAGATAATGAAATGTGTTTTAATAAATTAGTTAACTCCTAAACTGCACGTTTCTATACAACATACGAGCACACGTGGCACAAAGGGCTCGCATAAAAGAGGAAAAATGTATTCCTCAGGAATACTATTCATTAGTATTTTGCATTATAGTTCATTAAAGTGATCGCTCATTTTAGTTCAAATTTCAAATCAAATGAACTAGTTCAATCTTTTAGTTCAACCGATATTTTTGCTTTTGTGTTCTGAACTACATCCTATTGTGATTTTTGTGATTTATCTACATTTTTTTTTTAATAAAATATCATATACATATAATTTCCAAATATAATAAAAAATTATAAACTCATAAATTTTTGTTCATTTTGTGTGATAGTTCAAACGCAAAGAATAGTTCTAAAATTGAACTAGGTAGACATACATATTTGAACTAGTTCATTTAGTTCAATTGATGGAGTCGTTCAATTGAAGTAGTTCGTTCGTGATCTACCCAAGTCTACTGTTCATGTCAGGAATAAAATTTCAGAGTTCCTTTTTGAACATACAAATATTTACAACGAAATATTTATAATCATTGTATAACCAGTTTTCAGAGCTTTGCAATTTTCAATGTTTTAATTTTTTCCAATTCTCCAATATAACTGGCAGCTCGCAAATAAAATTTTGGATATCTCATCATTAGGTATCCCATAACATTTTTTGTGTTGTTTTTGAAGTTTATATGATTGCAATATTTTTAAGCTTCTACTGCTTTTAAATTAAATCTTAGATTAAATTCTAAAACTAAATTACAACAAAACTACTAAAGCGAAATACAAAAGACACGTTAAAAAATAAACCATTAAAAAATCATAAGATCTACAAAACGGCCAACGCTTTTTTATTCGACTTCATTCAACTCAATACTCGTAAAACCTTAAGGAAAAGTAATAACAAACGAATGGAAAATAAGAAAAAAAAAAAATAAAAAAAAAATACAAAAACTATTGTACTCCACACACGTACGGCAAATTACTTTAGAGGTCTGGTACAATGACAGCAACAATTGCAATTTGTTTGCACACTCCCGCCGGCGTAAGATGGTGGTAAATAAATAATATAGACTTGTGAAAGAAAAATAAAAATATACATAGATAGATGAACGACAGTGGAGCAAGAATGAGAAAAAAACTTATATGAGACGTATAAAAACTATTTTTTAAACGTATGAAAATCATACAAGCCTTTATCAACATATAGTTTTAATTCTGCACCTTAGAAAATTTTATCTCTCTGCCACAGCTATGAATGCATCACTATAAAACTTTTAATTCATTCGATTAGCACCAGTCACAGATTTTTAGGTTTTGAAACTGAAATTTAAATCTTCCGTAAATGAAGAGAATTTTCCTCGCAAACGATCTTAAGAACCAGAGCAAAAGTTTATAATGCAGACTGATTTTACCCTCCATTGCTATTACTATAATATAAATAGGAAAATGTTGAAAATTGGTTCGTTTCTTTATACCCGATTTCGAATTTTCTTCACCAACTTTTAATAACATAGCTGAACTAAAAACAGAATTCCATAGAATGAACTTTTACTATATGGTGAGGTTGGTCAAGTGCTAGTGCAACTTATTATATTGTGAAGCAGCAAAACCTAACATAACTTTGGGTAGTAACTGATGAGGCCTCAGCATATTCCACTCAATCTAAATGCTTATTTCCTTTAAACTAAAAGACTGTATGTGCGTTGAGTCTCATGCCTCCCTATTCACATAAATAATCAAATGGTACCTTAGCTTTCAGACGTCAAATACCTCGGTATACATCTCGATCGACGGCTTAGTTCGAAAAGCCTTATAAAATCAGAGTTAACACAAATGAAGTTAAAAACAGTCCAACTAAACTTTCTGATTGGCAGAATTCAGTTATGGGGCACTGCCTCAGTTAGAAATTTAAAAAAAAATTAAGGCCGCCAAAATAAGTTTCTACGAATGATCACAGTTGTTCTTTGGTGTATAAAAAACTCGTTAAATTAGAAATAGCGAAACATGCAGTCACGTAGTTAAAGATGCTTGAAACTCATCCAAATCCGCTGGCTCGTAACATACTAAATGTACCTGGTTACATTCTACTAAGAAGGAGGGATATTGCTTCTCTCGTCCTTACATCAGAGGGTTGACCCGCAAATGACAACAGCAACCGCGAAAAATAAATTTTTTTTGTCTAGCACTGGATGGACATTGCATGTATTTTTTTATAGACTTAAGATATAAGTACTTATTGTTAGTTCAAAAAATAATTAGAGGTTTAATAAAGGATGGTGAATGGATTTTAAGGAGCCGCTGTTGATTTTGAATAAAACACAAATTATTTAGGAAATTATTGTAATATCTTTTTTTTTTTGTTTTTTTTTTTTGATAATATTGGTATGGTTTAATTATGTATGGAACAAAATATCGACCAAATGGCCGCAGCGACCTCGGCGGCATACTTCCATCCGATGCTCCAAATTTTCGATGCCGCTGAGGCATAATTGAGGTTCCATGCCGTTAATCTGCCGAATTATCTCATCCTTTAACTCTTGAATTGTTGCTGGCTTATCGACGTACACCTTTGATGATCTTGGCGGCCAATTGACATCGCCACCAAGTGAGATAACACGGCCATTAAATTTGTCGCGCAAAAGAACCATTGTTTTGTTAGCTGTGTGGCACCGTCCTGTTGAAACCACATGCCGCCCACAACCATATCTTCCAATTCGGGAAAAAAACAAGTTATCATCTCACGATAGCGAACACCATTCACAGTAACTGCCCGACCGGCCTCATTTTGGAAAAAATACGGCCCGGCAATGTCGCCAGTCCATAAACCGCACCAAGCAGTCACTCTTTGTGGGTGCATTGATTCTTCGGCAATCACTCTTGGATTATCATTCGCCCAAATGTGGCAATGTGCTTCCTCACTGAAGATGATTTTCTTCGAAAATTGATCATCCACTGTTGCCATTTCTTGCCACCATTCTGACCATTGCTCGATTTCATGGTTCAAATTGAGTTAGTCTGAAATTGAGAAATGTCAAATTAAATGCAGAAAAAACTTGACGTTTAGGTGTGGTTCACATTCAACATAGGCCTTTAAAATTTAACCAACCTATATTAAGGCAAATTTTTCCTCTTAAAATATATTGCAATAATCAGATTTCAAAAAAAAAAAATAAAAAATATTTTTCTTAATATTAAGCGGAACAAAGTGATTACACCTTGTATTATTGTGTCATGCTTCAAACTATGTATAAGTTAGTTTTTTATATGTATGTATGTATATGTTATTTACCTCGATAAAAAAGAGAGAGATTCTTAAAAAATGGTTTAATCTAGAATCTTTAGACTTTGTATGAGTGAGATAATTACTTGGTTCAAAATAACGGGATAGTAGCCATAGTCGAGACTGTGCATCTTAAAAACCAGCCAAGAGTAGTCAAAATTATCGGACGTACGCTACGCTACCACTCTTCATGAAAACTTCTCATCAGTACCACAAACCTTATTAATTGTCATTCTTTGGCCGAGCTTAAATATTTTTTATTTTATGGTAGATCAATAATGCCTTTATAGTGGCTTTTCGCTGGCCGCATTGTATGAACTTTCTCCTGTCCATGTGTGATTTCCATGTATGATTTCCATTTCCCAAAATGCGAAAATATTGTATACGAACAATAATTATATTTATTAATTTTCTTAAATAAATTTAATTTATTATAAAAATACGTTTTTTATCTTTGATGAACACCATGCTCTTTAAAACGTTTTTGCTTTTATTTTAAATTCCTTTATAATGATTTCGTTTCACTTTGCGCTTCATTAAAAAGGCGGACGTATGCGCGGTTGGTCTTTCTGGTATTAAGATCCTTTTGCGTTATTTAAGCCTTTGTACAGAATCATCTCATATGACAACAACAAATTTACACATGCATCAAAACAATTAAGAGCATAAAATTAGCAGACAACTTTAACTCAAGTTCGAATTTATTTTGCTTTGCCTTTGTGTTTATTATTCTAACAACTAATTTGAAACTAACTGAAAATTTAAAACAGAAAATTAAAAAAAATAAAAGACTCCACTTTTTCACTTGGAATATATGTATAGCTTTCGCGATTTCTTAAGCCATTTTCACACTATTATACTGAGTATTAAGACTTGTCAAATACTTAAATCCAACGAGAAAGTGTGATAGTGTGAAAGCAGTATGCTATCAAAATGTGAACTAATACGGAAAGAAATTTGACATCCCATAATACCAAACCACTTTCAGAAAATTTTCTAAACGATAACATTTTTCATTTAATCAGGGTTGTGTTTTTTTAAAGCAAAGAACCAAGCTGAGTGAGTTGCAGCCGATAGTTCGCCGCCGCCGATGATATTTTTTCTTTGTCCTGCACGTGCCTTAAATTGCCATCAGTCTTATCGCCTACATATGTACTTTGTTTCAGCCATGCCTAGAAATTGTAGAATGTACGTATTATTTTTTGTTTTGTTTGTTTTTTTTTTTTATTTTTTTAATAAACGAAAACTTATTAAACGAAAACTTCAACGACCAAACAAACTTAAGATATGGCACCACTGCCGCCCACATGAAGTTGTTCAGCCACCGCCGTTCAATGTCTTGTCCCGACTTGTTCCTTTGCTGATATTTTTCATTTTATTTGAAGTGTGATAGTGTGAAAACGAAATGTTATGTTACGTTAGATCTTTTGACAATCACACAATTCTCATTGGATTTCTATATTACAAAATCCAATGAAAATCTTAATACAGTGTGAATCGGGCTTAATGAACATCGTTCAGGACGCGGTAAGAGTGGCTTCAGCAAATCAATACAAGTTAAACTTGGTTTAATTAAACAGCAGTTTAAGGGTTTTGTGTGAAATATGCTTTTTTTAAATGGCAATGCTATAATTATGTACACTACTATTAATATATGAATGATTTTGCTGGCTGTTTGGTGGAGCACTAAATGAGGAGAAGCCACCAAATAAACAAGTAACAAAAATTAAAAAAAAAATCTTCATTTATTTTTTCTTTGTATCTTGTTTTTGTTGTTACTGAAGCATCTTTTTTATTAACAGAAAATAAAAAAATCAAGTTCTTTTTAAACTGGTTTTCCTAAAGCTTAAAAGTCAATAATATTCTTTTAAAGATCTTTTAGTTTTAATATTATTGCTTGGTCTCTTTCCTAATTTTTGACATGTTGGCCGCCATATTGAATGTTTTTAAAAGGTTTTTTGTATTTTTTTTCAATTCACATCTGGATGTTAACTAACTAACTGCGACTGAGTGTAAGTTAGTTTGTATGGAATACATTCATATTTTAAATTTTATATTCATTTCGGTTTGTGTTAAACTAATTTATCTTTAACAGGCAATCAAAACATCATCGTCATCATCATTTTTATGTGAATATAACTACCATCTTAAGTTTTGATTTCTTGGTTGTCGTTTTTTTTTCCTTTCCCTTTCTTAGTTAGACTTTGAGCTGCACCATCCATCTATACAAATGCTAGGAGTATGAACAAATAAATAAAATGAAAAAAGTTTAATGAACCACTTTAAGTTTACGTTGTAGGCAGTCAAGTCAATCTGTATGCGGTGTCATGGCAACTTAATAATAATGAAGGTTTTATTAAGTAAATAAATGTAAACAGTAGTTAATGAATTAAAAATTTGCATATCTTTATAACCAGAAATAAAATGAAGCAGAAAGAAGCAGAAAGAAGCACATAGCTTCCTGTTCTATTATTTGCTAACAAAAAAAATTGTATTTTATGAACTTAAATTTGATTATTTTCATTTCTACTTCAAAGTCTACCAATTAACACCTTTTTGTAATAAAATCTAATAATTCCCCTGGATTTCAACAACCTGTTAAACGAAATCTGTTTTAAAATTGTTAATGGTCCTTGAGGGAGTTTTAATAGCGTTACCACCCTTCTGTTAAATTAAAAACAACCCCAAAAGTTTATTTCGTTCAAAATACTTTTTGACATTTCTTTGCCAACTTATTGAAATGCCAACATGATTAACATCGGAATCATAACGTTGTTTTTTAAATCCACCCTCTTATACACGTTACTTCAAAAATGAACAATTTACTTTTTTGGGTTCTGCAAAATCCTGAATACGGCAACAGCAATAACAAAGTTACAAATTATTTTGTTTAACAATAAAAATAACAACAGCTTCCTTTGGTTCACATGACATTAAATAAAATAAAACACAATAAAACGCAGCAAAAATAACAACAAGTTCAAAATGCGGACATGAGTCCCAGTCTCAGTCTCACTTGTTGTTGGTGTTGCTTTTGGTTGAAATAATAAGAATTTTCGTTTGTTGAAAATATAATAAATGAATTATCTGTGTAATTAATGAGCTTTTAATTTTTAATGATTCTTCTTAACACAAGCAACGCCGTAGTTAAGCTTTTTAAAATGTATGTGAAATGACAATTTAGACGAAAAACTGCAGTTGGTTTTTATGTTTTTTTTTTAATTTCTCGTTTTGAATTAAAATTCCTCTCAATGATTTTTCCTATGTTCTATATAGAAATTTATCGAGCCGTATATTATATATACACAGTATCTCCCGAAACTTATCAGACAAAAATAGTGTTATAACTTTTTTCCAATCACAATAAAATACCGGGTCTCTTTATGCTTTAAGTCTTGTAACATCACTAGCCTTTACTCTATGTAGGCTTTGGTGATGTCAGACTGTCAACTAGCATCAAGAGATAATATGTGTCTGATCATGGCCCTAAACCTAATGCGTCTTAGCCTCTTCCAGACGCAGTCTACAAGTACCTTATTTTTTGATATTCGTCTTGGCCAGAAGATAGTCGCTATCGCAATTATCCAGCACACGATACCCTGATTTCCCTTAAATTAGCTGATATAGCGTGAGTTTTTTGTTAATAATAAACTCGGGATTTTTGGAAGAATCTACAATATTCTTCTTTAATTTATTTACTATAAAGCGATTTCTTACGAATTATTAGGCAATTGATTACTCCTGGAAAAAAGTCCATGGAAAAATTTGATTGAAGACAATATTGAGTTGCACAGCAGCAGATGTCACTGCACTTCTTAAATGCAATTGAATATCATCTGCGAACATATGAATTTTGCGGTATAAAAGTTGTATTGGAAAAACACTTGTATAGCGTGAATAAATCAGTCGTATAAAAATCGACATAGAGGGGACCATAAATAACATTAATAAGAAAGATTAGATGAACACTAACGATTCGAAAGTTATTAAAGCTTCGTTCGTATAACCGTGTTAATGGCTTTTAGAACATTAAAAAGAATAAAAGAATTGTTTTTATCTTTTTCTCGTCGGATATTTTCGAAAACATTCAACACAAAAAGACAACTGTTAAACAAATTTTGTCTAGAATTTTTCTTCCACAAAAAAAGAAAAAAGAAAATTCTATACTTCTAATCAGATTTTTGTGGTGGAAGATTATTTTTCTTCTTCTTTGATGAACCAGTTCGCAAAAGAACATTCTGGCTCTGTTTTGCTTTTACACATAGGACATAAATGACCTATTTGAAAAATAAAACATGTCCTAAAAATATGCGTTGATCCTTTATAGTAACGATAAAACAGTGAAGCACGCAATAATAGATTTTTATTAGTCTTTATTAGATATACTATATGTTATGCAAGCTGACGAAAGGGGCCATATCTTACCAGGTGACAAAACAAAACTTCATGTTTTCGTTTGCAACAAACGATATCTTGAGATCAAACTATAAAGTAGATTTTATATAATATTTAACATATTTAATTAGGCAGTCTTAACAACTGAAAAGATTTTGCCTGACATATTTTGCGTTCTGTCCAGCATTTTTTACTTTATCGAAAAACATCGAAAACTCATTTTCGACCCCTGGCGAGATAAGGTGCCTTTCATCAGCCGGCGTCAAATATAATAAATTACATATCTAACACAAACAAATTAAGGAGAACTAGCTTCTAAGAATAAAGGCTATAACAGACTATTAATTTGTCTTCTTCGCTTGAAATTTCACTACATTTAATTTGGTTGAAATTATTGTATTTAATATTGAGCCTAAAAGTATGCAATTTAATCTAGCAGATTACATTTATGGCTCTAATTTGTTGGCTTTGAATTATCTTCAATACATATAATAAAATAGTAACTCACTTCCGTCTGTCTGTCTGTCTATCTGCCTTTTATTGACGTTCTCATCACGTAAAAACTACTGGATGGATTTTAACAAAATTTTGTGAGGAGGTACCTAAGTATCCTGGTCCCAATATAGGATACTTTTTTCCGTAAAAATATCTTAGAAAGGGGAGAAAAAGCAGTGAAAGTACACAGTTGAACTAACCGGATACGAATACTTTACTTTTTATAAAGTAAAAAAAAATACATAAACTGATACGTAGCATATCTTAAGGCGGAACTAAAAACTCCGGTATAACCAGATAGCACTAAATCGCCGGTATTACCACATAGCACTAAATCGCCGGCGAAGTAAAATAATTATTAATTGCCTATGCTAGCTTTAAACTAATTCGCCTAAAGAGCACCAGAAGCGGTTGCGAAGCTTTACTATCGCACTAACCATCTGTCTTATCTACTTCTATTCCCTTCTAAAGGAAGTAACACAGTTAATGTAGGCATTAATTGCCTGAGTGTTACTTTTCTTAAAAAAAAACTAAAATCGTAAGGGTCTTTGTTGTGGATTGCTTTCAAAGCAAAATCGAACAAAATATTGAAGGACGCTGACGAAGTGGCGGGCACAGCTAGTAATTAAATAAAGTCAGTTTCTTCTAATTAAATTGATAACTTGTTCAAAGAAATGCTACTACTTGCTAACAAAGAGGGTAAAATAAAATTTATGTAATATGGTGCGATCTTTCTGATTTCCTATACTCCTATACTGAGTAAAAGAAAACTTTTTTCTGCTGGTGCAACATCGACAGACTTTCACTATAAGTATTGCTTTGTTTATATTTCAACAGTGAAAAAGAAATGAGTAGCCTTTAAAGCTTCAAACACAAGCATACATTTGATTTGATGTGTTTGGGTATTACTGATCTAAAGCAATTATCTATTATCTATATATATAAAGCACACAATGTGTTTGTTTGTATGTTTATTTGTTTGTCGGAAAGCTATAGCTGCCTATACCAATAAACCGATCTTTCTGAAATTTTCACAGTTTGTTATTGGACACAGGGATGGTAAAATAGGGTACTTACTTTTTTGATATTCGACGTGGGCTTGGCATATCCCATATTATCATGCTAATACGCATAGTCTAGCAAAAAACAGATTGATTGGAACAGAGGGCGTCGTACCTTGCATATAAACTGAAACAGTGTTGTAGTGAGAATAGCTTGCGTTTTCGAATTAAAGCTTAGCCATACTTTTCTTCCAAATGTTTATTGCATTTTTTAGATGGGTGTAGTGAAGCGCACCGGGGATAGCTAGTTTTTATAAAGAAAACAACGAAAGTTTTAAACTTAGCTCTTAAGCAGTAGTTACGCAAAGTGTTCGAAGCACAAGTGTATATCTTATGGTAATTTGAAACAAAAAAAAACGATATGAACTTTATAAGCGCTAAAATGTTTACTATTGGTAATAAAACCTATTTGTAAACATTAAAGCGTTTATTTTCTTAAACTATGATCGCCTATAGGAAACAATTTTACTACACCCGCAGCCCCCCCCCCCTCGAAACAAAAAATTCAAAAATTACCTTGAATTTAAGTTAGGGATAAACGATTTTAATTAACTTGTTAACTTACTCAAATAACAAGGCTAATTGTAATTCATATCTATACGAATGCATATTTAAAATAACATAATAAAAAAACTTAATAATTTATGCAAAAAACAATTCTTTTCTTTTCATGTTCCTCAACCACTACAAATGTTTTATTTCAAAGTACGTAACGTCTTCTTAATACTTTTTTATATTTTCATTTCATTTCATTTCATTTTGTTTTTTTTTTTTTCATTCTTTGCTCTTCTTACTTACATCGTATTTGAAAAAGCTCTTTTTAAAAATGAAAGAAATAAAAGGTACAAGAAACTTAAATTTAATTTATTTATGCGCGCATTTTCGCCAGATAATTATCGTTTATCTTTGATTTAAAGAGCACGTCAAAATGTTAAGTTTCGTATACATTGTTGTTGTCGTTGTGTTTGAAGTTGTCCAGGAGTTGACTTTATATGTTGCTGTTATAAATAAATACCCGTCCAGCAGCAGTAGAGTTTTTCTTTTTTAAAGTTGAAATTTTTATTTTTCGTTTTTTTTTTTGTTTGTTTGTTTCTTTCTTTCTGTTAAATGACCACCTTAGTTAATTATGGGGCTTCTGGTAAGGGAGCTTTAAGAATGTAAGCATTTGCTTTATATTTACACGTGAACCTGTTTTGAAATGAATTACAAAAAAAATTATATGGTTCAAATAAAAGACAAAGTTTGGTTTTAAATCTGTCTTGGCGTATGGCGTTAAAAGAGGTTGAAGTGATTGGCTTTTACATTATAAAATGCCTATTTACTAACTCTGTACACTTTTGAGCATGTTTATATGTATAAAAAATATCACATAGATCCTAAGAATTCATATGAATGTATGCGGAAAGTACACTCGTATCAATTGTATAGTAAAAAAAAATAAGCTGCTCCCATCAGCGGCTACTTTTTTTACGGTACTAGTCCTTATTCCCAGTTAAATTTTTGAACTTTTGGGGCTCTCAACTTTAATTTTTCCTTAGTTGAGGATAAACTTATGCAGGAAGTAGAAGAGTGAACACTCTTTTAATCCACGAATAGAGTGAAATTTCTCAACTCGAACGGTAATCGTTTTAATGCAGAATGTGTAATTTGGGGTTCCGACCCAAAGGGTAAACACGTAACCAAATTAGTATCGGCTTGCTGTCTAATTGACTGTCAAGGTTATTACAATCATATTATTGAATTTGTTTTTTTTTTTGTTTTTTGCTACATATATGTATATATGTATGTTTTTTTTATTTAACTTTAAGTAGGTTAAGTGTTAATAACTACCTAACAACTAATAGGCAAGTTTTGATAATTTAGGCATCTTATTTATTTCAACTACATATACATAACAACTGCTCACGTTGACGTTCAAATTGATATTTGCCAAATCGTTGGGAACCCCGAATTAAGGCTTGCATAAAGGGGTAAGATGTTCTATTCTGTACATTAACGTATGATGACATATTTGCTTGGGGGTGTGGGTGGTCTTGTCAAAACCATTTATATTGGCAAATAATATTCTAAAAAAAGTATATGGTACAATTTTTAAAAATTCTAGATGGGGGCAACAGCAAGTCTGGAGGGGGCATTGCACACCCCAGAATAGCCTTCCTACGTCAATGATTTTGTAAAGGTCAACTAGGTTTTTCTAGTTATTTATTTTATATTTGGAGTATTTGCGTGCGTATGAGTTAGCAAAAGGATTCTGCAAACACAACTTTTTTTATTTGAGTGGGTAAAAGCATAGACCTTTAGAAAGAATTCATTTGTGGTTGTTTTAAGACAATTATTGATCATTTATTTGAAATTATAAAGAAGAGTAGATGATAGCATCAAATTGAATACAACAATCACCAATCAAATGAAATGAGAATGTTAAGTCGTATTATATGTTTAATGAAAATTACCAACAACAAGTTAACAATATTTTATTGTAATCAATAATGCAACCGTTAAGGTTTTGTGAATTAAGCAATAATTCTAGCTGCATTTTTATGAACATAAAAATTGAAATATGAATTAATGCTTTGATTGTAAAATCATCATTTCGAGAATAGTCTTCAGAAATGCAGTTATTTCCATGTGTTTTCGGGTTCTTAAATGCTTTTTGTTTCTTTAGTAGAAATGTTTTTTTTTTTGTATTGTAACAAACATACTATTAACAGCATCGCACCCGCTATTAGGATAGGGCCTTCGTAAATTACGCGGTAATATTGTAGGCTATTTATATTTTATTCCTGCAAAAATAGATTGTATTGCATGCAAAATGTGCTCCATTAATGTTATGATCTAAACGTGGATCATTTTGGATTACCACGCCCTAGGACTATATTATCAAGAATTTTATTACTTCGTGTAATTCCTTCAAGCAGCACTCTCAAGCATTTTATTACGTTGGTTAAGGCATTAACACATGTCTTGTAACAATAACTTAGTGAGACGGTCAAGGACTACTTTACATAGCACCATGATGTAGTCCTTCTTTTTAGCTACATTTGACCACGTAATCCATTGATTTTTGCAGGCATGAAATTAGTTCTTTAGTTTTTGCAAAATTGTACTCGAAACTTTACTTAACAAATA
Organism: Phasia obesa; assembly: GCA_949628195.1. NCBI lineage: Eukaryota > Metazoa > Arthropoda > Insecta > Diptera > Tachinidae > Phasia > Phasia obesa. The sequence goes on along the minus strand of OX451215.1, from coordinate 107,321,037 downwards.
TTTTGAGTGTTTAATGCAAAGCTAAAAGTCTTAAGAAGAAACAACCTGTTCTAAAAGCGCATGATAAGAATCACCTAAAAATGAAGTGCAAATTTAAAATAGTAGCTGTGTGTTTTTCTTACAGGATTTTAATTGTATTGTTTTTGCTAAAACCTGTTTTCAAACCCAACAAAATTCATACAAAAAATAAAACAACTTTAAAGCTCATAAATTTTAGCAAAAAAGAAAAAAACACGGACGAACACACACACATTAATGAGCGCTGCTCAGGAAATACATATGCAAGTGGCTTACTTCAGCCATATTATTTTATAAAAATAAAAAGCGTATCAGCTTTTATTTTTAACACTTTTCTTAAATGTAAAATATGCGTTGTATGCTGTAAATTGCTTCAAATTGTTTTTATCTTAAATTAAAGGCATTTCTGATTGAAAAAAGTTAACTGTAAATGGGACGCGCCACTGCACAGAAAGAAAGGCAAAACATTACAACTGCTCACTTAAGTTGTATCCATTGTCAATTTTGCGGTGGTCCTTATCAAAATGTCATCAATCATTGGAATTTTTTATTTTGTATTTTCCAATTTTAAGAGCACATCTTTTGCTATTGACTGCATTCATTGATTTCTCATTAATTATAATTTTTTCATTTTACAGTTTTTTATAAAATAAAGAGAAATTTCGAAGCAATTGAAAACTGTTGAAACGAACTTTAGTGAAGACAAAAGCGAATTGCAAATTTTAAGAAATGGAAAACTTAATTTGTAAAAGAAAATACTTGAATTAATTATTGATTCCAGATATCCAAGGCAACTTTATCTTATATCTTAAAATAACTAAAACAAAATTAAACATTTACCAAATATATTTTACAAAAAATGTTAAGACGTAATGTGAGGCATATGAAGAGCAATTTTATTACAAAAACGGATTGCCCTACTCTACTCCTATTCTGATGATTGACATTGTCGCGAGCAGAAATTACTGTGCTACCTTAACGTTGTCGGAGCGTATTCCTTCTGATAGATATGACTTTATAATTTTAGCTACATCTCTATTATGTATAGATATCGGCATTAAATAGTGTTTTGAAATTCTCACTTACTTCTATTTTTTGAAATTAAAAACTGAGAAAAGTAAGGCAATTTTAAATCGCTGTATATATTTTGAGCACGCTTTCCAGTGGTCTGTTTTAACTGTCCCTTAGATATATAACTCAGGGCATTTTTCATTGGAATTGATATTTCATGAACTATTTCCTATACTACACTGCACAGTGGGGCAGAATCCAAATAATTTGGAAATAGTTTAGCCATTAGCCAGGCTAATCCAATTAACAAAAAAAAATGTTATGGACATAACAGAGGGGTACCTGAGCTTAAGTTTTGACGCTGGGTATCATCTACTTGCAAGGTGGCGATATGCGGTCTCCATGTCCATGATTTTTAAAAGATCATACATGGAGAGGGATAGCTAAAATTACTCATTTGATCTTCTTTCTATTTATACTTATATTTATCATGGTAGGGTTTCCAAATCTAATTTACTGAAACATTTACAGATTTTTGGCTTTGTTTCAATATTCTTTTATTGCTGAAAATGAATATTTTTTATGTTTGTACGATCTTCGTCAATAAATTATCCGTTCAGGGCACAGTTACCACAGTAAAATATAATTCGTGCAGAGGTATTTGTTGCATGGTAGTAATAATTATAAGATAAACGTCAAAAAAGTAATCTTTATATCATTATATCAACCAAAATGTTTTTTTTTTTTTATTTCAAATTACCATTATTACAACCGAAAGTTTTTTTTGGTAAGAAGAACTGTTGCAAAAAAATCAGGGATTTCATCCCTGACACCCAAGAACCACATGTACACTTGCGGGTACTTACATAGCAAGTTTTACGAATTTGTTGGTTTGTGCCATCAACCTAAAACAAAGAAATAATTTTTTATAATTGCTATTTCTAACCAAAAAATCTTTTTTTTTTTTGTTGAAAAAATTATTATGTAAAATAAAAAAAAAAATGTTTTGGTTGATAACCAAAAAAATATTTCTCATTTTAATTGGTTACGATAACCAAAAAATTATAATTATAATTATTTGTAATAATAATTTTCAAAGACAAAAGAAAAATATTTAACAATTAAGGAAAATTATAATATTGCGTTTTATAACGTTTAAGCTTAAAGAATAATCAATAAATTGATACAGTTCATTAAAATTGGCTTTAAAATTGTTATCTGATATAAATAAATAACAACTATTCGGTCCCTGATTTGATGCCATTTTCTTATCAAATCGAAGGTTCAGAAATACTACGCTTTCTATTTTTCTTACCATAGTTATTGCACGCAGTTTCAATTCAATACATCATTCTTTAGAGAATATGCCTGTCAAAATACCTATATTTATAGGTACATTTGACAAAAAAAAATAGGTTTAGGTACATATGACAAAACTTTTAATATTTTTCTACTGCACAGATTTTTGTTATGCTTATAGCCGATGCTTAAAAAATTAGTCTTAAAAAATTAGAACATGGCCTAAAGTTTGTAATATTTGTTTCATGTGTTTCACTAAACCAAGTTTCCAAGAAATTATTTTGTATCTACAAATACTGCAGTTTAAAATTTGGCAAGTCAAAATCAAATCAGTAGTTTCTTAAATTTAAATTTTAAAAAATTTCAAAGTTCTAACATCGATTTTCACTGCTCGAAACAAAAAAGTGTATAAAATATTTACAAGTAAAACAAATTCATCTAGAATTCTTTTTTATAATACATTCTGTCATTGTAATATTTATTCTCTCATTCGCATGCTTCTTTCTATACATTAAAATCTCAAAGCAAATAAGAAAATAAAAATGTTTTAACTACAACATCAGCTGTTGCCTGATTTTTTTTTTATTTGAAATTTCTTCATATTTCGCCTAACATTCCAAACACACATGTTGTCATTCATTTCACTTGGCTGCATTTTTTATATTTTAATAGTATTAAAATTGAAGAAGAAAAAAAAACGAGGGTTTCCATAAACAAATAAAAGAAGCGTTTCAAAAGAGTGCGAAATACATTTTTGACTTTTTGTTAAAAAAATACAAAAACAATTTCAGTTTCTGTTTATGTTTTTGTTTCTATTTCTTTCTGTTCAGTTGACAAGCCAACCAACCAACACCAACGGTATTGAGAAATTGTTTCTTTAGCATAAAAATAATAAATTGAAAAATGCTTTAAAGCGAAATAATCAATTTTGTGGGGCAACAAACAACAATAAAATTTTAAATTTTTTTGACATAATTTCCATTTTTCATCACAAACTTACTGTGAAAGTTTGCAACAAAAAACCAATAACAATGCAAATTTTTATTCGTGGGCTTAGAAGTAAAGTTACGAGAAAATAATACAAAATCATTAACCCATATGAGGCAGTTTGAAAAAAATTAAAAAATTATTACCTTAAAATTTCTTTTTTGGGATAAATCTGATAAGTGCTATTCGAACTACACACATAACCCACGTAAAAAGGGATCCGTAACAAAAGTTCAATTAAAACTGTCTTATATTTGTATAAAAAGAAAATAAAATTTATGCTGAAATTTTTACGACAAATTGTATTGAACGAAATTTATTTTTAAATCAGACGGATTTATTTTTATAGAAAACAGAAAAATTGAATCACATTACAGCTATAGGGAGAAGTTAGAATGCGAACTCGAATCTTCTAAGAACAATTATTTTGAATGTAACCTGACCTACCAGTAAGCTTCAATTCGAAGATATTTTAGTAGACGGTATCTTAAGGAATATCAATTTTAAATATTTATTTTGCCAATTGGTGAGAAACTGCTTTTACAAACATCTAAGGGACTTCTTGTTTCCTATTAATATTCTAAAATGTTCTGCATCATAATGCTCTTTACTTCTTTCCATCTATTAAGAAGGATGAGTTTACTATAAGTATAGAGGATGTCTATGTTCTAGATGTTTATATGCAGTAGTTAAGGTGTTGGACTTAGTATACATTGAAGTTTCAGGTTAATATTACCTTTTAGGTAGTTTATTTATTAGATGAGATTCCCATAAACTTGTAGAACTAAAAACTTGTACTCATATATTTTATCATATCAAACATTAATAAAACGAAAATTAGAAAATCTCTCAACTTTCGATTAGAAAAACTAAGAAAACCTGTAGAGCACGGTTGCACGATTTTTTTTCTCTCTCCCCTAAAAGCAAATAAAAAAACCCCCTAAACAAAAATCCCCTAAAATAATTTTTCTTGATTACATAAATAAATTTTTTTCTGTAATTTTCAAAAAATAAAACCCAAATTTAGTAAATAAAAAAATACCCTAAATTAATCCCAATTTTAAGAAAACTCCCCAAAAACACAACAAAAAGGTGTTTAATTTTTTATTTTATTAAATTAAATATGTATGTATTATAAATATACATATGTATGTGTATACAAATATACCCAGTAGTATAAAGAAAGAGTATGGAGGCCTTCTAAGAGGCCTCTCTACTCCTTCTTTTGGTAGCACAAGGCCCTCTGTTTGCATTCCATTCTCATGTCTTTTTTACACAGGTTGTCATTGCGGAGCAGGCGTTCCACTGTCCATCAGTCTATCGAAGCATCTCAATTTCAAGCAGCAATGAAGTAGAAAAAGGCAAATCAATGAACTTTTGTGTTTTATAAATAAGAAATCTAAAAATAGAAAATTATGTATGTATTTGTCATACAAAAAGCGAAGTAGGAATGTATACTGGATCTTTTAGAAGAAAGAGCCAAGGCCTTCTTTGGAAGGCACACAAAAATGAGGATCCGAGAGAAGGTCTAAGCATGCCTTATGGAAGGCCTGAAGTGAGAAGGCCTTTTTAATTTTTTCACTGGGTCGTTACTTAAGTACGAATTTTGTTGTTTTTTCATGATTACACGCATAACTCAAAAATCATCTTTCTAATACGTTGTTTAAATAGTTTAGTAGAACCTATCAGAAAAAATAGGAGGATCTGGTAAATATTAAGCATCTGGTAAAACATAAAAAATCCCCCAAAAACACCCTAAATATTTTGTAACCCCCAATTTTTTCTCCTAACAAATGTTAATCCGCAAATTCTCCCCTAAATGAAAAAAATACCCTAATTCTAGGGGAAAATCCCCTAATCTGGCAACCGTGCTGTAGAGTTTCAGTAGAATTAATATAATTTACAATTTTACGGCATTCAATGGCGATTGAAGAAAGAAACGAAAAAGGGTTAAAAACTTAAAACTTCAAGAACTCTTAAAAAAACAAAGTATACTTTTAGGCACCAAAAATAAATTTAATTTTATATGAGGTTGCCCCCGTTGTGTTTGTAAGCAGTGAGCTAGTCCATCAGTCTGGAGGTTGCCGATTCGATTAATTTACAGCCTTATTTTAAAAATTGTGGCTTAATAACTAAGCTTTTGTTAAAAAATTTTTTTTTGTTTCTAATCGAACAGTAATGGGTTAAAGGAATTCTGTATCCATACGAATGTATGGTAAATTTAAAAAAATAGAAAAACCTACAACCAAATTACACATTTTTTTTGACGTAGGTTTATTTTAAGCGTTGTTTTATATATTAAGTCTTTCAATAGTTGTCACTCCTGCGGAAGTTCTTATATCACTCAAGACTCGTGCCATTTTCCTACATAGTCCAAGCAAACTGGAGAAAAATTGTGTTACATGGTAGAAGTGATAAATGAGTTTTTACCAAAAACGACAGTTCAAGTGTTAAATAACACTTTCAATGAAACAGCGTAACAATGTTGAATGAGAAAACAATTAGATATTGTTGCTAGAAACGATTGCTTATTTGTTTATTTATCCTGTTAATAAAATGTTAATGGATTTCTTATACACAAAGATGTAGAACCACCTGTTATATACATTGAATTTACTTATACCTTGAAATATCACACTTTAGAAAAGAAAAAATATAATTTTCCACCTTCAATTGCTTCTTAACCAATAGTCATTAATATTCTTCAAGTTTTTAGTTTTATTATCGCTTTTTATTCCTAAAGAAAAACACCTCGTATCATTTGTCCTTAAGAAACTGCATTTAGTGTGTATGACATATTTGCTGGCCAGTGTATGTTCATCTTCATATCAAATGACACATCTTTCACTAAAGGCACACAAACTTACAGCAATATAATAATTCTACTTCAAACCAACAAACACTACACAATGACATCAGTACAACATCTTTAAAAAGATACTCTATACTCTTGTCCGCTTAGAAAGTTACTCACTGGTTTGCTTGTAGCATTTGTGGCATGAATGAACGCATCACAACTTCTTATGCATCATTTATCATCAAAAGAATTCTTATACAATCAAAAACAAACAACAACTGGGAAAAAATCTACAAGATTAATATACTTTTTCCGAAAGAAATTAACCCACAAAGTTACAAAGGAATATGAATAATTCAACCACAATTTGCTGATCTTTAACGAAAACTACAAATTCCAGAACATCCGCCTTAACTCTTTTAACGACATTTTGTCCATTTCTCAGGCGGCTTTTATTCATCTTTCTGTTTTTCTTATTTAAAAGCTTACGAAATTATCAAAGAATTCAGAACTTAATTCAAGGAAACTAAAACTTAAGAAGCAGCCCCTTGATTTTACAGTTTTCGTACTCGCTCCCTCCCTGGCACAGCTTGAAACAAGATTTATTTTCTTTAATACAACTCAAGCGCATAAATTTGTTGTTGTTGATTTATTAATGGTTTTAATAATGTAAACTGTTTTTTTCTTTTCTTTCTGTTTTTGCATCTGATTGTGTTAATAAAATTTTTGTTAAACATTTTCTTAAACAATTAAAATAAAACTAAATGTTTGTTTACACAACAAATTGAAATGACTCGCATTTAACGCTACAGGATCGATAATAAACCACACGCATCGCATGCAACTGTAAGTGAAATGTGAGTAGAGCAAACAACTACGACAGCAACAGCAACAACAACAACAATAGCTAAACAAAAATCAATAAGAAAATATGACTGATGATCTGTTGGTGTAATATTGACAGATCTAATGATCTCTACTCTTGCTTACACTGAGAAGATTATAGAACTCGTATAAACAGTTCAACATTAAGAAAACAAAGTGTTTAAACATTTAACATTTCTATATGGACAATTTGTCGCGTGGATATAATCTGGAAAGAAACAATTGAACAAAGAAGGAATTGAAACAAAGTGTGATGATTTATGATCCCATCAATATACACGATTCATTATGGATTAATAGCTTAATCAAGTCCGATAGAAGTTTTAGGCTGCAGGGTGTTTTCAAGTCGTAACATTTAATTTATTTTAAATGAAAATAAGAAATTTAAATTTAAAAATAAGCGATACAGTTGTTTAATGTCGGAAATTGCTGTGGTTGGTGTTACTGATTTTAATATTCTTGGGTTTCTGGTGTAGCTACGATTAAGTGATGTTGATCTTACTTCAGAAGCATAAATAGCTGAATCTTCTCTTAAATTTTTAAAAGCTACCAAAACAGGGGTAAACATAATCTCTAAAGAATAAATGTTTCAGATAAAATTTTTTACTCGATTTAACGGTACCTAGTGAAATAGTGAAATATATCTGTTAACCTGTTATAGTCGTTAACTTTTTCACTTCCAAGACCATTTTGCATAAATATGGCTAAATTTCCTTGAAGCAGCGTAGATCCAACACGAGGCCTAATCAAAAGTGACCGGCAACTGTATCCAACAAACATCCAGTGAGTACGGGTTTCGCAGAAAAATGTAAAAAAAACACGGCATTATTGGAACCTTATGTTGTCCACATCAATATCATCCAACGTATGTCGCGACATCTAGCACCAGTAACAAGCATTACTTGAACAACCTTATTTTGAAACAAGTGTGGTTGGATTATGCCTGAGATGTTGTGGATGTGTTACTGTTTTAGCAATCTGGGATCTCTTGACGCTAAATGCAGCTAGCAGATCTGATGTTTTTAATATTGTTTAATAATGAAAACAAGTTCTTCTATCAAACAAATGGCAAATTTATGTCACGAGTGAATTTTGATACACCCTTCAAAAATCAGATTTATAAACAAATAAATCGGTCAAATATTTAACCAGTAATTTAAGAGGTATTCCGTTTTATGTGTTGGTTCGGCGTTACTTTGAGACTTGTTTTTAATTATGTCTGATCTGGACATAAGAGTTAGACTTATCTAGTTTGTGTTTACTACAACTTAGGTCGATTTTCATGTCTTACTTATAAGGTTACCGATAGTTAAAGATAGCTTTATTAAAAAATAACTATAAATCAGCTTTACCTAATTTCGCTTTCACATCCTGCCTGTAAAATAAGTTTTAAAAATTCTGAATTGTAAAAACATCACAACAAATTTTAGCTATTTTAATTTAAAAAAAAATAAATTGTCAAATTCATAGTTATGTTCAGCTGAAAAAGTTAAAATACCGATACCAGAAGAGAAAATTCCAAATACAGTCAAAAAATGTGATTTTATGTGAAATTTTAGATGCATTAAAAAAAATCGTAACTTCAAAAGAGAAAACCTGAAGTAAAATTTCAAAGATAAAATTATCTATCCAATAGTTAATTGGACACTTTCGGCTTAGCGTAGTAACCAAAATCTAAAAATCTGCACGGCCACATTCCACCTATAACTATTGATAAGTTATGAAAACCGCCCTTATTAAATTCTTAGGTTTTGTTGGCCTTAATCAATGCTCTTACATCTGCTTTATGTTTAAGTCATTTGTTAAAAATCTTAGCTTTCGTTTTTAACAAAGGGCTCTTTTGCCCCTTCGAGCTGTTCCCGTTTAGTGCAAGATGTCTGCTATTTTTCTAGAAAGTTAAAACTACCATTCTATTGAAAATTCTAAATTGTAACTGCTAAAATCGCTGTTTTCCATTGTCTTATTTTTTACACAAATTTTATTTTAAAATATATTTAATTTTTTTTTTTTTGTAAATGTTTGACCACAAAATGTTTCCAAACATTTATTTTATTATCGTTTGAACAGAACACGACAAAAGCATTAGACAAAAGTGTCAGTCAGGTTATCAAATATTATTGAAAAACTAATATTTCATTTTGTCTATTAAAAGAAAACAGCCACAGTCACAGCAACAATAAAAATAACCAAAAGAAATAAGCAAAAAATGAAAAAAAAACGGAAGAAAAGTATTTTTTCTAATGTTAAAATCTTGAGAAAACTTTATAGACAACTTAGTTTAACAAGTAAATTTAAAGTAAATACAAACTTAACTACGACCTTGTATTCAAATAAAGTATTGAAGTTAATCAATATTGATTAAAGGAGTCAAAGCTTAGAAAGGCCATTATGATGTGGCTTTTAATGGTAATAAAATTGTCATTTAATGAGAAAAACTAAGTTGGAATAGTTTTAAAAAACAATAAAAATAATTTATTATTTCAACAGCTGTATTATTATTTGTTTGGTAAATTCTTTAGTTTATTAAACTGTCAGTCTAAGTTTCGTAAATATTTAAAAAAAGACACTAAATGTTAATGCGCCACCTGACTCAACCCATCATTCAAATATTTCCAAAAACTTTTATCTGCTGCGCAGCAATCTGACAGCGACAGTGTCAATGGCCAATTTAAGGCATTCAAACAACAACCCAAATTCTGGAAGATTTTATATAATTTCTAATATTAAAGAGATCATTTTGAAATAAACATTAATATTTCTTCATACAAATGACCTTAAAATGTATGAGTTTATTTCACATCAGTTCATGTTGAAAATAAAAGACATGGAAAATATTCTTGCACGAATTGTATGTAAAATTGTTCGAAAAAATGCATTGTTTTGATCATGTTGTTTGACATTGTTGTGATGATCTGTCATTTCAAAGAGATTTTATGGAGAACAGAAGATCACAAAAAAGTACTGACAACAGATTAACATATCAGTTTCAATTGTATTTATTTGATGTTGACTGTTGGCTTGTTCTTTTCAACATATGCAAAATATTACACAGATCTTTTTTTAGGATTTTTATTTATTTTTTTTTTATTTCAGTGTTTGTGTTGTGTGTGTGTTTTATTGTTTAGTCCATTACTATTCGCATTATATCATCAACTTTTTAGCCCATCTTACACAACCTTAACCCAAATGAATGATGATCAATGTGCTTAAAAGATCTGAGAATTTATAAAGTGACACAATATAAAATAGTAAGCATGAGTTTTAAATCAAAGTATCTCGTAGTCGTGCAATGAAAGTTACAGGTTTCTTTTTATTTTGTGTCATGAATGGAATTGGAAATGGAAATGTAAACAACACTTTTTTTAAGATTTAGTTTTGCTAAGAAAAGGTCTAAAATTGAAAGTGTGCTATCTACGGCACCCACCCAGGTTTAGCTCTGTTCCAATTTAGAACAAGAAAGCAACGACGAAAAATTTTATTCATTACAAATTAACTACAAGGTTCAAATTGTTGCAGATATCTTCCATACTCCAAAGTGTGGAGTTAAAGATTAAATTTGTATTTGTTGATGTTCAGATGAAGACGATGTGTTCATTTTGTCATTTAGCAGTGGTAATTTTGATTTATTTCACTTACTATTTGGAATTCACATATATGAAATTTGGGCCTATAATGAACGAAATTTTCCTCGACCGTGATCGTAAAAGTTAATCGATGTAATTTTCATTTGGAATTATAGCTTGTTTAAAATATCATATTCCTATTTGCTGAGACTGCTGCAGTGCTTCCAAGTTAAAAATCGTCATAAAAAAAACTAAAAAGCGGAGGTCTTATTTCTCTTTTGTTCTGTTCTCCTTACATGAAAGTATTGATTACAAGTAAGCATTTCAATTACTCCAACTCGTTTTATAGTAGAATAAGAACCGAAATTTCATTATGATCTTAAAGAATTCAATTTGATATGAAAACACATCTCAAAAAGTATTTGATTTATCAGGACTGGATACCCGTGTATAATAAATGATAATAGGATCACCTATTCCTTATGAAAGGCGTGTTCCATTTATTTTTAGAAAAGTAATTACTTAACGATCCCCAAAATAATTTAACTATTTTATCAATCGGGAAAAATACCATCATTATGAAAAGTAAAGATAACTAGACACGATAAAAATACTTATCAAACATTGTGATAGTGAATATATTCTCCGATAAGCCGATAATTCTTTATCGATTAGCCAATTCATGCCATATAAGAGTACCGGGTGCCAGTGTCATACTAAATACTTTTGAACCACTTCATTTAGTATTTTGCGTTTTACTTTGAAAAGCAAAAAATTACCTTTAAAATCTGGTAACATTGTATTTGGCATGTTCTTATAATCATAAACTATTTAAATACATAATATCAGAAGAAAAAACTGCTCAACGAACTATTATTTTTTTACTTTTAAGAACGTATTCTGTTTTATTTTTAGCATTTTATCAGCTTTTTCTTGAAGTTAGAAGACTTAGCCTTAAAATTTTATTGAAGATCTGGTAACAATGATTTCAGGTACAGTTGCAAGCAAAAAATACAACACAAATGTTGGGATGTACGGTAAATTAAACGAAGTAAGTTTACTTGCAAAACAACGCAAGAAATGACTTTTAAGCATTGGTCAGCTCAACATGTCCAAGATCCCATGGAGCAACAAAAGCAAGTTTCAATTTCGTTTGCAGATAACGATCGTTAAAATTGTGTACATTCGGGTTTAAATCTCTATTTTCTCTGAGATATTATTAGATAAATGTAATATATTTTAATTGAGGTGCTAAAATACTTCATCACAATTTTTTTTTTAATTTCATCGAGCCTTCTAAAAAATGGTGGTTTGTATTCCATTTCGATCACTATCTTCACCAGCCAATAAATTGTTAAAAATATTTCGTCTGCAGACACGGTCCTGTTACAGTTTTATTATATTACAGTTTTATTAACTTTTTCAACAATAAGTAATTTCAACATAGTAACCTATGTCATATAAGTCATATAAGTCATATAAGCCTAAGTTAAATAAAATTTTAAAACAGAAAAGAATAAAGTTCCAAACCCTAAGGCCCTTTACGAGTATCGCTTCGATATCCACCGAGTTATCTCAAATCCTAAAAGTATGCTTTAATTCATATGTTTTAAATAAGTTAAGTTAACATCACATTTTCGTTGCCAGATGAGTTTAGTGCGAAATCGTTCAATTTTACAATAAATCTGCTAAATCTTGAAAACTTTTTCAAATCGCCAAAAATTCATCGGCGTTAGATTTCAGTATTTTTAATTAAATTTATGGCTTTTTTGCGGTGCTTATAGTGAATTATTACATTTTGCGCAGTACCCTCAGTATCCTAGTCCAACTTGCACTTGGTCGCTTTATTTGCTTAAGATGTCACCTACCTGCTCTTAACACTACTTCTCTCGTAAAATTCTAGTAGTTTGTTGTGTTTAACTTAAAAAATTTTAAATATGTAAAATATGTTTTTATGCACATATTTTACAAACGAATATAATTTCAAAAGTACAAATATTCACTTCTTGTATGCAAAGAGTGACTTCAGTTTGACATGACAGATCTCAATACTGACATTGAGTAGAGTAGGGGCACATTGATTGACACAATATTAGCATACACCTTGTAGACAATCATAAGAAAATTCGTGAGGCAAACATAAATAAAGTTTTCTTTTAATAAAATATTTTTTTTAAGACCAACTTGCATATTTTGTGAATAATGTTGATAAGACTTGTTGGGCACAAAGAACAAATCAAAATAAAGTACCAAAGGTCAGGGCTGAATTGTCAGTTTTATCTTAATTTAAAGAGATTTATTTATGTTTTAAACACTTCTTTGCTTAAACTCAACTTCAAAAAGTTCATCAATTTATTGGTGCAGCTAATTGAAACAAAATAGCTTTAAATATAAATTTATTAAGTTTTCAAAATTCTATAGTCTATAAAACATTAATCACACACGCCTGGTGTTTAAGGTGGATTCATTTGATGAAAAAATGCATAAATAAATAAACAAATGATTTTTATCATAAGCAGTTTTTGACACACAATGATGATAAAGACGATGATGTACAGAAATCTTTTTTATTGCTGTTTTCAATATTCATTATTATTATTTATTTTAAAAATGATTCATCGCCAAGTTATCGGACATACAGTTTGTTGTTGTTGTTTTATTTAAACAACAACATCTGAGTTTTGTAACAAATTACTTTTATTTAAACATTTGACAAATTTACACTAACATGAAAATTTATTAATAAAACATTATTATAAGCAAATAAAAAATACAATAAAAACACACTTAAATACAAAACAAAATGCACAAAATATGTGTGAATTGTGTTAAAAAAATTCACAACAACAACTACATTATCAACGCGTATAAAAATAAATATTTTTTATAAAAAAAACTAAAGAAATGCAAGTAACTTGTCACAATATGTTGTATTTGTCATTTGTCAAACGAGGTGATACAATATCTTGTGTTAAGAAAATAAAACTTCAATTTGTGTAAAAACATTTAAACATACGACAACTAACTATAAAGATATTCTCATATGACAGAAACAACGTTTACACATATGTATGAATATAGCAGACTAGACAGACATACAGACAAACGAGTGCTATTGCAACTATGGCTCTTAAATACTAGCACTCGCTCAATGCAACAGCTATTAACAAATTGCCATTAAACTACATAAACTGAAAACAAATTTGAACAAAGGAAAAAAATATAAGAAATATACAAAGAAGAAGATGTTTATAAAAGATGATTGTTTAAATTATTTTGAAGTATTGTTTTTTAGATGTTTGTTAAAAAAAATTATTTAAAAGGTGCGATAATTGATTTCATGTCACCATCAAAATCTGGTCATATATCACGCATGACTACTCAGTAATAATACTACTTCGCAACAAGGTCCATTTTTTCTAAAATACGGCAACTGAGTTTTTAAAGTTTAAGTCTGTGTTTTTCTATGACGGGTTAAATTGTTTATGACCGTCCAATTTATGGTATAGGTCGTGTTTAGCAGGTTTATATAAAAACATAAGCTCTTGAATATCTGTTACATTGAACCAAATTTCGTAGGAAATATTAACGAATAGTTAATATTTTATAGTTGAACCTTAACGACAAAAACAGTTAAATCAGCTTAATTTTTATTCAAATCTATAAACGGTTTATTCATATGAATATTCAAATCAAAGTATTTATTTTGCTGAAAACATATTTCAATAAAACCTTACAAAAAACTGGTAAAAAATTTAAATAAAATTCTGTTAAATTAACAAAAAATTTAGTCAAAACAGTAGTTACAGATTCTATGAAAAACAACCCATAAAATTAGTTAAATTTACATCCCTAAAAGAAGAAGTGAAGTTGTGTGGTTTGACTTAATTTTCTTTTATTTTACAAAGTTTTTTTATTTTATTAAAGGCATCTAGAACTGAAGAAAATTCAATATTTTAACATGAATAAAGCCCTTTGAAATTGAGGAAATTTTGTTAAATTTAATTTCAGAAAAATTATTTGAGTTGACATACATATGTATGTATGTATAAAATAGAAAATTTGTTCCATAATAATAAAATATGTTTGCGGTCAATTACGGCAAGTTCTTGGAAATTAAATCTAGACGAATAAATTTTTCGATCAGATATTAAACTATTAGCGATGAGGAACATAATTATTGAAGAAAAAAAGCATTAAACCAAAATGGCCGCGTTTTATTCCTCATAAAGTAGTAATAAAGCTTTTAAGCTTTTTGTTTTCAGATTATGTTACAGATTTTTATCTAATGATGATACAAAATATTTATCGTAAAGATTAAAGATACAAATTGAATAAAAAGTATTTAATAATTTTAGTTACATTAACTACATTTTAGCATATATATTTACACCCTATTAAATAACGAAAAGAAAATAGAAATTTTAACATGGGTTTTCAAATTTACCACTCCCGATTTTACTGAAACATTTTCTATTTTTATATTCGTTCACCCTGAATCCAAATATAATTGAAAAAAATTTTAATTTTAAAAATTCTATCTCTTATAGGTTTTTAAGAAAATATTGCATATGCCCTCGAGTATGAAATATATTTTTGTTCCAGTTTGTCATTTCACCATTAGTAGATGAATAAATTGCTCCTTAAACTTCTTTTATATTTGTTATATACTTCGGATATCCCAACTAGCAAACGAGTCCACACGTCAACATTTGTTAACGACAGCGTTTTAAGCATTTGTAAAAGTCGCCAAGAAGCTATACGATACAAAAATGGTGGAAAAATGGAGAATTAAGATGAATGAACGTTTACGTAGGAATGCACCATTTTGTGATCCGAAACCTCCCCTACACTCTTATACCCCATTATATATCCCTCAGGATCCACCACTGTGCACCAGAAATATTTGACTGATTTATGAACAAAATAATTTTACAAAAGTTTTTGTTTCTCATTATTTGCTGTCATAACAAATGTACCAAAATATTTTCAAGAGATACAACCCTGTGATTGAAAAACAGACATACAATATTAATAGGATTTCTGGGTACCTTTTCAACACGGAATCCTATAAGTACGAAGTATTTATTATACATACTAACAAATTATAAACAATTTAAAAGCAAGTTTACATATAAAAAAACAAGAAGAAAATACATTTAAAGTTTTTCGTTTAATTTAAATAAAATAAAATTAGTCTCCGATCTAAATGAAAATGGAATGTCGATTACGTTACCGTTATTCTTTCCGTTGCCAAGCTCGTGTTCTGCAACAACAAATTCTAATAAATTCATGAAACAATAAAATATATTCACGTCATATTGACCCCATGACCTATAACCATCAAAAGTGATTAGAAATCTAAACGAGCACCCTCACGTGACTAGTCTCGCATAAAAAACAATATTTTGGTTAGAAAAAACATTTGTCAACATTTCCAATAAATAAAGAAGTATTGTTCAATAAAGGGAAAGATCAGACCAGACAAGACAATAGAAGAGAAGTAAAAAAAAACGAAATAACACAACTTTAAACGAACGTAAATAAATTTATGAACAACAAGCTACCAATATTTCGTCATACTTTTTAATAATAAGCAAACAACTGTCATATTTGATTATGGCACTATTTAAAAAAGTTTGAGTATATTTTTTGACTCTAGCAAAGAAAACCATAAAGCACACGTCCAAAGCGAAGACGTTGCAAAACAGCCGTTATTACCACCATTATATCCTTTCCTTTACTCATTTCGCATTTTGTATTTATGTTTAAATATCGCTACTTTGCTTATTAAACGCCCCCTCATTATAGTCAACGCGTTTTGGACGCCCCTAGTATTAACGGAAGCACACTTTCATGCAAACTCTAGTACTATGTGTCTTGTAAGACGGCTAAATGCAGTCAGTTTAAACCTCTGAAAATTTTAAATTTTTGTTCATAGAACCAAATGTAACGGTAAATTGTTTGCGAACAAATACTAAAAATTATTTGCCACAATCAACAATACGAACAATATACAATAAATACTAGTTCTTGTATTTTTCGTCTTGTTAAACAATAAAAGTGGGCTTGTGGCATTTGCTTGTTTTTAGTGCTTTTTAGTTGCTTTTTTCCATAATTTTTTGGGGTAAAACATAAATATTTGTTGTGTATAGAATTATAACAGACAACAAAGTTAAAAAAACAAATCAAAGAAATTGAAGTTTTTGGATGGCGGTGTTTTTGAATGAAAAATTTGTAATTTTTATTTTGCATCAATGACAAGTTGTACGGCCACATGTTTAAAGCAAAGTCGAATTTCTTCAAAAATTTATAGTTGATATTTGGATATTTTTATTTAAAAGTTAAAAATCCACAGGGATTTAAGTTATTTTGCGAAGCTGAGGAGCATGACAGCTATTTTTATAATTAAACTAAAGGTAATAAACCTGAATTTCATTTAGTCATCATAGATTTTCCGTTTTACCGGTCTTTTGCTTAATTATAAACGAACCGGTTTCAAATAATTCTGCATGCTGTATTTCCGTCATTTTTTTGCCGAAAATACATTTTTAAGTTTTAGATTAAATAAAATGTTGTTTTTTGCATTTAAACTACATTACTATTTTTGTATTTTTACCGCTTCCTTTTTTACATTTTTGGTATTCCATACACAAAGGGTAAAAAAAATCTTCTTATTATCTCTTCGGTGTCAGTCCGTGTCTAACAGGGTCTATATCTTAACCCATAATACTACATACATATTCCACTAATAATTGAAATTTTATTATTATTTTCAAAATGTTCACAATGTTCACACTACAATTAAAAAACCTACGCCGACTTCCAAAAAATCAGTTGCATATCTTTACGATGAAATATTAAAAATAAAATAAATTTTGCGGTGTTTTTATTGCTTACTTTATGTAGGTACGAAAATAAGTGTTGTTAACTACCTAAATAGGAAAATAGGTCTCGGGTACTGTCCCGATTTATTCTTCTTGTTTTAAGAGACTTTAATTCAAGATTCAGATCTTGATAAAAGTGCAAGCAGTTTAAAGGCTGCATCAATGAACAGTCAGTCTGTCATTTTTCATTCTGCGCAATAGTTTCGGAGATATGAAATATTTAAAAAAAAAATAATGTAACTATCTCGCGCTTTTTCTGATTTCCTATACTTGAGTATAAGGAAAAAATATTCTGCTGGCGTAACGTCGACACACATACACTATATACATACATTTATTGCTTTTTTTAAATTTCAACAATGAAACTCAAATGAGTTGCCTCCCAGCGATAAAACTAAAACGTGCCTTCTCAAGGCCCTTCTATGAACTTTTTTATCCAATTTTTATTTTCAAAGTTCAAAATCAGAAATTAAGGAGTTAAAAAGTACAGGCGAATCATAATCAACAAAACTCAATTTAAAGACTTTTTAACATTTCTTCATTAGAAAAACTTTCAAGTAGTTTATTACAAAAATCCTGCTACGGAAAGCCTTATTAGAGATTTAAGAGATTTAATTAAACCCTTTCAGCAGACTGGGTTACATGATTAATCCCAGCAGAAGCGAGTACGCAAGGTCTGCTGCGCAATAACAACGTATGTATGTAAAAATTATATAAGTACTTCTAAAGAAAAAGTAAAGAGTAAAGAAGCATTAATTTGTATCATTGCAGATGCGTAAAGTGACAATTATCTTTTTTAACAACTTCTCCAAATTGTGACAATAATAAATTGGAAAAATATTGTTTATTTATTGTGCTTGAATTAATAAAGAATCGATGATCATAATAACTTCACTTGTTGATATATTTTATATTTCTTGTATCTTCTCACATTTTTATATAAATAACTCTCATGTTTTAAAATAAATATTAAACTTTTGTGGATGTTCTGGGAGGACATTTGTAAGGACCAGCTTTTAGTTTTTGCAAAGAATAAAATTATATTAAATTATGTTTTGATAATTAAAATCTGTACTTTGAGTATAAGATTAGAAAAAGCCCGACAGCAACTAATCAGGAAAATTTTCAGCACAGACACAAAATATAAAAAATCAATTCGATTTATTTGTTTAACCGTTAATTAAGTGTTAGGTGTATTTTAACATATTGTTTTAGTATCAGGAAAATTTCTTAGAAACTGCATTAAAAAACAAAGTGGCTAAATTATAGTTTGACACGTTATTTCTGTCTGTCTCTCGTTTTATTTTTACAAAGTGAGCATCACCGGTGCAAGAAATCCCATTAAAAGGATTTTTTTTATTTTCTAAACTCACCAAATTTTATGACTTTTTGGGTTTTTGTTCAAGTGGGATAGATTGTTGTTTTGAAATTATTGCCTTTTGTAAACACGAAAATTGAGAGATTTCTTTCTATTTGATTGTTTGAAATAAAACTCGCTTACGCCTAGTAACGCCTGGTGTTTGATGTGTCCATTATTGAGCAGGGGCAAATTTGTCAATAATTATAATTTCTTTATTATTAAAAAGTTTAAAGTACAAAATAAAATATGTAGTTTGAATTTTTAATTAAATATTAAAAAACTCAGTTTAAACAAACATAGCACAAATGCTGAGTGGGTAAAAAAAATTTTTTTTTTAAGATTTTTTTTTATTCACCAATTTTTTTAATACCGTTTACATTCATAATCCTCCGTAGTTTTGTTACGGCGGTATTTGTATTCATTAAGTACCTATTGCCTAAAATTTAATTGCAAACATTGTTGTTAATACACTCTCTTATGTAGTCTAATGATAAATTTGTTAGACGAATGTGCACAAACTTAAAAAATGTGCTATTTTTAAATTTCTGTAAAAAGAAAAAAGCAGAAAGAAACTTTTTAACTACAAACGTTGTCAAAAGTACATCAATCACGAAGGAAAATATCTATCTAAATGGAATTTCCGATTAAACTTAAAATTAATTATCTCTCATTTAATTAAAGTGTATTTAAGCATATCAACTACGAGCCACACACACACACTTAGAAAATCATCAACACACATGCAAACATGCTTACAAAGGCACACTCATGGATACCCAACTCAATACGCTTTATTTCACAAGATGTTTTTTTTTTTGTTTTTGTTGAAAACCAAAATACGCGCCAACTTTCGATATGAAGTTTGGATGTTTTTTGAAATTACCATGTGCCACAAAATGTACGACAACTAGTGACTACATTAAACTAAACTATATACATATTTACAAACACACATGTAGATACTTTTTATTATGTAATTTGTTTTTGTATCTTTAAATAAAAAAACTCTTTGAAAGTTTAAAGAAAAACAAACTCAAAGAGTTGTAGAAGTATCAAAGCAAATGTCGAAGTAGAGACATAAAAGACGAGAAACTAAAACTAATGACCACCTCATAATACAGTAGACAGTAACCAGACTACATACAACCGACAACAACAAATGCCAGCACAATCTTGCAACAGCAACAACAAGAACACTCATGTACATGCTGGGCCACAAAACATACTTCAACCCAAGCAACCATCATCCATCACTCAAGTTTGTGTTTAAGGTTCTTCAAATGTGTTTTTGGTAGAGAACAGCAAGTCAGTCATTCGGTCAGGCAGCCAGCAATAAGCAAGGAATTTTCCAACAAAACAATAATTGTAATAATGGACAGGTTGGAGGATGTTTTAGTTTTAAGTTGGATTAAGAAAGCAATATTTGCAAAGAGTGCAAAATACTTGGCAAGGAAACGGAAGTGAATTTAAATTTATAATCACTTTGTGACAAATCGTTGGGGTCTGAATAATTTAAAGACCATTTGCGTAATATTTAGAGCTGCATGCAAGTAAAATTTCATTTGCCTACGTGATATAGGTTTAAGTGGACTAACAAAATTAAGAAGTGCTCTTAAAGGCCAGGATTCACTATCCTACACAATCGTACGATTAAATCACAAAAAAATCTGACAGAATTCTGTCCTACTCAAAAAATGGTTTCAAAATGGCATTGTAAATGCCACACTGTCATACAAGACAAAATTTAGCAACTCTGATCGCATGAAAAAAATACAATTTTATGATTTTTTCAGAAGAGTATCAAATCGTACAGACTGCCGAAAAAAATTTTATATATTGTAAATAAAGATCGTTTCGCTTGAATTTTCACATTAGTCAATAAAAAATAAAAGAGAAAAAAAAATTCTAATTAAATAAATAATTAAATCAATTAATTGTTTAATTAAATTTTAATCGAAAACTAATTTAAACCTTTAATTGGTGAAAATATTTTTGTCTGTGTTCCTATTTGTGCTATTAAAATTATATATGGAAGATCTTATCGGCTAATTGCCCAAGCTATGTGACAAAGCACAGGTTGAAGGAGGACTATTTTGCATCCGTCGTATCTCCTACTCCTCCCAGCTTTATAGACTACTGCTTAAATCCTCTGAAGGTCGCCGAATCGTCAAATGAATGGACTGGAAATTTGGTATTGTGTGAAACGTCTAAATCTATCCGATGTCCTCATTTTCTAGTTGGTCCCATAAAATGTTTTCGCATTGTCGAATGCATTAGCTTTTGAAACATGAAAGTCCAAGTTGGTTAGTTGGTCACACTTTTACGAACTATGCAAAACTTATTGTTCAATTACAAAAGAAAACCTTTATGTGATATTTCTCACCTAAGTTACAGAAATGAGGTACAGGTCCGAACCCATTTCAATATTTTATAAAATTTTATTATATATTTTTATACCCTTCACCACAGGTGGAAAGGGTATATATAAGTTTGTCATTCTGTGTGTAATTTCTACAATATTCATTTCCGACCCCATAAAGTATATATATTCTGGATCCTTATACATAGAGATGTTGATTAAGCGATGTCCGTCTGTCCGTCCGTCCGTCTGTCCGTCTGTCCGTCTGTCCGTGTTAGTGTGGTAATGTCATTTGCCAAGGCACCAGAAGAGATACAAAAAATTTAAGCACACCAATCTGTCAGGCATAGTTTCGAAAATTTTGGTATTGCAATTCAGCAACATCGGATCATTCCTTTGGAGGCTACGGGCCAAAAACCACGCCCACATATATTTTTTTACGTTTTTTTTTATTTTTTTTCGGCTTTAGAGATTCTGTTTTGCCTTTTTTTGTCAAATAAATATTAGACTGCGACAGGTAGATCTCAAGGAGTGCATACAGATCTCGGGGGATCAATAACGCCCTGCGAGGGGCGATTTTTGTTTGTTTTTAGATTGGTAGGGTTTTTCTGCTTTGATTAGTATTAGAGACCTTAATAGAAAGCAATACGCATAGAGGTAGCCAATGGACCCACAGGGTACCCACTGATAAATAGGAGCAGTTAAAAGGACCCTCATGTGTCAATATGAGGAAATTTTTTTTTGTAAGGATTTTTTTTTTTGCTTTAGTCTGACCATTCTAACTCAATATAGACTGCAGAAAGGTCCTAAATTTAACAAAAAAAAATTTCAATAAAATTTAAAAAAAAATTTTTTTAAAAAAATTTACAAAAAAAATTTTTACAAAAAAATTTACAAAACATTTTCAAAAAGATATTTAACAGAGAAATATTAAAAAAAATGTTTTTAAAAAAATTTCCAAAAAATTTTCGAATAAAATTTTACAAAAAATTTTTAAAAAATTATTTTTACAAAAAAATTTTACACACAATTTTCAAAATATTAAAACAAAAATTTCAATATTTCTTTGAAAATGAAAATCATGACTGTAACATAACATATAATTAATATTAAGATTATACATATGTATGTATGTGTGTATATAGAGTATATGGTGAAGGGTATAGAAGATTCGGCACGGCCGAATATAGCACTTTTATGTATTTTTTTAATTTTGCTCGAGTTTTTATACTTCGAAAGGACCGTAGAGTAGTTAAGAACTTAACAATTACATTTTGATTATAGAACACCTTCCTCTTAATTAAATGTTTCTTGTATTAATTTATAATTTTTTTACTCTCTACTTTTAGGTACCGTAAATGCCAATGGTGAAACAAAACGACAAAGAACCTCATACACCCGCTATCAAACATTAGAACTCGAAAAAGAATTCCATTTTAATCGTTACCTGACACGACGAAGACGCATTGAAATTGCACATGCTCTCTGTTTAACCGAACGTCAGATTAAAATCTGGTTCCAAAACAGACGCATGAAGTGGAAAAAGGAACACAAAATGGCTTCAATGAATATTGTACCCTATCACATGGGTCCCTACGGTCATCCCTACCATCAATTCGATATTCACCCGTCACAGTTTGCGCATCTGAGCGCATAGGACGCGTGGCACTTTTCGGGTACTGGTTAGAGACTCAACCAGTTGTATCAGGAACCATATCAGGCGGCGGCAGCAGCAAGTGTAGCCGGCGGTTATCAAACACAAAACTCTCAAGATCTTATAGGCGCAGGTGGAGGTGCCAATAGTGCTGCAGGTGGTGTTGTTGGAGGCACAAATGCACTATTTTCCTCTGCCGCAGCCGTGGCGTCATCGACGACGTCAAATGTCGATTGTGTTAAATATCCGCAAGAATTCTGATCTCAAGTTATCATTGGACCGCAACAGAGACTTATGTCATCATCATCGCCATCAGTAATATCATTATCCGATAATTTGGCTGTAGAAGATGATGAAAATTATCAACATACACAAACAAATCATCATAATCACCATCATCATCATCATCTACTACCTCAGAATCAGCTCTGTAAGCAGGAGTTTGATACGAATTCACTTTTAAATGATACAGCCTGCGATGCACGAAATGATACTGAGATCAGTAACGATAACGACTTGTACTGCTGCTGAAAAAGAACGAAAAATTTAAAACTATGACATCAGCCGCTGTTGTTTGTTGAAGAAAACAAAAACACTCAAAAAACAAAGATGTGATCAAAATTATATAAAAGTTCCGAATACAACTGATATGAGCTAAGCTACAGAAACGGCAGCGAACTTTTTTCAGAAAATTGCACAAATTTTAACAACATTGCAGTGTGTAAATGATGAATTTTATTTCGTTTCCATTTACACTACCTTTGAAAGAGTTCGTTGTTTTTGGTTTATAATACTGGTTTAGAATTTTGTTAAAATCCTTTGGATCTTTTTTTTTTGATTTTTTGTAAATCTCTTGTTTTATTTTTAATTATTATTTTCTAAAAAAGATTTTATTAAAAAAAAAATAAAATATTAAAGCCGTCCAGTATGATAAACCAACTCCTTAAATTCTCTAAGCAGTATTCGAAAAGAGCCTTTAGTGTTGTAAGTTAGTGTAAGGATAAGTAAATATTTCATAAGATATTTTTAAGTCTTCTAAAATTGTTTAAGAATCAAAAGCAAATTACAATTTATTAAAAAATTATGAAAATTCGTCACATAACATCAAACAATAAAGATAATGAAGGGAAAAATAATGTATTCAAATTGATTGATTGAATCGTAAATTCTAAAAAGTGTGCATCAAAGTGGCAAGATTTCTTGCATTTTTGTTAAAGTATTTGGTTCTATTTTTTCTCTATCCAATTGATGATGGGGGTAAAAGAAGACTAAAAACTGATAAAGCAACTCAACTACTTACAAGAACTGAATAGCGAACGCGATTTGGTTCCTACTTAACTGACCCCATGTCCCTCATAAGAACTCAACTTTAAGGCAATAGTTGGACCTGACATTGGACGACTGAACTATTAGTAAAACGAACTTAATTTAGGTTTATTTGATTTGCTAGCTCCGATTTCTGCGTTGTCTTGCTGAAATTTTGGTGTGGAGAGCTCTTTAAAACTGTCAATTAAAGTTAAAGGATTTGCTCAAACATAATAACACTTGATCTAAACGCACCCGAAACCTTTTCAAAAAGACATAGTAAACGTCAGACTACTGAAAGTGCAAGTTGTCTGATCTTGATTGTTTGTCAGAAAAGGTGAACCGATATTTTTCAAGATTAGGCAAAGTTATTCCTTATGTCATTTTGTGTCAAATTGAGCAATGAACTTATCATTTTGATGCATTCCACGTAAAATATACAAGGCAGCAGAATTAGAAAACATACGATGCAATAGTTGTGTCAAATAAAATATCAAAATATAAAGCATCAAGGCTACTTAAAATGCAATCGTAAACACATCACCTCTTATAGTCGATCTTAAATAAGCGCTCAAAGCGCAACGCTGTCTAGCGCCTAGCTAAATAAGATCGCAACGCTTTGTCATGAACAGTAATGTTAACTTATTTGTTTAATAAAATCGCTAGATAAAGAAAAAATTAACTAAAATCATCACTTTACCAAAAAAAAAAAAACAATTACAGTTTGTTTGCAGACAACTTCACTACTTGTATATAACTAGATGAGAATATTTGACTCTTACTTATCACACAGCTCGTCTATTTAGGTTTGGCTGTAAGTTGCGTTGATGGATGCATCGTATGTACTTGTCAATGCTCTAGACCCTGAACTACAGGGTGTCTGCCGGGAAGGTATACTACTTTGTTTGTTTCCATTGTATTGTATGCGATGTGGCACCGTCTTGTTAATACCTCATGTTAATCAAGCCCAAAGCATGCAGTTCATGCAATCATATCACAGTTACCGTTTCGCCGTTTTCATTTTCAAAGAAGTAAGGTCCAATGATTCCTCCTGACCAAATTGCACACCAGACTGTCACTTTTAATGGATGCAAAGGTGACTAATGAATAATTTGCCCATAACTTACTATTCTGTTCATTCACATATCCATTCAAATGAAAATGTGCCTCGTCACTCATTATGACTTTTTCAAGAAAATCGGGGTTGTCATGGGCGAGCTGTTTTAACGATTAAAACACGTTGGTTTATCGAATATTTTTCCATAATAAATTTGCCACGTGCCTACTTCATGACTGCCAAATATAAACTGTCAAGACTAATGTTGACCAAAATGGCGGCAAAACAAAGTGGTATCTTCCCGGCGGACACCCTGTATATACATACATATGTATTTACATATATTCCATTTCAATCAATATTGAACCTTGAGATTTATCAAATTCCTTCAAAATTATTTCAGATAAATTTTATGTTGACCCTTAATCATATTTAAATATTAAAAAAACAATTTAAAACGCTAACATATCACAAAATACAAATGATTTAATGATGACTATTTATTTTATTTATTCATTTTTAAATCGACTTTTTTATTATTTATGTTTTTATTATTTATGTTTAAACGAAAGAATTGTTTTTTATTTTTACATAATTATAAAAAATATTATTGACAAACCTATTCACACTTATAAATAAACCATAATGTAATTTGCTTAAATTCTTTTTCTTTAGTTCTTAAGATGATTTTACTTTTGCTCAGTGAAATTACACATCTCACAAAGCGGAGTCCAGTGTTTGATGCAATGGTCAAAAAATGGACAAAAGTGCAAGTGCATAATATCATAGCTTTTTTATGAAATCCAACAACAAAATATCTATTGCTTTTGTTAAATTAGAATAATAAAATGCATTTGCACTTTCGCAGGACCATTTGCATTAACCACTGAATACCGCTAATGTTTCAAATATTTTGCTTTTAAATTTTTTATTTTGCTTTCTCCCTTTTTGAATTTCAGTTTATTCTCCACTTAACAAGTGTTTTACGATACATAAGGAAAGTCTCCAATGTTCACAATGGTTGTTGTATTTGCTAATTATTTTTAACATTTAATTAATTTCATCAAAGCGCCGTCAGAGGTCGTAACTACAACATCATCTGTCCCAGCAAACAATAATTGTGTATGTACTAAGTATTCATAAGAATTTTCTTTAAAATCCCCAAATATGGCAAATATGGTTAGGATCAGAAGTCTCGAAAGGTCATGTTTTATGTTTCCACGTATCCGTTTACAATTTTAAACATTATTTTTTAATAATTTGTGTGCACGCGCATTGTATTTTAGCTTATTTTACCTTATCGTTTAGCCCATAGATAACGCCAACATTGTTTACCCTATTTGCAGCTGACACAATTATAAGTATTTAATTATCATAAAAAATTAATAGCAAATATTCGAGTCAGTGAATATGTACAAACTATTAAAACTATTTCGATATTTAGCTGATATTGTCAACGAAATATTTAACATTTACAAATGGTACAATGTAATATATCGATTTTTAATTTAGAAAAAACAATCAACTAATTTTCTTACTCAGTTAAATCGTTTGTAAAAGTTAGGTTTTACACAATTATAACCTGAATTTGGTGTTATAAATACTAGGATTTTTTTTAATCAATTTATTTTTTCATAGAGATTTTTTAACGTTAAATGTTCCGTTTTATAAAGTTAGATATTTTCAACATTAAGAATATTAAAATTATTAGACGAACTATTTTATTAACATGCAATTGTCTAAAATGAAATTTTAAATATGTTCCTTAAAAGTGAACCACCTAATTTGTTAAAAATATTTTTTCCACTTAGAAAGAAATTAACGAACTTTAGCCTGACTTCAAAAAATAATTTGCATGTTAGATACTTTTCAATCATATTCCCCTAAAACTTTAAGTTTTGCTTTCATAAAAAAATTATGATACGAACATACAAACTTGAAAAAAATGGAAAATTACAGATTCGTAACGCAACATTGGTCCACAATGAATGAACGTTTTAAAAATGATGATTTTCAAAAAAACGATTACTGTTAATTTTGGGACAATTTTAGTCAGCGCACCCCTATAAAATTTATTTCTAAAATAATTTTATTCTAATTGGTATTTAAAATTTAATATTTATTTATATTTTCCCAAACCTAATAAAGAGTATTTGTTTAAATTTATAAATTCCTTTTACTAAAATATGTATTAAAAATTGTTTTGTTAAAAAGATTTTGTAATCTCTTTTTTTAAACTTAATGCTAAAAGTATTAAAGATTATTGTTTTGATTTGAATAATTTCAAATAAAATTATATTGTACAATAAAAACAAATCTTTAAAAAAGTTATGTTTGCAAAATTGAAGCTTACATTTTTTATAATCCTAATAAACTTGATAATTTTGTCCTGCACCTCGTTAAATCTTTCGTTTTATTTTACAAAAATGTTACTTTAAAAATTCCATGTTTTTGTTATTAATTTTTTCCTACAAATGCTTTATGTTTTTAAACATTTTTTAAATTATAAATTTTTAAATATTATTACAATTAAATTAAAAAATAATTATTAAATAACAAAAAAACAAATTCGGATACACAGGGCCGATATAATATTGATTTTGTTTAAATATTTTTTTATATTTTTAATAGAGATGCAATAATTTTGTTTAAATAATTATTTTCTTAAAAAAATAAAAATAATTGGCAATAGATGTATGTAAAAATGTTAATAGTTTATTAATAAAATGTCAAATAAAAGTAGTTTATAAGTAGGTTTTATTAATTGAATAAGAAAAACATCAGGTTTATTGTTGTTTAAATATAAAAATTAGTATAAAAAATTAATTATTATATACCATTAGTTTAATATATCCAGACAAACTTACAAATATGGGTACGATTTAAAAATATAAAACAAAAAATTTATTTAAACAAATATGGCAGGAGAAACTTGTTAAAAAAACTAGTTCAAGAACGTTAGAAGCTCTACCGGTTGTTTTCTTTGGTTTAATGATGTAATTACAAATTAGTTGTTACAAATTCTCACGTAGTTACGAAACAACTTTCTAAAGTAATAGATTATAAAGAAATTAATTATGAACTATATTTTGGATCAAACTAAACTATAATCTAACAACTTTAAATATTGCGATAAATATTGATCAATTTCTTATCACCTTTTTCTTATCGACCGTTAAATTGAGACAAATTTTTTTTGGGAAAAAATAAATAACGAGTCCAACTTTACGCAGAAGTTTTTGAACTAGTTGTGGCATTGCCACAGTTTTTCCTGAAATCATTTATATTGAAGTAATTTAAAATAAAAAGAAATCACTATCTTTAATTAAAAAAAGAGATTAAAAAGAAAATAAAATAGATATAATAATTGTATAAGGTTAGTGCATCATTTTAAATTACTTAAGTTTTTATTATTTTTATTTCAAATAACTTTCAGTTTTCCTATAACAAAAATTAAATTTAAACAAAAGAAAAATATTTTCTCCTTTAACCCTAATCATACACAAACTAGTAAATATTATAGCACAAATTTATTGTTTTTATTTTTTTAATTAAAAAAATATATATGTAATTTAATTTTGTCATAAACAAATTAATTATTATTAAGAAATGGGCATCTCCCACTTAAGCTCGTAAATTATAAGACATCCATCCCAAGTTTTCTTGATAAAGAAAAAATACAAAAATTATACTTTATTAAAATAAAAAATTGCAGAATTTTTATAGCAAAATTAAGCTGCATTCCATGTAAAAGTAACAAATGCAACAAATATGTTTAAATAAATTATTAAAAACATATTTTTATCATCACTTGTAAATGTACGAAAGAGTAAAAACCATTTTATATTTAATTTATTTATAAGGAAATAAATAAAATTAAATAAAAACAACAAATGTACTTTAGTTTCGCAATATGTTAAAACAACAACAATTTACTATAATAATTAAAATAATTAAATATAAATAAATTAATATGTTGATATAAAAAAATATATAATAAAATGCAAACAAAACAACAAAAAGATAAATAAAACCATTATTTTAAAAAGTAAAAAATCAAACTTGTGATTTAATTTTTTTATCGGATTTTTTTTAGCTTTGATATCAATAGAAAATTTATATTTCGAAATCTTTTATTAATATCTTATCAGGTTTCTAGTTTAAATCACTATAGACAGCTTGTAGAACGTTGGATGTTTAATTCCTAAAGTACAGCTTTTAATTGCTATTCAAGCGAGAAAAAAACTTTAGTTAAATCATATAATATGTTTTACATTTCAAGTATAAACTCAAAAATTTGTAGTATAAACACAAAAATTTGTAACAAAAATTTAAACAAAAAAGCGTTTACGCCAAGCAATTGAAGTTTCACAAAAAATCTTAATTTTATTTAATAAATTGCACCAAAATTGAGATTTCATAAAATTTCTCTACAAATTATCTAAAATTGGTTTTCGCCAAACAAATCGATATTTTACCAGAAGTTTTTATTTTTTATTTAGCTGTTACTATAAAATTAAAAATTTTCAATTTGATAAAAAAAAAAATCAAAACTTCACACAAAACTTTAAATTTCACAAAAAAAAATAATTTTCAAAAATATTGACCAAAAGTTTAAGAATTCTTTTAAAATCGAGATTGTCACAATAAAACCCGAGGAGCAGTAATAAATTGAATTTTTCAAAAAATTATTTGATATAAAAATTTCTGAACAAATGGTAATATTTTGAATCACTAGGTTGAATGATATATAAGATTACTTATGTTAGTATTGGTAACTTGGAGCGATAATTTTGATGTGAATTCCATCCCCGACGACAAAATTTACAACTATTAAGAGCTTATGTTTTCTAAAAATTTTTTAAATATTTTTTAACTGACGGCTTTGCTAAAATAGCCTTTTTAGCCTCATTAGCATTATTATTTACTTTTTAAGTTTTTAATTGCATGTGTAAACATGCATGCAACTTGCAAGATTTTCGTATATTTCTCCGCCATGTTGGTAGATAATACCTATACAAAACTTGTATGCTAATTGCATGTGTAAAGGCAGCGTTAGCAAGACATTTTTCCTACAAGTGATTTTTTGACAAATCTTGCAAGTTATTTAACTGTCAAAAAGAAAAAAAGAATGTCAAAAAGATAAACAGTGTTGCCAGAAAAGTTTTATTTAAAAAAGTCAAACGAAATGAATAAAAAATAATTATAGTTTATAATAATAGTAGTATATGTTTTCAAATATTCACTAAAAAGACAGTTGGTGTTATTTTAGAACTTAGATTTCATAAAAAAACAATTATTATTTATTGATGTCTACTGTTTACTTACAAATTAAATGTTGTTGGTAACTTTGGTTTATAAAAGAAAATAAAGGAAACGTCGATTTTTGCAACCTTCTGTGTCGCCGACAATTGACGGAGACGTACTGATTGTGTCAACACTCATTAGAAAAGCTGTATTTCAACTTTCTTGTACGTTGAAAAATACGACGTATAACGTATGACGGATTCTATGTGCCCGGGCCTTAACTTTTGACGTACGTTGAGAGCAGTTGAGAAATATAAATTTCTTTTTGTTTTTCTCTCTCAAATTTTTGTACATAAAAAAAATACAACAAAATAAATAAATTAAATACAGTAAAGTGGTGAAAAAAGCTTTTCAAGTGTTTTTTTTCCTAATTTAATCCGTCAACAAAGCACTCATTGTTACTTTGATTTCAGTTGAGTACGTTAAAGTTATCGTATGACGGATTCTATGTGCCCCGGCCTTAACACTAAAACGCCTTGAATTTAATACAATCAGAATTATGTAT
Source organism: Phasia obesa (assembly GCA_949628195.1). NCBI lineage: Eukaryota > Metazoa > Arthropoda > Insecta > Diptera > Tachinidae > Phasia > Phasia obesa. The sequence continues at coordinate 107,290,043 of OX451215.1, read as the reverse complement.
TAATTTGGAGTAAACATTTGGAGAGATATAAATTTAATACAATACTTTGCAACTATGATTATTTCACAGGTTGCGGTCTTTGATACCCAGAGTCGTTTAACATTGGTGTTACTACTTAACGCTAGATGTCACAAATGATAATATTATGGAGATTTGTTTATAAAGCCGTTTTATCGCAAACACACCATGTGCCCGGGTAGCTCAGTCGGTAGAGCATTGGACTTTTAATCCAAGGGTCCAGGGTTCAAGTCCCTGCTCGGGCGAGAATCTTTTTATTTTGTAATTTTTAATAATATTTTTTATTATTAAAAATTTGTATTTAATTATTTTTCTTTTCAAGCTTTATGTCGTTAATTATTTTTATTCTCGATATTTCGCTACTCCTTTGTATAGTATCATCAGGAAAAATTTAAAAAATTTTACGTTATGAAAATTACAAATTAAAAAAGTATTGAAAAAATATTCTTCAAAGTAACATATTTCATAAAAATTTTTGGTCATAAACTTATTAAAAAAATTTTAAGCAAGTACAAACAATAATTAAATTATTTCTTATTTACTAAATGTCTGTAAATTTGAGCTACATTATCTGTGTCTGCCTTAAAATTAATACTCTGTGTGTTTGGTGTATTAATAATATGTAACATTTCTAATATGTAACGACGTTTATAATTGTTTTCTGAATTTAGTACTGAAACTTTATCAAAATTAGGATAGTGATTTAATTCAGCACAATGAGAAGATAATGTTGTTTTTTTGCGAATTAATAATCCTATATTTTTGGTCTGATTTATGTCCAGCATAGTTTTTAGTTTATTTTTCGTTGTGCCTACATATACTTAATTACCATTTTCATTTTCATTTCCGCTACAAGGTATTTTATATACTACATTTGATAAATCTAGTTTTTGGATTATATCTTTAGTTTTACTGAATAATTTGTTTAGAGTATTTTGAGTCTTAAAAGCCATTTTATATTTAGTATTATCAAAGATTTTAGATTTTTTCAAACGTTCGGATATTTCAGGTACATAAATTAAATACATACATTTTTGGTTCTATAATATCTCTTGTATTTTGATTAATTCTTCTTCTGCTATATTGACTTATTAATCTGTTTATAGGAAAATTATTATCATTTAATATATTCCTAATTTTATTCATATTATTTTTGTGGAATTCTTTATTGCTTATCGTTAGAACTCTATCTATCAAATTTTTAGCTGTATGTTTACTATGTTTTGAGTAATAATTAATTATTCTTCCAGAAGACGTTGGTTTTTGATACAAATCTATTAATAAGTCATTACCACTCCTAATGAGTCAGTATCTAAATATGGGAGTTTCGAATCAGTCTCTATCTCAACTGTAAATTTAATGTTAGGATTAAACTCATTAAATGTCGTTAGTAAACAGTCAATGGCCCTATCGGATATTATAAAGAACAAATCATCTACATATTTTGTCAGTATTATCGGTTTAACAATTAATTTTTCAATACTTATGTCTAGTAATTTCTCCATAACAATATCTGCTACAATTGGGGAAGCAGGAGATCCCATAGGTAGTCCTTTCTCTTGTTTATAAATTTTATTATCGTATTTAAAATATCTGTTATCTTCAATACAAAATTTTAAGATACGTAAAAACAAACTTTTTTCTATACTTGTGTGTCTTTCTATGATATCCCATTTTTCTTCAATAGTACTAATTGCTAAATCAACAGGTATACTTGGAAATAATGACACTACATCTAACGGTATCAACCTTTCGTCATCTTTTATTTTTTGATTTACTATTTTATCTTGAAATTCTAGAGAGTTTTTTATGTTATATTTTTAATGTTCCGTTATCTTTTTTAAAATGTTTGTAATATATTTACATAATTCTTAAGAAAGAGTATTGACACAAGAACAAATTGGTCTTAAAGGAAATCCTTCTTTATGAATTTTTGGTAGTCCATACAATCTAGGTGCATTAGATACATTTGTTTTCAATTTATTTTTGTCTAAAGTTGAAATAATTTTTAATCTGAAGAGCTCTGCAACAAAACCGTTATTTATATTTTGTAATTTGTTAGTGGGATCTCTATTTAATATTTGATAATTTGTGCTATCTTCTAAAATATTATCAAAACGTATGTTATAATCCTGTTTATATATAGCTGCAGAAGCGTTACCTTTATCTGCTTTTAATATAAGTATATCTTTATTCCTTTTTAAAAATCTTTCAGCTTCTTTTACCTTATCTAAAACATATTTATCTCTATTTGTTAATCTCATTTTGTTCAAATGGTTATCAACTATTGTAGTTAATTTTGTTCTTGCTATTTCTTGTTCTTGTTTAGTTTGTAAAGTCTGTATAAAGTCTTCACCATCTGCTATCATCTTTAAAGTTGGGAAACTTTCTTTTTTAACGGGTAATGCGTGCTTTTGACCTAGTGAAAGAACCCACTGTACATCTGAAGGAATATCTAGGTTAGTCTTATTAATAAAAAAATTTTCTTCAAAGTAACATATTTCAAAAAAAATTTTGTCATAAACTTATTAAAAAATTTTTAAACAAGTACAAACAATTAAATTATTTCTTATTTACTCAATGTCTGTAAATTTGAGCTACATTATCTGTGTCTGCCTTAAAATTAATTCTCAGTGTGTTTGGTGTATTAATAATTTCTAACATTTCTAATATGTAACGACGTTTATAATTGTTTTCTCAATTTTTTTTTAATTTGTAATTTTCATAACGTTAAATTTTTAAAATTTTTCCTGATGATGCTACACAAAGGAGTAGCGAAATATCGAGAATAAAAATAAAAATAATTAACGACCTAAAGCTTGAAAATAAAAATAGTTAAATACAAATTATTAAACAGGTCAAATAAACTATAGTAAAATAAAATATAAAAAATATTTTTATTTTTTTTGTCCAAAATCGTGCAGGAATAATTTATTTTTTTCTTCAACGAATCTGTAGCTGCATTATTGCCTAATAAAATTATGCCCACTAAATTGCATGATTTTTTGATAAATAAAAATTGGTCACCAAGTTTGCAAAACCGAGTATAGGGTTTTGCTACCCTTTGGTAGCAAGTATTTTTCAGCATTGCGCTGTGTTATGCTTTCAAGCCGATTCCCTACATTATCTTCAGAAGATAAGAACTTTCTTAAGTTTAGTAATATTTGGACAAAAAAAGATTTATGGTTTTTGCGTAAAGTATCTACAATGTTCGTTGTTTATAATCTTTAGGCATTTGTTTTGAATTAAAAAGGGAAACATAAAGATTTCCATAGATGTGATTGAATTGTTATTATCTGAGTCTGGTTGGTTAAATAAATGATGTTTACAACTAAACACTACCCAAAGAATGCTAAAATAAAATTTTCTTTTTTTTTCTTTAAAAATAATCATCTAATTTGTAAAAAATATTCTTTTAAAATAGAGTATTTTAGATTGCGTTAATATTTTTCATGTGGAAATAATTTGGCTCGTTATTTGCTCCGTTAAAGAGTGGTTTAAAATCTTTCTTATTTTGGTGACAATTATCGGTAGCTCGTGAGCAACTAAACATTTCGTAATTTTTGCTCATATTTGTGTTAGGAAACATTAGGTGTGAATATTTTTAAGTATATACACTGTGCTACCACATATATTTTATCTTGTTACCAGTTTTTTGGCCTGTGTATATGTGTATAATTGATATAAACACATGACGATTTATCGTCATTTGACGATTTTGAGTCCTAAAAATGACATGGTGACGATGGGAACACATGTACCCTCTTGAAAATTGACAACAATAACTTGTTTCGTGATTATTTTTTTCGCGACCAATTTTATTTAAATATTTCGATAGTTAAGACAGTAACTTTTGGGCTAATTATGGCCATTAAGAATTAAACTGATGTAAATAAAACAATTTACTTCGTCTTTCACCTAACGTTTCGTCCATAAGATTGTCGACTTCTTCAGGGGCAGTTTAGATTTTATTAAATTCTATTGAAGAAAGTTTTTCTTATACATATGTACATGTTTAATGAAATATAATTAAAGCTTGACTTACGATTTAGTTTACATCACAATCATGTATTTACTTAGCATTATTAAAATTAATGAACAACACGACACAAAATTACAAATAATAAATAAAATAAATAATTAAAGTAAACAAATCACAACATCAAACAAAAACTATATTACAGAATATTGCAGTTTTGTTTGGTCCTTGTTTTCTTTTGAATTTAGAGCTTTCGATAAACGTTATTGGATTCTTAGGCTCTCTAATGTATGTCTCTTATTTTCTGATCTCTCTTTGTCCTGTATTTTGACGCTCTTAAAATCTATCGTGTGTGTGCTTTCTTTTATATGTGGTGATAAGGCCGCCATCTCTTTTCCCTTCTTAATATCTGCTTCAAGTTCAGCCAATCTTATACCAAGCGATCTTTTTGTTGTTTCAATAAACACTTTTTTACACTAATCTCTTTCATTGCCTAGGCATGTTATTTCATAAACTAGTTCTGGCAATTTCTACTACTTTCAATTACTCGATACAATTCAGTACTTTTCAATTGGGTACTCAATAGTACTCAATACTTCCGTTTATATACTAGCAGAGGAAATTTATCGTCATAGTTGTCAAATATTTTTATAACTTATTTCTAAAAATACTACCGTAAAAGTATTGATTAACTACTTTTGTGTATTTAGTATCTAAAAAAATTATCGAGTATCGAGTACTCGGTACCTACCACTCAATACTTTGCCAGCACTATGATAAACTACATTATCTCTCTTTAATTTGTCAACTTTCGTCTTTTTGCCGGTAAATAAATTGTTTAGTGTTGCATTTGATTTATGTGCTATATTTACGTTCTAATTGTCGATGATGTTCTTCAACGTATTAATTTCTGTCAATCTCGGTATAAATCGTACACTGTAAAAAATTGTTACTTTGGGATCTTCTTTTTCAGAATTTTGATATCTTTTAGGTGTTTTATAATTATGTTGTTTATGACGAAAATTGGATAGTTATTCAATTCGTTAGATTCAATACCATTACGTTAACATCGCACCATTTTTGTATTAAGCAATTCAAGTCAGATTGAAATAAATTAGTCAAGTGCGAGTTAGACTCACACACGTAGGGTTCCGTACTGTGTTCAGTATAATTTAAAAATTCCAGTTTTTTATTTCTTTATGTCTTATGGGACACCCTTAAATTACGTTTTAGTATTTTTTGCTATAGTGGCCGCAGTTATACACTTTTGGTAAAATTTTCAAGAGTATACCTATTATGATTCAAAACTTAGGCCTTACACATACAAAGCACACCACTATCGGAACACCCTTTAATTTTTAGGTTTATTTTTTTAGACTTGTTTATAAAGCGAACTGAGTTTTAATTACTGTTTGTAAATTTTTAGTGTATGCCTCCTACAGTTCAAGAAATAAACACATATTTGTGAATAACACCTCTCTATCGGAACACTGTATAAATTTTAATATTTATTGCTATAGCGGCCACAGATATACACCTTCTGTGAAAATTTCAAGATTCTACCTATTATGGCTCAAAACTTAGGCCTTAAAATTGCAAATAACACCACTATCGGAACACCCTTTAATTTTTAGGTTTATTTTTTAGACTTGTTTATAAAGCGAACTACGTTTTTATAAATTTTTGTAAATTTTTAGTGTATGCCTCCTACAGTTTAAGAAATAAAAATATATTCTTGAATAACACCTCTCTATCGGAACACCCTATAAGTTTTAATTTTTATTGTTATAGCGGCCATCGCTTTAGACCTTCTGTGAAAATTTCAAGAGTCTATCTATTATGGTTCAAAACTTATGCCTTATACATGCATTTCACACCACTATCGGAACACCCTTTAATTTTTAGTTTTATTTTTTATACTTCTTTATATAGTGAACTAAGTTCTAATTACTGTTTGTAAATTTCAAGTGTATCCCTCCTGCAGTTCAAGAAATAAACACATAATCGTGAATAACACCTCTCTATCGGAACACCCTATAAGTTTTAGTATTTGTTGCTATAGCGGCAACAACTATACATCATCTGTGAAAATTTCAAGAGTCTACCTATTACGGTTCCAGAGATAAAAGGCGCTGACAGACGGACAGACGGACAGACATTGTAGCGAAAACAATAGGGTTTCGTTTTTACACTTTGTGTACGGAACCCTAAAAATGACTGATCTGACAAGAATGATGAAATCCATTTAAGGGCATTCGTAGTAAATCCCAGCAAGCTCAATTTATGCAAAAGTAGTTTATGATTAACTTTGTCGAAGGATTTACTAAAGTCAGTGTAAACAGCATCAGTTTGTTCACCTTTGACGAAACCCTGATTAACAATTTTTACGGAAACCATGTTGATGAGGTGTCAAAACTGAGGATATGTGATGGCATAAATAATGTAATACGAGTTTTTCAAAGAGCTTTGGTATTATGCTTAGCTTTGTAATTCCTCTGTAATTTGAAATATCGGATTTGCTACCAGCTTTAAAAAGTGGAATTATATATGATTCCCAAAATTTGGAAAAATAACCATATTGTAGGGAAATATTGTATAAAGTTGCCAATGGAGCTGATAAACGTTCAGCACAATTAATTAATATACAGCTAGGAATACCATCAGGTCCATGATTTTAAACCACGCAAAACGTCATCAGTACAAATAGGCGGAAACGAAATTGATTGATGGACAAACAGTGGATATGGATACTCACGGTTGCAGTACTCATCATCAGAATATGTTGAGGCAAAAAAATCAGCAAATAAATTACTATTAGCAGCATTATCTCCTGATTCCGAATTGTATAATTTCGTAACATGTGGAAACTTCTTCGATCCTCTTTTAGAATTTACAAATTGATAAAACGATTTGGGGTTACGCTTAAAATTTAATTTCATTCTGTTTAAATAGTTATTGTACAATAAAGAGTTAAGTTTGTAGTGATTTGTAAAAGTCACCATACTCCCTCTCTAATACCTGAAATCTAGGAGGTGACTAAATTGAAGAAATAACTAAGTTTTGATGAAATTCTTCAAGGTAGATGTTTGTTGCTTGGAGGTAATCCTCGCAAAAAATACAGAGTAGATTATGTTTAATTCAAGCCTTTATTAGTATTGCTAAACCACCATATGCTCTGCCACGGGGATCTTTAGTGTCATGTAATATATAACCAATGTTTTTAAAAAAAACTATTTGTTAAATGAGTCTCTGAAACCATCATGACATCAATTGTTGGTTTTTCAACAAGTATTGGAGTTCAGTTTTGTGTTGACGTATGCCGTTTGCGTTCCAGAAACATATTTTTAAACAGTTCATGGTTTGTGTTATGTAAGCGAGTATATTTAAATACTATAAAATTAGATGTAAGTGAAAAGGACTATTGTAGTAATGATTATTTAATTATGATCATTACAATTTACATTAAGAATATGTAACTAGATATGTAACAAATAAGACCAGTATTAACGTTTATTTTCTTTTATTACTTCTTTTAACAAATAGTATTTAAGTTGCTTTGTAATATTAATTAGTTGAGTTAATAAATTACTTGAAAAGCAGACACAACAGTTTGCTAAGCACTGCCTGCAATATCATAAATTGCATTTTCAGTATTTATTGCATCATATTGCCATTGAGCTCATGAAAATATTTACTGACTGCACCAATGTCTCAATGGTTGCTTCAAGGGGACTATAGCTAACGGATAGTGTTTGTTCTTTTGGTTGCGGGTTCAATGTAGGGATCGAATTTGTTGTCGATGGAGCATTATGTACTGAAGTACGATTGGTTTTACCATCTCATGTTGATACGTGTTGAGGACAAACTCTGTAGTTAGCAGTGCAGTTTCCATCGCAATTACTACATTTTTTTAACTTTTTCGTCGTTTCTCGATTTATCGCATTGAGCTGTATCGTGTAGATCGCCATACACAACTGGAGGTAGATTACAATAAGCTCTAGTATGACCAAATTCTTGACAGTTTATAAACTGAACAGGTCCTGATCGTTAATTCGGTTCCTCCACGGTGATTTTGCTGTGCAGCATATATTGTATTTGAGGTTGTAAATGGGGTGCGTTTCGTTCTTTTTCAACCTGATATCTACAGGTACCAATTCAACAGAAATAGTGATTGTGGGATGTATATTCATCCAACAAATCGATAATAACGCTGCTTAAAACATCTGAAGAACTGCAACAATGCGAACCCAAACTTATGTACTCGAGCATTGTCTTTATGCAATATATGATAGAAACCTTTCATACATTTTACGAAATATTCGTTTTTTGCAAAATATCCCGTTTACAAACATAAAAGGTGCTGCCAATTTTTCAGTACTATTATGTCGGTAAAATTTCATTTCTGTATCTTTTCCTTGGACATGAGATATTTCTATACTTAAACCGAGATACTAAGGTAACTTCTCACAAGACTTTATTAAGATTGATACAGTAGTTTTCGGTTGATGCAAACACAGACAGGCAGACAGATTAACTAAAATTCCATAAATTGTTGTTTTGTTCCATATTAATATTTCATGTACAGACACGGCCCTGTAACTGTTATTATATGTGTAGATATATTTACATATTTGTAGATGTTTAGATTGCGAATTGGGAAAACCTGAAACCCGAGATTTATTACAAAACATTATGAAACTCTGATTTTTTAATTATTTATAAAAAAAAACTTTCCGATCCGCACTATACCTTTTAAAGTGTAAATGTCGAAATTTCGGCGTAATATTGCGGGCGCTATGACAACAAATCATAAAGCAATAGTATAAAAGTAATGTTTTTTGTATAAATCCATTTGATTGAAACCTTAAAGCATGATGTCAATTGAGTAATATAAATTTACATTCACAATTGACAGATAAAATTCGTACAAAGATGTTAAATTCTAAAAAAAAATCATTTACCCCTATCGCAAATAATTATTCCCATGAAAAAACTCGCTCATTTCCTATCATTAATGATTCTAATAAAAATTAACAAATAAAAATTTACTTGTATTTTACGGTAGAAATCATTCACGAAAGAATATTTAAGGGTTCTTTCATGGGAATAATTATTCGCGATAGGGGTGATTGAATTCTTCAAAACTCGTATAATATTTTTCATAATAATTTTTATTCCAACGAATTACAACCTCTGTAATTAAACTATATTTTCTGACAATAAAATTTCTCGATTATTAGTTTAGTTTCATGGATATTATCTTCGAAAGAAAAACTTAAGCCCATTATTATGACTTGTCAACAAATAAAAAAATTTGATCGGAAAGGTAAGTAGTTTTTCATTATAGCAGCGATGGTAAGGCTCGTTACTGTAGCTTGCTTTTAAATTACGTGATAGGTTACTTTTAGCCTTTAATAATGAAAAACTACTTAGCTCTCCGATAAATTCCTCCTAACTTTAGCTATTGGCAAGTTATAATAATGGGCCTAAAAGTATTTTTTTTTTATTGAATTTTTATAAGTAAAACTAAAGCAAAAAAAAAAAAAATAATTATCAATACACATAAGTGAACAATACGATATAAAAAATTAGGAAGATCGTTAAAAGTTACTTTCACCAAAACTTAAATCAATTTGAAAGTTAAGATTAGATATTTCTCTAGAAAATATTAAAAGAAAAAACTAATTAAAACTTGATATTTTTTTTATTGGACTATTTATTAGAGCCTCGACTTAATATTTTATATAATTAAACATAAATTAGCTTAAATAAATCAATATAACACAATCGGTAAACAGTAAATGTTACAGAAGAGCAAACATTAAAAATAAAATTAAAAATAAAAGCAAATATTGATTAATCTAATTGAATCCTCATGAATTTAACACCTCAAACTCTGCACTTCGAGGCGGGATGAGAAAGTGAATAAAGACATGTTTTCTATTCAGCTTATGGACTGAAAACTAGAGATACACATTGGAAATACTAAAATGTTAATTTGTAATGCAACTATTTTTTTTTAATTGGTTAAAGTGTTTGCGTTTTTCTTTAGGAACAAGATCACGAAAAAAAAACATTGAATAGAATTCATCTCTCTACACGCTATAGGATTTTGACACAGTTTAAAAGTGAAGAAATAAAAAAACAAATATGTACTACTTGTTTACAATAAAAAATTTTTAAATATTGAGACAAATTGTTAAATATAAGTTTTATATTCGTACTTGTATGCATTTGTACTGTAAGTAAGTTTGAGTAAATTTAAGTTCATTTTTATGAATGTTTGTCATTCCAATAACTTGTCTGTCTGACCGACCGTTGCCTTGAAAATCTATATCTTTGCACTATGAGTCGTGTGTGTAGCAGATATTGACAAATATTTTAACTCAGTTGTAAAAACAATTGAACTGGAAAATCAGGGCAAACAATTAGCATTGATTATGAAATTTATTTAAATAATATCATGTTTTATTTTATACCAAATAAAAGGTGCACGTGAAAACAATAAGGTTACGTCTTTTTAGTAAAGTTGTTTTAATAACTCATTTTATAAATTGTTATAAAATATATTATTAAATTTATTTTTCATTTTTACAGATTTTTAAACATATCAACATAATAAGATTAGTGCGAATAAATAATGGAGCAAAAAAAAAAAAGATTTTTGAAACTTCTACATACAAGTTACTTTGCTTTGTGTAGTACCAAAATATGTGATAGGTTGTGAAATATAATAATAAACATTACATTTGTCAAGTTCTCAGAATGGCCTCAACATCCACACGAAATGATAATAATTTGAAAGTTTTTTTTAAGAATTTCATTTGTTTATTGCTCTTTCAGATGTAAATAATTTAATACAGGACTATTAGCATTAGTAACTGCAATATGTATTATGAATAACATGACCAGTCAACCTGCTTTTGACGTGATTATCCCCCTTTTTTTTCTGTTATAGTATAAACAATTTTGTTGTTAGTTAATAATAATTTTGGTAAGTGAAATAATATTGTCATATCTTTTCGTGAAGACCGTTTGTTTGCTATGTTTGGCGAGCGCTTCTGATGTGAGAACATCATAATCAAGTTACGTCTTAGAGGGTATGACAACAATTTTTTTAACTAAATGTGTTAACTATAAAGGCACCAAAACATTTATGCCCCTATGCAATATAACAAAAATTCTACTTCAGGTCTACTTTATTTAAAATTTTATATGAAAATTTTGCACTAAAGTACACTTCAAGTAGACTTTATTCCTTTTGCATTAAGGCATTAGTTTTTAAATTGCTCGTTTCACATATACAGCCTTATTACGGGCGACATTACGTCAAGTTATCGACAGCGAATTAATTAGAAACAATAGAATAGAGTTTATTTTTTTTTTTTAATTTTGGTTCAGCTGCAAATTGTCAAAAACTATATTTTCATTTTTTGAATTTCCACAAATACTGTTTAAAAACACAAAATTCTAAATTTGCATTCTAAGGCCCATTCGTGTAACTTGTCAATAGCTAAAGTTAGGATTTTATCGGAGATGAGTAGGTTTTTGTTATAATAACGAGGGTAAGGCACGTTATTTTGAAAACTCTTTAACGAAAAACATTAAAGAATTCTTCATTCTTCTCATTAAGGCCAGTCAACTGTTAGGTCATCTATGTCAACGGATGAGTCTATACGTTTAACAGCTTCCTGTTGACTCTTCAGTTGGTAGGGTAGGTACAAAAGTTCTTTTAGCGCATTTCAAATTCGTTAAATATTTTGAATTGTGTATTTTGTTTTATTTATGCAAAAAGCCATGCAATCTAGAACAAGGCATACCTTTAGGATACATATAAATTCAAAAGATTAATTTAAGAAAAGTTTTAAAAATTGTATTTGCGTATACGAGCAGTACAGAAGCAGATGATATTTATGTGAGCAACAAATTATGTTTTTTGTACGTAAACTTTACCAACAGCAAGTGACCTTATCATTTTCACTTGTAATTTTAAATAAGAATTATCTCTATTTGATTGTATATGTGTTTGCTTCGAATTAATAAAAAAAAGTGAATAAAAGTAGCAAGCAACAGATAAAAAATTACTAAAAATTTAAAACCATGAGTATCTGAAGCCACTTTTATATTTATACTCGCAGGTAATATTTGTTTTCATATGTATTCGTGTAAAATAATACACACATACACGTTGTACAATAAAAATGTGTTAATAGTTTAAGACAATCTCTAAAATCTACTAAAAATATTATATCATTGTTTTCTTCATTTAGAAAATATTGTTTCTTTTACCAAGTTATTTTTCTAATCATTATTTACCTGAGTTACAGAAAAATTGTACACCTTTACAAACAAATTTCAACAGCTTGGTATTGTTATAATTTATACTTTAGCAGCAGGATATAATTTAAACTGTGCGTTAGGCAAAGCATTTATGGCATTTATATTTTGTATTGTTTCGTAACTATAAAAATAATATTGGAAATTTATAAATCAAGATTTCAGACCTACATTCTACTTCCATCGTCTAATATTTATTTACGTGCAACCAAAATGTAATAATATTTCTACGTTGCCCTTGAAAACTTCAGTTAATTTTTATTGGATATAATTTCTGCTTATGTTTTTCAAGTTATTTATACATGTGAAAATATGCTAACCCGATTTTGGTAAAATTTGTATTAAGTAAAGAAATATACTCTGAAAATATTGTAGTTAGGCTTCCTATCTAAAAGGTGCCAACTGTCACTTAATTGTAACTTTTAAAACTTCATGAATATTAATTTACTATTATGAAATATAATAAGGTAAAAAAGAAACGAGTGTCCTATATTTATATTAATAGATCCTAAAGGCATGCTCGTGATAATATTTTGGAACAAATAGTTACGAAATAGATATTTTTGCTTCCAGAAACTTCGAAAAAATGGGACAGAAATGGCTAACAACATTTCACATCATGGTGTTGTTAAAAAAGTATAAATAGAATAGAATTAAATGAGTACACTGAGGGAAAAACGACGTTGCAAAATCGACAACGAATGTGGTCACTTTGATACCTCTATATTGTCACCTTTGCTTGAAAACGGGTGTTGTCCACATACAGAAGAACGTGTTCGAATTGGAAACGCACAAATAGACAATAACCGTTGTCAACTTTTCAACGAACGTGCTCAAATTAACAACGCAATGTTATGAAATCCAACGAGTTTTACTAAATGTTTTTCACTGTCAAAATTTCATTCAATTTATGCAGACGCATTTCTAAAAATAATATTATGGATGGAGTAATATGCTATTGGAGATTGACCCTGAACGACTAGAGACGTTGTGATGGCGAAAGATTCAATCTTTATAGCCAACGATGATAGTGACGATAACAAATTAAAAAAATTTCTTAGATCCCATCACTTTGGATTCAATTTTCGACCACTTAAAATGTAAGTAAACCAAAGTTTGGAACAACAACGTGTAATATGTACTTTTGTTTTTCTAGCTGCACAAGTAATATTAAGGAGTCAGCGATTCTTAAAAAATAAAACTGGAGTGGCCTACACTCAACTTTACCATAGCAAATGGAAACAGATATTTTTATTACATAAAAAATAAAAGTCCAAAGTATATTCGAATCGAAAAAATTATTTTTTTTTCGGTTTGGGGTGTTAGGTAAACTACCCCTTGCCCCTTCCCGATTATGGCCAAAATTTATACAGCTCTTCATCTCCAGAAACCAAAGGCACATACGGAATTTGATTTCGATATGTCATACGGTATGACCTGTAGAGCGTTTACAAAATTTGGGAGCAAGTAAACTACCCCTTGCCCCTTCCCGATTATGTACGGTATGACCTGTAGAGCGTTCACAAAATTTGAGGGTAAGGAAACTGACCGTTGTCCCCTCCCGATTATGTCCAAAAACTATACAGTTCTTCATCTCCACATACCAAAGGCACATACTAAATTTCATTTTGATATGTCAAACGCTATGACCTGTACAAACTCCACAAAAATAGAGGCATACACACCCACCCACCCACAGACAACATTGCGGAAATAGTCAAAATGGATTCAGGGGACCTCAAAACCCGTCGAAATCCCGACATCGAATTTTTTTCATGATTACTATACTTTACCTTATACTACGTTTGGTAAAGTAAAAAGATTGAAAGGAAGGACTGCGAGTGAATTTTAGTTGAATTTTTTTGGTATAATTTAGGATTCAAAGGCACCGCTAAAATAAACATCAAACGAAAGACAGGGTCTAAATATTCTGATAAAAATAAAGAAGTGACCGGTGAACATAGATATTATATAGTTAGTGTTATTATTTCGTACTTTCTAAGCAAAGAATACCAATTCTAGATTTTATAACTTGACCTTTTCATGTATATCCTATTTTTATACCCTTCACCACAGGTGGAAAGGGTATATATAAGTTTGTCATTCCGTGTGTAATCTCTACAATATTCATTTCCGACCCCATAAAGTATATATATTCTGGATCCTTATACATAGAGAAGTTGATTAAACGATGTCCGTCTGTCCGTCTGTCCGTGTTAGTGTTGTAATGTCATTTGCCAAGGCACCAGAAGAGATACAAAAAATTTAAGCACACCAATCTGTCAGGCATAGTTTCGAAAATTATGGTATTGCAATTCAGCAAAATCGGATTATTCCTTTGGAGGCTGCGGGCCAAAAACCACGCCAACCTATATTTTTTTAAAGTTTTTTTTTAATCTTTTTCGGCTTTAATCATTCTGTTTTGCCTTTTTTTATCAAATAAATATTATACTGCGACAGATAGATCGCAAGGAGTGCATACAGATCTCGGGGGATCAATATCCCCCTGCGAGGGGCCATTTTTGTTTGTTTTTAGATTGGTAGGGTTTTTCTGCTTTGATTTGTATTAGAGACCTTAATAGAAAGCAATACACATAGAGGTAGCCAATGGACCCACAGGGTACCCACTGATAAAGAGGAGCAATTAAAAGGACCCCCCATGTGTCAATATGAGGAAATTTTTTTGTAAGGATTTATTTTTGCTTTAGTCTGACCATTCGAACTCAATATAGATTGCAGAAAGGTCCTGAATTTAACAAAAAAATTTCAATAAAATTTTTTTTAAAAAAAATTAAAAAAATTAAAAAAAAAAAATTTTTAAATTTTTTCTAAAAATATTTACAAAAAAATTACAGAGCATTTTCAAAAAGATATTTTACAGAAAAATATTCGAAAAAAAAGTTTTTTAAAAATTTTTCCAAAAAATTTTTGAATAAAATTTTACAAAAAATTAAAAAAAATATATTTTTACAAAAAATTTTTACACACAATTTTCGAAAAATTTAAAAAAAAATTTCAATATTTCTTTAAAAATGAAAATCATGACTGTAACATAACATATATTTAATATTAAGAATATACATATGTATGAATGTGTGTATATAGTGTAACATATTTTTTTAAATTCGTTTGATTTTTAAATAGGTGATATCTCTGTTTTCAAACCTAGGTGCATTAAACACATAGACATCATCACGATACCGACTACAAACTGTCAAAAATAAAACGATTATTTTGAAGTCAGCAAAGCTACATGGCTACACGGCCACCGTTGTGGCTGTCGTCAACTTAGGCTAATTTATGTTTTATTCAACAAACGAAAATGTCACAAAATTGTAAATTACAAATTCATATACAAACAAAAAGTTTTATAGGAAATATTTATAATTTTTTGAAAAAGTTATTTAATTTTATAAAATCAAAATAATTATTTCTACAACAATGTCAGAGTTTACGATGTAGTTGTCGGCTTCAATATCATTAAGTAGCTGACAACACGGCGACAATTGTAGCAAACGGAATTTGTTTTCATTTGTCTTCTAGTTTTTTAACTCATGAATAATGATTTTTTCTCATACGAATTTATTTAAGTAAAGAGTCAACAATGTGGATAATGCTGTACATGTCTGTATAAATAAAATCACCGTGGTGAAGGGTATAGAAGATTCGGCACGGCCGAATATAGCACTTTTACTTGTTAGAATTAAATTTATTTATTATTTTGTACTAGTAATTAAAACCACATTTTTTTAATAAAATAATTTTTAAAAAAATTTATGATCTATTACAATCTGCTTTATTATTATGATAAATTTGGAAAGGAATGCGCATTTATACATCGAAAACGGTATGGTGTCAACTTTACAACGGTGTGGTGTCACTTCGACAACAATATGGTCTCAAAGTGTACACGTTCATTGTCATTTCAACACCCCTTCGTTGTCAATATTTCGTTGGCGAATTGGCACCGGTCGTTAACAGTTTGAGCACAAAGGTGGTTGATACACTTTCAACACCTAATGTAGTCACTTTGTACACGGATGGTACCATTTTTTCTCTGGGTTTAGAACTATATTAAACTATTATAAAACCAAAAAATATTTAAAGCTCTTAAGAAAGTCATCTTTAGCCGTCGCTAAAAATGGAGACGGAAAAGAAGTTCTTGGAAATAAATAATAGCAGTCTGTATTGATTGAGTTGCAGAGATGAAGTAAAAAGCATACATTTAGCTCTGTACACAATTTTTAGTGTATAAAACAGAAAGTAACAAAATTCCGTTATAATTTTATCCCGTAGTTATCGTAATTTGGCTTATACTGCCTTATCCCTTGATAAATGGGGGACATCGTAGGTTGTGTAATAAATTTACTAAATATTTTATTAAAATCGACATTACTATTTTGTTGTATGTTAAAACATAATCAAAGATACTTTCATTGTTATTAAGAATTTTCAGGAAAAATAATTAGTTAGATTTATTAAATTATTTATTATTGGTTTTTCCTTTTTGCTTTAGTAATATTATCTTCAATACAATGACAAATGTTTAAATTATCCTATGTAGAATACATTTTTTAAATGAATTTAAATTATCAAAAAACGACTCATTAGAAAATAAACATGAAAATATGTTAAAAAAGTAACAGTGTGGCCATTAAATTTGATACCATCTTGACAACAAGTTAATGGCCAAATTGATGACCTGTAACTATGTAAACAGAACTCCCCTTAAAGTTCTTTAAATATGTTTAATTTATAACATGTACTAATTTTAAAGTGCTCATTTGCATGTGAATACACATACAACTTCATACAATTGTGAAGTCAATTTTAATCTTACAAATAACGTTTTAACTACATTATTATACTTTATACTTTGCAAATACAAACAAATACTTGCTGCAACATTAATAGGAAAATTATTTAAGTCTTTGCGTGTGTGTGCGTTACGTTATCTTGTGCGTATGGGTTTATACATTTCTTAATCTGTTTAACTCTCTCTTTTCTCAATCTCTATAAATACAAATAAAAGCAGACAACAAGAAAAACATTCCAATACTTCAACAACTTTTTTATAAACTGCCTTGATTAATGAGGCTTTAAATTACGCCACTTTGATTTCCATTCTTTAAATATGTCCAAGGACTAATAATAACTAAAGAGATAACAACAATAGCAACAGCAACATAGAGTATGATATACATACGTTTATAAGTACATTTCTTTACATACAAACGAACCTTAGCAAGGAAAAGGATTCATTGACATCATGTTGTATACAAAACATAAAATAGAATAGAAAAGAAAAATATGAAAATAAAACTTTAATGGCTGAATTGAAATGAGCAAACAATAACACATTTTATAAACAAATAAAGATATAGATACATAAAACCAGGAACAATGTTGAAGCAAAATACTAAATACAGTACAACCTTTATAAGCCGGGCACTCGGTAGGACAGCTAAGAAATTTTATCAATATAGTCGGGACAACAGTTTTTGGTTACTCACCACCAAACACAATAAAAATTTGTGGATGAAACTATTAAATGATGTTAAACCATTTTAGTTGAATTAATTACCAAGAGTATACTGTACAACGTTGCCCAACTATTTTTACTACGTTTATATACACATCCAAACAAATAAGCTTAATGTCTAACAGCAAGGATCAAATACATACACAATAAAAGGAATGAGCTGAATTGAAAAGTGTTGACAAAATGTTACATAAAACTAGAGGGTGAGATGTGACATTTTTAAGAGAAATGGTTGTAAGTGAAGAGAGTAAATGTAAAACCAATCTACTAATGTTTCCTAACAGGGATGATACACTAAATTACAGTTTGTTTAAGTAAAATCATCCTTTAGTATTGAACAAAAAATTACAGATAATTTTGTTAAAGTTGAGGTAATGCACTATTGTTGAGAAGTTGTGATAATGTAAGTAATGTAAGCCGCGAAACTTATAAAACTTCTAAAATACAATTTTCAATATTTTTTGTGCTAAAAAAACAATAACAAAGTAATTAATTTATTTATAACAAATTATATTCTAACTTAATTATAAAGCATACAACTCGTTGTAGTGAAACACCCAGAGTCTTTGGTGGGAATCGAACCCATAACCCGCAGACGATAGACTAGCATACTACCTACTAGACTACCGGGGCACCCCAAAGAAATAAGTTAAATATTGCTTTTTGGAATTCCTTGGATCCAGAATCACATAGCGAAACATTTAAGCTATCATACTCTCAGCAAGTAAGTGGCAAATCGCAGCTAAAATCAGGGGGTGCGTTAAGCCCCTTGCAAAATTAGTAGATAAAACTGGATTGGACTTGATCAATTACGCATTTTAATTTATTTTAAACTCTTAACGGAGCAATCTATTACATCTCGGAAATTATTTTTGGAAAAACATGAAAACTAAGCTGCTTTTTAAGAGGGGTTTGCCCTTGTTGTAGTAAAACATTTCTTCAAAACCATTCCAAATGATCTTAACACTAATAGCTTCTTTCAATTACTTAAGTGTCCAAGCTATACCCTAGATTTCTCTCCTGTTATTATTTCTTAATTTGAGAAAAAATAAGGAAATGGGTTAAATATATATATTTCTTTTTATTTTTTGAAATAGGAGTAACAGCAGCCCGCAACATGAAATTGTACCAAATGAGTTATTGGCGTACCATTGTACTTTCAAAATTCAAATTCAAATTGTACCAAAAATGATACAATTGTGCCTACTTTACCAACTCTGTCTCATAAACTAGTTTTCCTTTTTAATCTCTCTTTAAAACTTCAACATTTAAAAATAGACCCGGCTAAATACATACAGTCGAATGCAGAATTTTAAAATCAAAGAAAGAGAAAAAGAGAAGGATTACAAAACTGGGCCCAGAATTTATTTTAAATAAACTTGAAAAAAAACTTTTGTAACGCAAAGAAATAAAAAAATTTTTACAATTGTTTTTATAAACATATATTAGAAATCCAACAGTTAAAGGGTTTTAAATTTTAAAGAATATTTTTTGAAATACTTATACTAATACTTATATTTAAAACCATTAATTTCAATGGAACATTTCAGTTTCATCCCTTTAACATACATATATACATTTTAAGCTAATTTAAAATTTTCTAACAATTTTACGAAACAAATAATAATTCTTGCAGTAAACGCCGATTTCTAAACAACCAAACGAGACGTGCATCGAAATATTTTCTGAAAATGTTGTTGTTGATGCAGATATTAATCGAAGTGGTATGTATACAAAGCACCAATTTTTGTCTGACTTCGCTGAATACATTTCAATACAATTTTGTAGGAATTTACCTTAGTAGATTGAGAACTATAATACGTAGATCTTTGAAATTTTGCCCCAGTTAAGGTTAAATTTAAAGGAACTCTGGAAATTTTGAGATGTTTCCGCACGTCGCACGTAGGTTTTATTGCTAACGATGCACGTAGAGTTGAACGGTACCAAAAAAAGGATTAATTCATAATTTCAAATTGGGATATTGAAGCAAATTTTTAAATCACTTTACAGTAAACAAAATTCTGCATCACTATGCGCGATTGTTATTTACTTTTTCATCAACCCTTTAACTGCAAACATTTTACAAAGATAGGCCCACAAAATGTGTAAATTGCAGCGATGTATAATTTGCTAGATTTTTAAAGACTGTCTTAGTTTTGTAGATGAATTCAGGGTAAAGGAAAACACTTAAAATTTTCACTATAGCTTCCAATAACAAAATGTAATAAAAACTAAACTCAATAATTAAACGGTGGCCCAATAGATAAAGTAATTTGACGTATCAAAAGATAGGGCCTTACACATAACTGACAGGCACTTGAAATTTCTGCTTTGATTGTAAATGTGTATTTCTTTGTCGGCTTTAACAACATGATTGAAAATTACGTTAGAAGTGAAAGGGTATGTCTCAAGAGACGTGATTTTGAGGTATATGGCTTTTCCTTTTGAACCGTAATAGTCAGACGCTTAAAAATTTTACACATACATATGTATTACTATGGCTGCTGCAACAACGCGTTTCTAATCTATCCTTTATTTTTTGTAAATTTATGATTTTATGTTTTGAAGACATTTTTTTTGCAAGAATTATTAAATTTTTTTAAAAGCTTTTGTTAATAAAGATTCTTTTGAACCGGTGTATATATTATTACTTTATAGTTAAAACAATTAAATATTTATTATTTGGAGCAATCGCTTAAACGCACTTAAAAAAGCTATAACTTCATCTTTGTTTGACTGTGAGAAGCCTATGTTTGTCTATACTACAGAGAGCAGATAAAAGAGAACAAATTTAAGCTGTTTTTGTTTTTTATACTCTGTAAAGAGTTTGTTCGTAAGAAAAGTTTTTATTGTTTCTCTAGTAACTTTATTAATTTAAGTTCGCTAGTTTTAAATGACTGTCTGAGTGGCTCTATTTGGTTGATTCATTGGAGGGTTGCCATTTCCTCTACCTGGCTTAATATATTTGCCTGGCTGTTTGTCACCACCACAACTTAAGGTCGCATTAATGCTGAGCGAGCTAGTATTAAGGTTTTTTCACATGTTGGTCATGTTGCTATAATTTAGTTCATTATTTGACGTTGAGCAAGCAAGTAATAAAACAAGTCCTGGAGAAGAGAAATAAACGAACAATAGCCACGTACCACAAAGAAGCAGCCCAAATAAATTTTAACCACCACTTTCTAGTAGGAGTTGACTCATTACGGTAACAAGCAGCGACTATTTATTTACCGTCGCTAAATATTCAAAATGTTGCTTATTAATAACAATTTTTTTGCTTCAAATAGAAAAAAAATATTTTTAACATTTAAATAATAAAATAATTTCTAGAGAAGTGGACACGAAAAATTGAATAAAAACTGCATATATTTGAATAAAAACAGCAAAAAGAAACAGTGTTAAAGATTGGAAATATATTTTGAGGAAAAATATATAGTATAACAGTTAAATCTAAAGAAATTTTGTGCCTTGACATACGGTGAGTTTTTGTATCAAAAATTAAATTTGCATTTAGTGTAAATATTAAAAAGATATATTTATTTGTTAAACAATTTTTCTGCAAATTTACTTGTATATTTTGCGTTAAAAATCTGTGTCTGTGATTGCTTGCCTCCGTAAAGCTTATGTGCGCATGATCTGAAAAGTCCTTTTCTTAATATTCATTATGGTATCCCCGTATTTATTTTCGTAAAAGTTTAAGTATTGCTGCTGTTGTTGCATTTAGCTATGGCTTGATAATTATAGCTGTCTCGCCTCACTGTCGTCTGTACTCGTTTTTCAGACGCAGAAATATTTACAGTATTTTATTCAGAAATTTCATTTAGGACTTAAATTTTAACAATAAAAAACAACGAAAAGAATGAAATTTCAATTGAAATGTTTTAAGACATGTTTTAATTAATCGACTTTACATTTTCGTCTGTACTCGTTTTTCAGACGCAGAAATGTTTACAGTATTGTATTCAGAAATGCCATTTAGGACTTCAATTTTAACAATAAAAAACAACTAAAAGAATGAAATTTCAATATGTTTTAAGACGTGTTTTAATTAATCGACTTTAAATTTTAATGGAATTTGAAGAGAATTTTTTTTTTTTAAAATTCAGTGGCTTAAAGATTTTCCAATGTCCAAATATCATAGTAAGAGACTATATAATATAACTATCCAGCGAAGTGAGGTCAATATGTTATTTTTCATTATACAGATGGTGTAGCTATGTTTTTAAATTTTATAAGTAGATCGTTTAGAGCTACGTACGTAGTTAGAATTAATTTTTCAAACATTATATTTTTAATTTTTTTTAGCTAATTTTTTCCAATTCCAATTCAATTTAGAATTAACTTTCCCTCTTTCAACTGTTTTGCTCAAAGTTATCAGGGCAGTATGTTAACAATCTTACAATTCAGTAAGATACTAAGTCTGTCGAAAGTGTATATATAAGTGCGGAGATCTTTTAAAACTCAACGTGAAAATGCACGAGATTTTTGGTTCATCCGAAATCACAGGTGATAGTATATTTAAAAATTTTAGCTTTTAGGATATAAGAGTTCATAGGCCAAAAAATTAAGCATAACTTAACATAACATAACTTAACATAACATAACTAACAAACATAACATAAGTAACAAACATAAGTATAAAAGCTATTTGAAACTCATTCGACTACGAAAATGCCAGACAATCGGTATGTAGATCAATAAGAGACGAGTGCAGAGGTTTTATCTATAATAAATATTGCATGTTTTTGAAAGACTTATTATAACGTAAATAAAGTAGTACCGAAAAACATAATATCTTCTTTAGAAACTTTATGTTTACTATATAAGATCTAAGCTATGGATGAAGGCAATTACCCAGTTCATTGATAAATTATTTACAACTTAATATTCCGTAGTAGTGCCGAAGAGGTGTTCTGATTCTTTAAATCTGCAGTCGGGGGTCACTATGTTTGCCAGGCGATCAGTCTGCATTTTACGAACACGACCTTCATAAATGGGAATCTGCTAAACTTAAAGTTCAGAGATGGGACAAGAGTTATGTATACTCATATATACCTTAGCTTAAATGAGGTTAAATTTTTTACGCATTGTCTTACTCCCACAACATTACCTAGCACAGATGAGGATAATATAATATCTTCTGCCTATAAACACGTCCTTTTGAGAGTTTCAGGCAAATATTCCAGCTCATGTGTGGTGCCCATTTTCCTGTTTGGAGTCACCAGCAAACAAAACTTTGTTGGGTATAGTACCCACATGCCACAAGGTGGGAATATCCTATTGCTCCTTGTCAGAAATTCGAACTCCCACATTTCTCTACAATACAAATGATAGTGGATTTCATTACCGAATTGAGTTTCTGCCAGCTTCCTCTTGCAATGTTATGTGCATGTTCATAATGGCGGCATGTTCATAATTGCTCATAAAGCATAGGTAAGGCACTTCGTAATGGTCTGCATAATTGGGATACCTTGTTAAATATATCCCTTTTAGAATTTTGCTTGTTAGTTCATTCATTTTTTTTTTCATTTTTTAGTTCAAATCACTTTACTGAACTAGGTCATTCTTTTAGTTTATTTGCTCAGTAGATCATTTATAGCCGCCACAGCAATACATCTTTCAAGAACCTACCTATTACGGCTTCAGAGATAGAAGGCGCCGATAACCGGATAGACAGTGTAGTGAAAACAATAAGGTAACGTTTTCATCATTTCCAAGATTAATTTTGACAGACTCCTGAAATCGTTTAATCATTATCAATCAAAAGGTGATGTAATGAAAATTGTATAATAAGTCATCATTATGCAAACGCCAGGATAATATAAATTAAAACAGGCATATCTCACAAATAATGGCGATTTTACAACAAAACAATTTTGCGACTAATCTTACTGTCGAACTCCGTATATACATGTCCTAAAAAGAAATATTATATAATGCGATGTAGTGAACTAATGATCTAAAGTGAACCAAGGAGCTGATGTGAGCTCCGTGTGGTGATCAGTTAAGTGATTAGTTCAACTGAACTAGGTCGTTCATGAACTACGCAACTCTAATCCTTTATGATTTGTTTGTACTTTGGCCAACACACCAGGACAAACTATGTTAATATTGGTATTATAGTGATCATTCTTGGTTTCAAGCCCAAGCCCAAGCTCTTGTAGGCATAAATTATACAAAAATAAATATATTTTTTGAAGACAAGTAATATTTAATTAAATTTACAAAATCTGTTTACTAAATATCCACAAATCTGTTTTCATTTATTGTGTTATTTCAATGTGAAAGAAAATGTGCAGGGACACTTGTCTTCCACGCTTTTTAATTCGTTTCAATAATGCTTTCAACAGCATGTCAAATTATCAGAAACTATTTACAAATCACAAACACACACCGAATCACAAATGCATAAAATGCACACACATATAGAAACGTATGAAATATTGTATTTAATTAAATCCCATACAACGACATATAAAACACCCAATAAAAGAACAACCCCCTTTTGAAAGAAGATAAATTTGCAACCCTGCATAACATACAGATGCACCACAATTTTCGGATGACTGTTTAGGTTTGTGCTTGTGTGTGTATACAATATGGCGCATCAGATAAAATTTTTGTTAAGGCTTTTTCTTACTTTATATTAAAACCAAAAAAGTAAATCCAATTGTTGTTGATGTTTTTGTTAAGGTCATTCTTTAATCAGAATCACGAAATTAGTGCGTGTCTGCAAATCTGAAAAACATTCTTTTAACTCTCAATTCTGACCAGCTTTTGGGTAAAGTTGATGATGATTGTGTTGCTGTATAAAAGGGTTGCCCTAGGCTGGGAGTTGTTTTAATAAAATCAATCACCACACTCACTGCTACAATCTAGATGCCATACGATAATGGCGGTTGTTGTTGAGATTGTTTATTTGTGTTTGTATGTGTTTCAGTGTAAGTGCATCAAACTTTGCATTTGTTGTTGGTTTTCTTACTTCTCGTATCACAGATGGGTTTTTAAAATATTTTATTTTACTCATACACTCTCGGCAGCTTAAGAATTGTGTTCATTTACAAGGTTTAAGTGAGCCCTAATGTTCGCAGCAAGGAATAGAATACAGGACACTCAACCAGACCAGACAACTGTTACAATTTATTTTACTTTTTGTTATTTCATTCGAAAGCAAGAACCGCACCCATTTCCAAAATAAAAGCAGGACTTTTTTAAATGTTTCGTTAAACTGCACATTTAATTTTTTTTTAATACACATTAATACTCATATTGCTCGTACTGATGATAAAAGCACATTAATTTGGATTTATTTCTTTGCCGAAAAAAACCCTTATTTTTGTATTACATACACCAAAATAAAAAGGAAAAATCATTTTTTTTTTCGAAAATACGCTATCGCTTGTCTATAAACGGATTTTATTATATTTAGTTTAAATTTTAGGTTATACGAATATTTTGTAACTAAGTATTGAAGTTAGTTTTAGTTGAATATTTCAGCATGTTGTTACTAATTTTAGGTTAAAACACTTTTGTTTTATTTGGCAGGTAGAATGAGGCCTATAAAGTCATAAATTTAATGTTTATTGTGAATGATAAGGAGGAAAACATTTTGTTTTTGTTGTCTTTAACTCATAAGTTTTGAGCCCTGTTTTAGAGCTATTTTGTCGTTGTTAAGAAGAAAAACTCCTTAAAAAAATTCTGGGAATAATTAAATTTTTTTTTTCACGTAAGCATTTAAAAAAGAAAGGTTAGAGATAAATAATGGCAGTTAGTGGCTGCTTAAATACTCTTTTATTATTTTTTTAATAGACTTCTTTTTAGTCTTGAAGAAAGGATCGCAAAAGACATTCTTACAATTTTGGAACAGGTAAAATTAGCTGGGTGCCAAAATTAGAAAATATTGTGAATTGCGTATGTTCAGCATCGAAACTGCAGAGTTGTACACCCGAGAATTATATTAATGAAAAATACCTTATTTGCTACTGGAGTAATTTTTTGCATTTATTCGCTTACATGTCCCAATAATAATCAGTTATATAGATAATTTTATATACATTCCAAAGAACCGGGCCCAACTTAACTGACATTATTATTAAAGAGGCCATTTGAACTTCTTCCTATGCGATCTTTTGTAGAAACAATTTATTAATTGTTGTTTCCCTTTTGGTTCATTGCAGTTATGAATGAAAACCCGATTATTGAGGATAACACGAGCTCTTGAATTCGTAAGCCAGAAACATGAGCTTAACATGAGGGTAACAATATGTCAAATATTTAGTGCTCAACATAAAATTAAAGAGATATGTTTAAAATTTGATAAAATTTAATTTTTAAGAAAAAAATTTTTTGTAAATTTCTCTCGAAAATGTGCCACAAGCAATTCAAAAAATTACACAGTGCAACAAAGAAAAACTTTTCGAAAAAAAAACGAACTTGATAGTATAGGTTCGATTCTAAAAGTAAAGGGTAGTAAAACCCTTTGGGTATTGGGCACCAAATTTGACAAACCGAGTATATTTTTTAAATAATGGTGTTAGGGGTTTTCTTAAAAGCATTCATATTCGAGAAAGTCTTAATAAGAGGGTAACGTTTCTCTAAAATGCAGTGCGATGGAAAATCGTGAGATTACGTTCCCCTCTTGTTTTAAAAAATTATCACTTTTATAAAAAATCTAAGTAGAAGGGTTTTATTTTTCCAGTGTCAAGCGTTTGTCAGATCTGGCAATCTATTATGTTTGCGCTCCGTTTGGTTTGCTATTTTATTATGAATAGGCTGAAGCTAAAACAATGATTTTAATTATTCTGGAGTTTTCTATCTCATAATTCTCTTTAACTGTGAGGCTCATTCCATGGTAGGTTTAGAGTAGGAAAAATCCAAGAGCTATTTTTTCGACACCGCTGTATATAAGAAAAACAAAAAAATAACCGTTTAGTCAACTTTTCGATTTGATCAATTAAAAGTTGTTTTTAGGTTATTGGAGCGCTGATTCTATTAAACTGTTTCTAGTTTTCAAGATATGTACGATTTATATTGAATTAAGCAGATTACCCTATTGGTTTAATAAAAAATCCGCCCTGTTTGGTTTAATAAAAAATCTCAGTAAAATTACACTTAATTCAAACAAACATTGCGTTTGAAGCAGCTATACAGTTTCAGAGATATCGAGAATGTTGTGGCGTAAAGTTAGTCTTAAAGTATATAAAAACAGTTGTTCTGCCGGCGAATATTGGGTTGAACGATAGTATAAGAAGGATTTAATTCGTGACTGCTTTAATATTACAATATTTTTTTTTGAAGTGCAAATCCACTATTTAAAATGAAAAATATACGATTTGAATGAATCCTCATTCTTGGTACCGTTCAATCATATGTGCGGCGTTATATTGT
The DNA here is from genome assembly GCA_949628195.1 of Phasia obesa. Classification (NCBI taxonomy): domain Eukaryota; kingdom Metazoa; phylum Arthropoda; class Insecta; order Diptera; family Tachinidae; genus Phasia; species Phasia obesa. The sequence goes on along the minus strand of OX451215.1, from coordinate 107,262,780 downwards.
GTTTTTTTTTCAAACAAAATTCAGTGTGGACATGAATTAAGAAGTACATCCCAGCAAAAAATTACGTTTACTTGGAAGCAGATTTGTAAGGGAGAGAGAATAGACTCTCGTTTCCAACCTGCTTCTAAAAGGAATAATTTTTGTTTGCGATGTCCCATGAGAACCGCGCTTATGAGAACCGCTTTTGAAAGACATGAGTTTTATTTTACTGGTTCCCAAAACTCAAAATTTTTTTGCTGGGATGTTATGCGAGCTATACCTGTATTTAAACGACACACATTTTATCCAATAAAATTATCATATTGAAAATTAATTTCAGATATCAGATATTATAAAACTTAGATGCAAATGTAAAATAAAATGATTTAAATGTTAAAAAACGATAAAAATATAAAAATGGTTTAACGATGTCATTGACCCACAAAATAAAAATACAAGTCAGTTGGTTTTGTTTTTATTGTGAAAATATTTGTTAGTCTTTGAAAGCAGCATGTTCGCTACAATTTTTCAATACGAATAATTAAAATTAGACTTGCACTAAATTTATGAAAAACATATTTATTTATAATTCCTCTACCCTCCTAAGAATTGTTTTTTTTTTTTGTTAGCAATATTTGAAACTTAAATTAAAATTCTGTTTTTTACACACAAATAACATATGATAACATCCTCTCGTAGCAAGTTGTGCATTGAATCATAAATATTAAAATTTCTACTAACATTTTTAGTCTTAGAAAAAAATAACATTTTATATATTGCTTTATACGGATGGTAAAAAGAAAATAATAAAACAGAAAATGACCGTAACGTCAAATGAAAATCAGTGTGGGAGACACAAAACCCATAATAGAAACGATGATTGTAACGACAACTGCTATCATTATAATTGGAGTTTTTTTCTTGTTATTGCAAATAAGGATGATTCTTTACAAAAAGAATGACATTTTATAATTATTTAGTAACATTGTTGTGAGAACGAGTGTATACAAATTAAAGAATAGAAAAACACGAGATTAAATGAAATAAATACTACTAGCTTACAACTGCTACGCTGGACGGTGATATTTTAAATAACAATTTAAGTAAAAAAAACGCTACATTTGTGTTCTGTTTTATCACGAACTCCACAATTACAAGAAACATCAAAAATCTTGTAGTTCAAAAGTTGTATATAATATATATAGTACAAAACACTACCTGCCTGTCCCATGATGTCGCACAACAATCACAATTGTGATTATATTATAATGAGATGGGCCAGCGAGCAAAAAACTAGGTGCAGGTGTAGATGTTTAACACATTGATGTTATATGGGGCTGATATTTTGGACATCTGTCTAGAAGATATTGGCTTATTGTCATTGGTTAATTGGTGTTGATAAATGATAGGAGTATAACTTAGCCTCAGTCTGGTAAATAATAACACTTTGTTATATTATTTTGGTGCCAAATAAATTGATTGGTTTGTAGTGATGTTTATAAGTACGTTGTCCATTCATTGATTTTATTAATATATTGCAGGCCAATATTTCCTGTGTATAAAATGTAGAAAAGGATATTTTTTTGAATTCCCAGCAGTAAAATCTGCAGCTTCGTTCCCTGATATCTTTGCATGATCTGGGAATCACAAACCTCGTAGTTTATCTGGGGTTTCAATTAAAAGATTGCATTTTCCAGAGAGAAAAAGTCCTGAATTTTTGACGCTTAGCAGATATTGTTGATTTGCTAACGGTATAATAAAACACCCTCTTTGCTTACAATAATTTTAAGCAGCAAGCTTTATTAATATAGCTTCTGCAGTAAACATGCTGCATTGAGGTTCCGTAATTCCTTGAAAAAAAAAACTGATAAATTTTGATAAACAACTCCAAATAAGGTCAATGGTTTTCGAACTATTAGTGAAGATAAATTTCCAATCCAAGAGGTAGACTTTCTAATAGACTAGAAAAGTTGTTGGTAGTTAGGGAGATCGGTTGATTGTTTTAACAGCCACCAGGGCTCTAACATATTGAACACAACTGTTTAGAGAAGATGGTTTTTTACAGGTTCGTTTTTGTTGGATGGTATATTTGAGGTTTTGAAGAGGTTATTATTATTGGATATGAGATCACTGGTATATATACGCTCTGTTACGAATGGAAAGCCAGGTTCGGTAAGCATATTCTTTATGTTTATTGTAGGAAATGTCCCATCTTGTTGCTGAATGATATGATGAGTATAATTCTTAAAAAACTTTTTGATATGATATGATATAATATGTACCGTAGATATGAAGTCAAGTCCATGCATGGTCAAATAGTAGAGTGAATGGAATACATATATATTTTTTTTTTTTGAAAATAGGATCTTAATACAGTTTAAAAGAAGTAAGAGATCTTTAAGGAGCTTATTCCAGTAATTAAATTTCTTATCACAAATCTTACCCAATTTGTTTAAACCGGTGACAGTTGCAATCAAGTTGTTATCGCAGAGAAAGCTCCAAGGGTTGCGCAGCTTTTTGTTGCAGATGTGTAGAATTTAAATTTCTCTAGGGAAGGAACTTATTAATAGCAACAAGAAGATTTTAGAATTACTTTTTAGAGAATGATTTTTTAGGAAAAAATATTGCATCGTCTGCTTATAATGAGTTGAAATTTAAATTGTTGTTAAATTTCTTCTTAAGCTCAAATTAATTAAAATATAAAAAATAGTTTCAAACAAATATTCACAATAGTAAATACAATTGTGGAAATGTCGTTTTGGAACTTGAGGAATTAAATTTACTTCTTAAATGGCCACCAAATTATCTTCTGGAAAGCAAAACTTAAACACAGAAGATAAATAACCTTAAAATCCCCTTGCAATCGCCAGACGTAACGAATACAGATATGACGATTGGCAACCACATACTTCTATAAGTTATTGTCAATTACCCTACGTTAGGCAATATTTTATATAAGGACATACAAAATGTATGGCTTTCTAGAAATTTATTGAAACCACCCTTGTTGTTACATTTTTAAATAACAAAAAAGGCTCTTTCGTAGCATATTTTTCGTATCTTTTGTGTTTAGTAGATACTTTTCTATTTAGGGGAATAACAAACATTCTAACTTCATATAAATTATATGTGTGTATATATACGGCAAAAATATATCCCTAAGGCATGACATGGTTAGTGAAATGACATCTTTATGTGTTATTTATGCAAATCACAACATTTTCACGGTTTATTTATTCAAAACTGCACTGAACGAAAAATATTGAAAATTTATCATCTACTCTAGGCGCAGTGTGGTGCTTCACGTCAAGTTTCGTCCTATGCATACAGTGTGTATTATTAGAGGAATACACTCGCCCATATTCCCCATCATAAAAATCGTTGCAGCTTAAAACACAAAGACTCTACATACATATGTACGTGTAAGTCCCGAATTACATAAAGCAACTTTTGTCGCTGCAAACTTTCTCGTTTCTTCTTCGTGAAATTTTTATTGCAGAAAATTGTATGGATGTATATGTACATTTGGTTACATTTTAAACTTCAAAATTAAAACTACGAATGAGAGGACAAAATGAATTTCAAGAGTACAGGTATGTGTGTACCCTTTTCAATTCTTCTCTCTGCTCTCGCCTACGAATGAGGAATTGCAGCGATAAAAGTTGCATAAAGTTCCTGAGATATGAAGGTGAAAAATTGCATATTTTACTTTATTTAAGACTCACTCAAAAATACTATTGGGACTTTCACCAAAGCTAGAGAGTTAAAGTTTTGCTTACTACTTGTAAGTAAGTATCCAAAAGAAACTAAAATCTAGGAGTTTTTGGCGCTGGTACTTCGATCGTAAACGTTAACGAAAAATATTTAAATAAAAAACAGAAAAAAGTCAAATCAGCACAAAAATATAAACACGATAAAAGAACAAAAATTAAAACGGAAACCAAGGTGTTGCTTGATACAATACCTATCACTGTTTCATTTTAATTTCAGTGGTTTTAACGGCTGAAATTTTTGGATACGCAATTGATATTATTTTCAGATTTATATTATTGTGCAGACGGCATGGCATATACGAGTATAAAGTATGTTATATTAGCAAGATGAAATAATTTTATAATACTTTTAATGGTTTAAGTACATTTATTTGTATATTTTGTTGTGCATATGCATCACATATAAATATACACCGGTTTTCAACTTCCATTTCGCATTTTTCTATATCAAATTCAGGATTTTAAAAATGAAATTCTGATTTTTCCATATCAAATTAAGGATTTAATAATCTTTTAAAATCATATTTAGAATTTGGTAATAAATTATGCATATATTACTTATTTTTCTAAAATTTAATTTTACCTCGAATATAAGATTTTTTAGCGTCAGTAAAGTTATGGTTTTGTATTCAAAATTGTTACATAATAATAAATAATAGGCATCATAATTTACTGCATCAAATCTCTAACCGAATTATATTCGGTACGACGACCTATTAATGGATTTTAGTTACTAGAATTGAACTAGCTGTGCCCAAACACATTGTGTGCGTACTGACAATATTTTGTTCGTTTTTGCTTTGAAAGCATTAATATTGATAAATTTTTAAAATGGTTATAATTAACCATTTCTCTAAGATGTACATATTTTATTCTGGTCTTCGCAACCAATTTTTGTGAAAGTCTTGTTTTTTTGGTTATAAACAACCATTATATCAACCAAAAATTATTTTTGGTTGCCGATAACCATTATGTCAACCTAAAAGATTTTTTGGTGAAAAATAACCATTACGTAAGTTTTTTTCTTTTTTGGTTATCATATAAAAAAAATCAAATGTCAATCGTTGGTAATCGCAACACTTAAGAATAATTAGTATGAATGTCATTAGTATAGACATTTTTTATATGAATTTACTGATTTTCTTGAGACAAATTCAGTATCAGTAAATTTTTCTTGTGATTTTTGTAATGTCATTGATAACCAAAACAAATTGTTATTTCTAACCAAAAAAAATTTTGTTGACAAAAAGGTTATTTAAAATAAAAAAAAATTTGTTGATATAATGGTTACTTATAACCAAAAACAAGTATTTCTTACTTTAATTGGTTACGATAACCAAAATAATATATATGCAATGAAAATGGTTAAAAATAACCAATATTAAATGAAATGAATTTTTCGTAGCCTTTTGACCTGAAATAAAATAATAAAAATTATGTTCGGTCCCAAATTTTGAGATTCTTACGTATTTACTTTAGATAAAGGTACCCATCACTGAATAAAATTCTAAAAATTATTGTAAAGACTAAAAGGAAATGAGTTACTCATTATTTTAAAACAGCGCCATTTGTTGTGCAACATTGCTTAAAATATACTGTCTTTAAAAATAAAAGTTTACTTAAAGTATGCAGTACCTTTAAATCGATTAAAATCGTTATACTTTTACTGCTTTTTCTTCACTTTCTCTTGGAAAAAAGATATTTTTGCGAAAAATGTATCCTACATTGGAATCAGGATTCCTATATTGGAATCAGGATACGTAGGTTTTACATGATGCGAACACAAAAAGAAGACAGACAGAAATGAGTTACTGTTTTATTATATGTACAAATAATCTGTGAGACCATCACTTCTGATATTTGTAGCAGTTATTTCTTGTACATGCCGATAATTTTGCCATCAATTGTTTCTAGACAGCCTTTGCATTAATTTATATTTGTTATATTTTATTAATTTAATTTACACACAAAATAATTAATTATAACTTTTTATTTATTATATTTTTTTCTATTTTCAAGTGTTTATTCATAAATCCTGGATATGATTTCAAAAAGTCTGATTTCGATTTTTAAAATCCTGAATATATTATGGTATAGTTCGAATTTGATATGAAAAGTTTAGAACTTAGCTTTAAAATCCTAAAAAAAACCTTAAATTTAAGGTTTAAAGTATATGTTCATTTAAAAAATAAAAAAACTTTGAAGGCAGCCTGGGACCAAGTATCTCGAACAAAGTCACCAAGTGTCTCGAACGAAAACATGGTTGAACAAAGGTCAACATTGTTTACTTTGTATTTGATATGTAGAGAAATTTGTGAAAGTTAACATTTTGAAATAATCTTTTATTTATTTTGCCTTGTTGAAAAGATACTTTCTACCCTCCTTTCAGGGAATACTGTATCATAGTAGCCAGGACAAGAGTTGGACCGAATTTATACGATGCCATTTTTTCATGCCATTTTTTTTTCATGTCTCTTTTAAAGTTACAGCGAATTACATGGCACATTTTTACGATGAATTTTTTCATGCAATCGGCTTGAATTTGTTTTTGACATTTTCTTTTGATTTCATATTCATAATTTTTATTGTTTATACGTTATTTAAAAAATATATGCACTCGTACTGAAATACAAAATAAATAAAAATTAAACAAGCAAATAACGAAATTTTACAAGAAATTATTAAAATCATGCCGAAATGTATACATAATTAAACTAAACAATTTAATTTTTTGAAATCAACTCTGAACGAACGAAAATTGTACAAAGCAAGTGTCAAAAAATCCCCTCAAAATTCAAGCCATGCCATTTTGTTTACCCCGCTTGCTTGCAACCAGTTTCATGAAAAATGTCATGGTATATGTAGGTTGGCTCTTGGTAAAACAAAATTAAGGGCACAATTCTAATATAACAGAACAACGCCTACATATGTAATTCGCTCATATATTTAAAACTAAATAGTTCTAAAGTTACTAGTAGATTCTCAATGACAAGCACATGTTAAATATATGTATGTACATGTATGTATGTACATGTATGTATTTACAACAGAGTATAATTAGTCAGTACAACTGGTGATAGAGTCAATAGTGAATCAGCACAGTGTTTGTAAACATTTCCTTCAGGGTTGCTTAGAAAATTAAACATGAACAGATTTACCAATACATATATGCTTCAATTAATAGTAATTTTAGAAATGCATTGCCATGTTAGTTAAATATCGCATGTTTGATAAAATTTGCTCCCATCTAGGAAACACTTTTAAAGAAAAAAGTTTCTGTATGCCCATTTTTTCTAAAAACATGATTTTATCAAATCATGTTAAATTTTCCTGAAAATTTTAAAATAGAAATCAACGTTTGGCGAGATTTTACTAAATAATCCCTTGAGACGACGACATCAAAAAACTACATTGGCAACACTATCGTGAACATTCACATTTAACGTCGTTGCGCCTGTATTCAAAATTTTACAAACAAAGAAGAGATACAAGGAAAAAATGCATAATTGTTTTTTATATAATACAGTGCAGTAGTAAACATAAATGTAAACAACACAGTGGAAATACTACGAATAAAGTTTGAAAAAAATCGAAAATAAAACAAGTTTTGAGAGTTTAAATTTCTGTTGTAGTTTTATCAATGCAATTTATTTTGAAAAATGTACTCAAATTAATTGTTTAGGGATGAGCTATGTAGTTTCTGTCAAGAATTAAAAAAATAGGTAAAGTGTCTATCGATATATTTTTTATGTGCCCATTCATATACCATAAATATATAAAAGGAATCACTCGAAAACAGTTTAATTAAAAAAAAATTGTGTTAAACTTTTTTTTCCTAAAACGGAAGGTATCGTGCCATATTCTTCAGGAATAAAGGCAGATATGTTAGGGGTACAAACAAAATGAGTCATGTTTTATTAACCCTCTGCAACTGACGTCGTAGTCTGACAGACACCGCAAAATATTAATTCTTAAATACCTTTGTACAATTCGAGGCTACCATCTCAATACGCTTCGTTACCTTTTCTTTTAGTTCAAATTTTAATCTTATATTAGCTTGAGAACTATTTACTGTAACAGATTAATAAGTACAGAAGATATCCGTCAGAAAATTAAGAGTTAGAAATGAATTTAAAAGTGAGGTCTGCTAGACCCCACATCAGTTGCATTGCTAAAGTTAATGCACGTCAGTTGCAGAGGGTTAAATTACATCCACAAAATTTAATTGTTTTACAATTTACTGATGATTAAAAAAAATTATTAAACAAATAATACATCAGCATTTCTAATTACACTATTTACGTTTGTTATTAAAATAACAAACGTAAATAGTGGATAACACAGCAATAACTACATGTGCTTCTTCCGGAAAAAAATTAATAAAAAAATTCCAAATGATTTGTTTTCAACCCACTGTCAAAAAACACAATAACAATATTACGCGCATGTGCAACTTAACTAACTAAAAGCTTATTAAAAAGATAAAACACATGCCCTTCTGCACTTAAAATACTTTTGTGCCTGAACTTGCGGAGTCACTGGCCGCAGCTAAGTGATGTTTTCGTCGTTCTTTTTACGTCTGACTAAAAAAATTACGCGCCAACTTTTTTTATTAAAAATTTAACATCAAAATATCAAAACAAATACAAATACAAAAGGAATACCAGATAAAACAGGATGAATATAGAAGACGAAAAACATAAATAACAATTTTTACAGTCAGAAGTCAATATAATAAATACACTTAATATAATGTACGCAACGGTTTAAAAAACAAACATTAATGAATAAATACGTCACTTTATTTAACAGTCGGCCAGACCAGACAGACAGACAGACAGACAGACATTCAATGCTTTGCTTTGAATTTAAAATTGATTTCAACTTGATTTTTTTCATTGTTGAAAATGACACACTAACACTACATGACTTTTCAAATACGCATCATTTTGCAACAATGTATGACTCTGTTTTTTTTTTCTTCTATAGTTTCGTACCCACTGAGACTACAAGATGAATAAGCAACCTTGACTGTGGAGTTTTGTTCTTTTTTATAATTTTTATTGTAGACGTTTTTTTTCCTTGGAAAAGCAAAAATATGTTTTGGAATAACAACAATTCAAACCAACACCACTGGAAAAGTATCTGTAAACAAAAAACTATTTATCATTTCCTTACAGTGGTATCAAATGCTGTAAAAGCTTTGAAGGTCATTTCCGGTTACTGCTGGAAATTTCCATGTTCATTTGCAAAGAAAAGGAAGTGAAGTTTTTTCTTTGCTTCAAGAACTGGAATCTTGAATTTTCTTACTAATCGAGTAATTTAAGAGGAAGATCATTTTTTCTTGACTCTATTAAAGATCTTACCTGGTATGTACTTATGTGCAATCAGTTTGAAATAAATTCCTCCATCATTAAGAATATTTTAAATTAGTTATAAAAAAATGAATTGTTATAATCAATAGTGCATGATAACATTGCTGTAATTACGGCTCAAGATAGCATTAAAGTTGTTAAAATTTTAAAAAGAAACCAATATTTTTTCTTCGTAGTTATGGTTATATTAAATTAGTTATTGTTTTAATTGAAGGATAACAGTAGAGTATTTCAAAGACTGGCCATTTCATAAACTGGGCTTAACCCCAAAAAATATATTTAAAAAAATCTGGATGGCCTACAATCAACATTATTTTACCATAGCATCAGACATTCTTATTTATTTTTAAAGAATAAAAGTTCAAAGTATATTCGAAAAAATTATTATTTTCGGTTGGGGTTGCCGTGTTACTAGCCCTCCCTCCTACCTGATTATGCCCAAAAGCTGTACAGCAATATCAATAGGCACATACTGAATTTCATTTTGATATGTCAAACGGTAGAAGCTTCACAAAAAAAGTGGCATACAGCAAATGGATTTTAGGCTATAGCCTTTTGAAGGTATTGTTTCTTCTAGGCGGTAATGGAAGACTAGTAGTGTAATATATGACTGCAACACCACGGTGGATACTGACGGATCTGTGACTTTGCTTCTAGTATCTTTTCAGAAGAATTGAATTCACGACTCTAATATCGTCGCTATGGTGCAATTGTTTTTCAATATAAGGATGCGTTGTTCAGGCTGGGCCATCAAGCTGACGATACCCTAGTTTGCAGTTTTACATATGAACAGGAGAGCCTGGACCGAGTGGCTCCGCTTTGAAAGTCTTCAATGCAGCAACGGTCGCTATGGCGCATGGCTCTATTATGAACAAAATGTTCTTTAGAACGTTAAGGAAAGAAAATATGTATTGGCTTTAAGTTCGGAAAATAAGTTTCCAGCAGCAAGCTAGATAATGATAAGTGTTTTTTAAAAATTCAGCTTCTTTGCTGCACATTATCTGTTTGTCAGAAAAAATTGAATTAGTTTACAAATATTTATATTTTGTGTATGAAAAAATAGCGTGTTATTAACCCAAATTATAAATTCACTAAAACTGATTATTAAGGGGAAGCTAGTAACGATGGCCATTTCGCTAAGTGCTCAATGTAGCTCATCACGAAACCTTAATCCAAAGGATAGATGACCTAAAGTTACTCTTAAGTTGGGAAATTTATTCTACTAAATTTTAAGCTTTTAAGGATTTTTTGTTATTTTTCCAATCTCACCACTGTACTTCTGTGCTCCACCACAATACAAATACAGTGCTGTCTGGGTAGAGTGAATTAATTTTTGCAGAGCGATTTCACTATAGCCAGGTTGTTCACTAATTCAAGGTTGAATTTTTTTTATTTAAAAAACTAATTTATTTATTCTAAATGCATTTATAGGTTATAAATTTTATTTATTTCCATGTATGATTAAAGTTTTTATTTATGACTGGAAAAAATTAGTAATAGTTGTTTTTTTTTTGTTTGTTACCGATATTTGCAATGTAGAGCTTGTATATAATTTGTAGTATTAGCCTCAGCCCATTCGATACCCTTATCAAAAACCTTAATGACTTCAGCAGATAATATCGGATTTGTGTTTGCTGGTGTTTCGCCATTGTCGTTATCATCTGATATTTCAAATGTGCAAGAAATTGTTGATTTTGCAACGCCATAACGCTTTGCCAAAGAAGTAACACTAGGACCTTTTTGAATTTCTTTTATAATGTCTCTTTTTTGTTTTAATGTAAAAATTATTTTTATGTAACAATTATAACACCAATTATTCAGAAATTAACTTAAAAACACGACCTTAATGGAACATGCGCGCAGACTTAAATAAATTAACACTTCATAGAATGCGTATTTGTGAGAGTAACTTACTCTAAAAGAATTGTTAATTTACCGTTATTTTATGTTCTCTTTAATTTTTATACTATTTTTCGATGTTTTTCTCCTTTGCCAAACCTAAAAACTCACCATAAAGTATGTTCACTCTATAGAGGTTCATGAGTGTTCACTCTACAGTGTAGTCAATGTAAACATTCTGGTGTTCACTCTAACGAGGTATTCATAGCATCGGGGGTTCATTCTACCCAGACAGCACTGTATTGCGAAGTTAAACTACAAAGTATAGAGCTATTTTCGAATTTTTGTTTGTGTCGTCTACGTTTTTTGTATGTTTTTAACTGGACTGGTAAAAAATGTTCTTTACGCGAAAAAGGTAAATGATCTGACAATATTTTATCCTTACAAAAAAAACACCTTTTATCTGGTTCCATATAAACAAATATAAATTTTCTTCTACTAAAGGACAAAAAGAAGCACGTTTTTTAACAAAAAATTGTTTTTGTAAAATGCTAAAAGAAAAAATTTTTAACCCATCCAATTAAAATAATATTTCTCAATGTTTTGGATGACTTAAAATATATAAGTATGTATGTATATGTATGTAGATGAAATGCTCTATGAGGGCCGTCTGAAATGTTTTCTGTTGTGAAAAGTGACACATATATTTACAATTTTTTTAGCACAAATATAATCTAGTAGTATTTAAATAAAAGACAAGATGTTAAAATCACAGTGGTCGACTAGAAAAGCCGCTCACGCCAAAAATGCTAAATTAAGTCCAAGTATACCGCTTGCTATTAAAGTTAAGTAAGCAGACATAGGTCACATCATTTAAAAAGTGCTGTTAATTGCATTTTGATTAATACTTGCCATTTAAAGATTAGTGTTAAATGGATGCGACATTTGCCAAAAATATGATCGCTTGATAATTAAGGTTAAGTAGAAGAATTCAGTGTAATCGGAATCTATAATCTTGGCATTGTTGCTCTTGCATAATTTATATAATTAATAGGCAAATACGTTTTTTGTAATCCCTTTTACGTCCGTAATACTACTCCGATTTTGGAAAGATGTATATGCTTGGATGTGTATAATCTTAATTTTATTCAATTCGGTTCAGTACTTTAGGATTAATACGACTATCAAGTTCTTACTAATACCAATAAACAAATACATGTTAATCTTTTACCTGCAAGTCAAAAACACAGGTCAATCTAAAGAGAAATATGCGCATTTTCGTGTTTAAGTATGGTCATACTTTTGCTTCCAAGAGTTAATTTAATTTTTTATGGATGGGGGTTGCGAAGCGCACCAAAGGTATAATTTTCGTAAAAAACAGAAGTGACAAGCAACTCAGAATATTCTGCAAACTTATACCATTATTTGGTTGATAAGATTGGGTTATATAGAATAGTGCTATATTATATAGACACCTTCTCTCGTGTTATAAACTTTTGTTTTTTCCTGTTATGCTACTTATTACCTTGTAAAATAAATAAATAAAAAACTGTAATTGATAATACCAAATTGTAAAATTTCAACTGAAGTAGAGTTGAGTTGCAAACCGTAATAGGGGCCTAAGATTTGCATTGGATTTTGTAACAAAGAAATTGAATGAGAATTGTTAAAAAATATAATGTAACGTAACATAACATTTCCTTTTCACACTATCACACTTCAAATAAAATTAAAAACAAGCAAAGGAACAAGCCGAGAAGAAATATGGAGCACCAGCGGTTTTTTGGAAAAAGGGGAAGACCAAAAACCTCTGCAAAATTTATATGTTACCGCTTTATAAAACTTCTTTAAATTTAAATGTCTTCATTTTAACTATTAGTTTTTACATAAAAATCCATTTTAGTAAAGCTAATGTCAAAAAAATATTTACTTAAAATTGCTCCTGTTTTTATTTCTTGTAATATGTTATTTTTGAAAATGGTATAAGTCCATGTGAAGCTTAAACAACGTATACTTTTTCAAATAATTTTAGTAATTATTATTCAATAATAAAATTAAAAAGGTTTTTAGGGTAAAAAAACTTGAAGTGATTATAGTTGGCCAATATTTTTAAATTGATGCAAACGCAAACCCTTAAATATCTCAATATAGGAAAAAATGGACTTATACCACTTTCAACAAAACCAGTTCATTTAAAAAAATGTTTTTATTAAAATTTTACTCTATAAATAATTATTGTTGTTTTTTTATTCTGGAAGTTCAATTATTTAAATAAATTTCATTAATTTCTAAACAAATAAATAATATATTTTGCAAATTACATTCACTTAAAATATCACATTTCTACTATCTGGTTATATAGAGTTCCTTTAAAGATTTTAATTTTGCACGTCTTTTATTCAAATCTCATCACTGTCGGAACACCCTTTAATTTTTGGTAATTGTTATAGCTGCCATATTTTAAGAGTCTACCTAATATGGGTCGAAAATTAGTCCATAACAACTAATGTGCTGAACGAAACTAAGGAGCAGACTGATCTAGAGAGCTGACTGAACTAGTGAGCTGACTGAACTAGAGAGCTGAAGTGAACTAATGAACTGAACTGAGCTAAGGAGCTGATATGAGCTCAGTGTGGTGATCATCTCACTTAGGTCAGTTGAGTGATTAGAAACTATTGATATGGCCAAAGTCAGTGAAATTAAGTTGAAATGGATTTCCCACATATCTTATTAATACCTTGTGGCTTTTTAAGATCATTATTTTTCAATAAAAATGAGTATATTAAGGAGTTGAAAAATCCATTTATAACTATCTATAAAGCCATTGAAAATTACTGGAAAAATTAAAAAAGGTAAAGTTTTTTTTACAAAATTGTATGTCAATTAAGTAATTCTGGAACGGCCCTAATTTTTAGCGTCTTTTTTTATACGTATCAAAATAACAGAGCTGTCTTTGTTGGCACGACAACTAAATAATGTAGTCGATACTTTGTTGCAAGAAAGTCAAATGTCTACAAAACTGTGTTGTTGGTTCCCGACAGACCGACCCAAAAACAATAATTCATTCAAAGCTCAAAAACAAAAAAAGGCTAATTTTAAAACAACTATAAGAAAGGTTTAATTTTATAAAAATATAAACAATTAAAAAGAGATGGATATTTTTTGATTATGCGCACAATAATCTAAAGATACAAAATTAAAATTTCTAAAAATTGTATTTCCAATAATAATTTAGTTGTTGAAAGGCTAATTTTCTTAACTTTTTTTGCAGATAAACTATACAACAGAGAAACATTGTCTGCAAATGTTCATTAAAAATGTGTGAATTTTTAACATCTACGGTTTAAGATAACACAGACTCGACAGATACTCGAGCTTCAACTCAGTAGCAGCAGTTAAATAGATTTTATGTAAATACTTAAAATCTTGCTAAGTATTAAAAAATTTTGTAAGTACATAAACAAATTTAAACACACGCACATACACATACACAGATATAATATCTTAATTTTACTTCCATCATTTAATCATGAGAAATAGATTTTTTATCTTTAGAATTGTTTTTGTAAAAAAAATATTTAACTCATGTTGAAAGTGCAAAAGAGACAGAGATATTAGTGTGTGGCAAGAAACAAGTTTACCCAACAATATTGTACACATCCCTTGATCTGCTGTGCAGACAAATGTTTTACTTTGATTTAAGTAAGGTAAGAGAGCAATAAAATAAGTATCTCACGGATACTTTTCAAAACCATAATAAACTACCTACCAATAAATATACTTAGCTCTAAAAGAGTGTGTTTTCTGTTGAAAAGTAAAGTTAATCTGGATTAACTATTTTAAATTATTTAATGTCTCTTACTTAACGTTAACGTTTTTCTCCCTTTTATTCTTAAAACCAAACAAAATAAAAATCGAGAAGTACATACTTAAATCATAAATATTATTTATCTATTCGCCTTTTTAAACAGCTTTAAGATGGGGCGTGTGTTGTGGATTTTAAATTGTCACACAAACTGTTTTAAGCTGAACAATGTCAACTGACTAAATGATGATTAAAAAAACATAAATGTTGAACAGTGGTGTAAAAAGTGCAATTTTTTCTGATTAATTGTATTTACCTGCTGCTTGATAGGTGTTGCAAAAAATAGTAGGTATATATATAAATATTGTAACTGTTAGTAATTCCAACAGGATAGAATGAAATAAAATAAGAAGTAAAAAAAAAATAATAAAAAAATATTTTTATTGAAATTTCACCGAAAATATCCCCATAGGATTTGCAAGCTATCTATATACACAAATTTTTATAGAATTTAAACATTACAGTACATTTTTGAAGTCCAAAAAAAATTTTTTGGTAATATTTGTTAAATATTTTTATATTTTATTTTAAACATCTTCCCATACCTTATTTAGGGTCAGATTCAAAAAAGAGTCTTTTATATCAATGAAAAATGGCATGATATTTTTTATACATCGGGTACCCCGGAAGTTTAGTGGTTAGTGTGTTAGTCTATCATTCTGGGAATAGTAGATTCGATTCCCACCAAATGCTGGGTGTTCACTGCAACCTACTATTCTCGATAATTTAAGTTAGAAGATAATAGTAGGGTCCTTTAGTATTTCATATGCTTCCAGATAATTATCAAAATAAATACTTTTTAAACCACTGTGCGACGCTAATTAACGAACAGAGTATTGAAATTTTGTAAGGTCTTTTAAAGCAAATGTCGTAATCCCCTAATAAAAATAAATACACACCTAACTAGTTTAAGTACAAACGATTAAGTCCAAATCTCCCACCGGCAGTTTCACAATGTCGAAGTAATTCAATCTTTCGTACGAGTACATTCAAAAAAAAACATAATTTTTGAATTTGTTTTTGTTTAAATATAATTGTAAGAAAGAATGAACTCTGTCGACATTGTGAAAAAGGCCCTTAGTTTGCAGGTTTGCATAACAATAATTGAAAGTAAAAAAATCGTTAAGTAAACAATTTAAAAATGAAGTAAAAGAGGAAAGAAAAACTAATTACTCGTATAGCTTAATGAACTTTTAAGAACATTTTTTAAAATTGTGCGACAAAAGTGAGCGTTTTTAATTGTCTTGTTTTTTTAAACAAATCTTATCATCAATTAAATAAAGTGTTCTCGAATTATATTTACACTTTGATTAAAAACACCTTTCATCGCTATTGATTAATTGTTTTATAATTTATTTAAGATTTGAAGTGAATTTCATGGGAATTATACGAAATAATAATTGTGTGTTATTAAATACGTTAAAATCCATTTAAAGAATAAATATGTATTTATATATGTATGTATGTATATTAAAAATCTTAATTAGGAATTAATAATTTTTTTTTTAATTAGGAATTAATAATTCAGGGCCACTTTTTGGTTTCGAGATTTAGTTATATATTTACTTTTTTTTATTTTTACTTTTAATTTAAAATTTCTCTTTAAATTGCCAGTTAAGCGGACAATGATAGTGGTGTAATCTTACAATTGTACTGTTAATATAAACATTTATAACATAAACATAAACGTATTTTAAAATAGCCAAATAAAAATGGGTTATTCTAGCACTGATTTAAACAATTTCACAGATTTAAATAATTTCGAAATATTATTAACTTTATTCTTTCCGCAAACTGATGCCGCGGTAAATAATATCAAATAATTTATACTTCTCCTCTCCGTCTTCACCGTGTTATTTTAATAAACAGTTCCAAAAAATTTTGGCATTTTTTTCGTTTAATATGGTTAAACAGCAAAGTTTAAGCTGCCACTTAAAAACATCAACTTTAATTAATATTGGATTAAATTAAGAGTCGGATAATATAATTAGAGTTTTTAAGCAAAACCTAAACAGTGGTTTTTAACGTATCAGAAATTTAACATAAATATTTGTCTTTAACTTTAATACAAATGTTTTATTAAACAAGATGGCAAACGTACCGTGAATATGGAAAGAAATGAGATGAATTTTGAAATTTATGGGCAAAAATTCCTAAACTTGGAAAGACTACAAAATTTGTATGCAGTTTTTTTTAATAAGTTACATTTTACGCTTTAATTGCCATCATTAATGTATCTTTCGCCTGTCTTAATCTTGTTTTAAATATGAAAATAGAACGTGAACAAAAAAAGTGATAAAAACAATTTAATCACTTTTATCTCTGATTTCTTCTTTAATGCGTAAAACAAAAATTTTTTCTCGCCTGATGAGGCTAAACGAAACTAGAAAGAATGATTTATTTTAACTCTTTTCAATTTTCAGCTTAAATACTATTTTATTTTGCGAAAATATTTTTTTAATCGCATGTTTTTTTATCTTTACATATTTGGGTATACATATAACGAAAATATATCTCTCTTACTGCACCATAGTCATATCTCTAAAAATCAAAATTTTGAAGTTATTGAAAAAGGTTTCTTTCCTTTATAGGTTTTTTATCTTTATAATAAATTTCAGAATTATATACATAAATATCTTTATCCACCATAAAGATTGGATTTTGAAAACTTCAACAGCATTTTGGTAAATTGGACTTTTTTAGATATGATTAAGTTGCATTAAGGTGTTTATAAATCTATTACAATCAGTTAAAACTTGGAAATCGGTGCATGTTAAACGTGATGATGTGCTTTCTCGACATGTATCGAAATATTCGATACAATAGTTTACTCACTATCGAATTTGCTGTTTTACCGAATACCTACAGAGAAACAACTTTCTGGATCAATTAATTTATTTTAATTAGTTTAAGATGCAAATTTAGTTAAATTAATTTATTTTATTTAATTATTATATCAATGCAATACAATAAGAGAAGTCTTAAATTATAGTATTGGGTAGTTATATGGCATATGTGTATATATTATAATGTAAAGGGTGGTTAAATTTTAAGGGCCGATGTTGATTTTGAATAAAACAAATTATTTAGGAAATTATTTTCATTTCTTTTTATTTTGATATTTTGAACCCACACCTGCATTCGATGCTCCAAATTTTTGATGACGCTGAGGCTTAATTGAAGTTATATGCCATTAATGTGCCGAATTATCTAATGCTTTAGTTCTTGAATTGTTGCTGTCTTATCGACGTACACCTTTTCTTTCATTTAAACCCAAAGAAAGAAGTCCAACTGTGTCAAATGACATGATCTTGCGGCCAATTGACTTCCCCACCACGTGAGATAACAAGGCCATTGAATTTTTGCACAAGCCATTGTTTCGTCCACATCCACATTTTCCCCCCTGCTTTCTTGCCCCTGCATCCTCCTTCGGACAACAGACCGTAACTTTTCATTTGGAATTGTCCTTCTTGCAACCATTTTGCTTTTACAGATTCTTCAGGATGGTGGCCTTACCCTCGATAGAACCGTGAGCAACGACCGTCATCTTGACCTCGTTTCGCAGCGCCTGCAGGCTATCAATTCTTAGCTTAGAATTCTTAGCAAAGATTGGTCAAATAGTCCGATCAACCAGCTCTTTGTCGATTGGTTATTGCACGTGAATACAAGTTTGGCGTTTCCTATGAAACCTATTTGACGTTTATCAATATGGCATGCTTCCACTCCGTTGGGAACGTAGAAGCTGTTATTTTCATAGCTGTTATTTTTATTTGAGGGCTTTGGTACATTTGCAAATTGGAGGTTTAATTGGTCAACGTCAATCTTTTGAGTATCATTATTGCTACAATTAACTATATTCATGTTACTTATTTCTCTCCTTTTACTGTTTGGTAGAACAGAGATTTTGCCATCCTAGCGCTTCCACCTTTTATATGCACGATGTTTTCCTCTAATTAGAGTATAAAAAGTATAAGTCTTTCTACGAAGTCTTGCGAAGAATAGTTGCATCCCCTAAATGTGGATTATGTCAGGAAGAATCTATCTTAATTCTGTAAAAATCATCTCTGAATATAAAAAACAATTCACTCTTATACTTAGATTCAATGTCTTCATCATCCATTTTGATATTCTTTAATATAGTTCTATATGTTGACCAAAAATCAATGTAAAAATCAAAAATTAGGTCGCCAAATAAGTTTTAAAATCACCACATTTGGCGAGAATTCGCCATGTTTGGCAAGAAATCGCCAGAAAAGAATTTCTTGAGAGCCAAGTTGCCTTTAATGTTAAAATAATTATTTGTTGATCAGAAAATGTTAAATGCAAAACAAAAACAAAAAATGGTGGGCATTAAATTTTAAAATATATGCCTCAAAATTGTCTTTAAGGCGCTCAGATCGAAATGAAATGGAGTTAAATAAAATAAACGAATATTTATATATGTATGTACATACATACATGTATATAAAAAAAGCTTGAATTTAAGTGTACTAATGAGAAAGCGTATTCGAAGTTATGCTATTTAAGGACTTTTGTATTCTTTTTTAAATCGACGCAAAAAAGACCTTTCGTCATCTTCTCGCAAAATTTATCACAGTATGGCAAACAAGGTATACATTTTGTTTTCACAGAATTACTTAACTTCAAAGCTCGAACGGTTACTCTTAAATGCTGCCACCTAATAGTTTCTTACTATAGATGAAGTATTATGATCATAAATTCTCTACCTATTAGAGTTCTTAAACTATAATCTGAATTTCAACAGCGTAGCCAGTTATTTACTTCCTAAGTTCGAGAAAAATCAAATATGTATAAAAAATTATTTTGTGTGTCTTTTTTATAGCGTTTTCCAATTTTTAATTTAAAAAGTTGCTCAAAATAGGCTCATTTCATTCGAGTCTTATAATTTTACGCTAAGCAGTCTCATTTAATTTGGAGAAAGTAAAAAGCAAGGAATATCATCGATACTGCACAAGTGTGCACTCAATCATTATATTAATGAAGATTACTTTTTATGGCTGCATGAAGGCGCGTTTTTGTTAATTTCTTTATCTTTTTGGCCCAATGATGACTAATTTTTTCCTGATTATTGTTTTATCTTTACCGTTGTCATAATATTAACAACCGATAAGACAGCAATTCAATTTTTTTTAACAGTAAACTTAGTTCGTGATTACCATACATATCTTAGTGGGATGGCGAAATACAAAAAAACCTGTTCTTATTTCCGAAAATAATGGTACGATCGACCTTAGACATTTCGACGATTAGACATTTCAGCTAAAATGCATTTGTTCACGAAAAATTAAACTAAAACTACCATTTCATGCATAATCGAAATGAATTTCCGAACTGTAAACATGAGTAGGCAAAAAAATGTTTTGCTCTATATTTCCAACCTTATCTGCAAGATAAAAGCAACAAAAAGAACTTAAAACAACAATAAAAATCATAAAAAGGAAAATACAAAATAATGCTTGGGAAAGTCATGTGCCATTTTATATTTCATTTGCAGACAATTCGATTCCATTGTCTTTTGCAGTTGTTGGTTGGCATTGTTCAATTTTCAACCCCTCATTGGAATTATTTAGCTGTGAGAGCGTGTCTGTGTGTGTAAGTAAATCAATTTTGTGAAGATGTGTGAAGTTATTAAAATGGCATTGCAGCTGAGACGTGTAGCAATTTTAAAGTGTCCTTAAAACGACACAGAGTTCATGTGTATGAGCATGTATATGTGCATACATATGTATTTGTTTTTGTTGTGCAAATTAGTGTTTTCTTGTAACTTTTAACAATTTCGTTAAACTAGCTGTGATTGTCCTTCAACTTTGTCTAAAGGATTTTCCAGTTATCGTTTTCATTTTTCCGCTCAAATCATAGTCATTTTATTTAGATTTAACAAATGTGTACAGTAAAAATTATTTTAAACAATATTTCTTAAAAGAATTTTTTATTATTGTCAACAGATTTAAAAATCGATCAGTCTGAGTAAATTAGGCGCCATCCACTTGCGCTTCTCAATTACAAATGCATTATTAATGTAAGTAACACTATAATAATTCCTAGCGATTATACTATTGAATTAAAATTTGGTTATTATTTTTTTAGTTGTTTATTTGTCTTCATGTGTTTACATGTTATTTAAGGTTAAACAACACGGAAACTACATGACCCAAAAACGGATTCAATAAAAAGAACCGACAATTAACTAAGGGAAGGTATGCTAAAAGCCTGTGTCAATATTCTGTATTATCATTTTTAACAACATATTTTGTGATTTCTTTTTTCCATCTTTTAATTATTTTTATTTTTTAAGATGTTAATTGTCACAACGAAACAAAAACATTAGACAATTCTATCAAATAAATATGTATATCAAAGATGAAACAGGTAGGACGAATTTGTAATGATTACAGCTAATTTATTTTACACATATCGCTAACATGCAGTCTTAACGGGGCTTCGATTTGTTTGCACATGAACTAAAAGTCGGTAGAATAGAGAACAAATTTTTTTTTTATTTTCTTCTGTATGGAGAATACAATCCGCTGTGTATGTTCCGTCTACACATAATTTTCTGTTTGTCGTAAATGTTGTTTGAATGCTTATAGCGAAGCAAAGAGGATTTGCGTGCTTGATCAACAGATGGCGTTTTTAAAAATAAAATATTCATACTCAAAATAACATTTGACGGCAAACATCGTTCTGCGAACATATGTTTTAACAATGCTGTCTGAACATGCCATCGACAACGATGGTCTTCGAGAGTCATGTTAATGTTCCCACATAAAATTGTTCAATGGTTGCCGTTATCAAAGGCTCGTCAAGGCGTCAAGTTTTGTAATCACAACTATTTTGTATTATTAACTTTATTCTTGTTTTTAATCTTTCTACTTTTGGCCTTTTCAGATAACTGCTGGAACATGAACAAGTTCTGAAATGCAATTCTGGCAGTGAAGTCCTATAAAGCCAAACGTTTTAGAGCTTGGTAACAAATATGAAGCAACAAGAGGAATGAGTTATTTAAAGGGAAAACTTAAAAAATCAATTTTCAGCACAACCATTAACTTTTTCGTATTCATACTAAGTTTGAACGGCAGCGACTATTGCGACTATTTCTTTTAAGGAGATTTGGGTCAAACTAGAGGTCATCATTGAAACAAACGCCTACTTTGAGGACCTTGAGAAGGAATAAAGAATTAGAAAGTCGTTGGACTAAACAATACATTATGCGGAGAAATAAAACGCTTTTTTGCGGAAAAATTGTCTTTTATCAAAAAAGTCACGGAAGTATAGAATTGACCTCGTGTTGTTTAAAATTAATTAAGTACTTTTTTAGGCTATGCTTCCCTCACTTTTCGTTTAGTCTTGATTGATTTGTTTTTATTAGACTTATAAAAATATGGCCAAAGTATGAGTCGGTTTTTGATAAACTTTTTGGGTTTTTTCAACATTTAGTTAATGGAATGATACTGGTATCAAGAAAAATGTTTTTTAAAATCTAAATGTAATCAATAAAGGGTTTTTTTATAGGGACTGATATAAATATATTAAGGTTGTACATTGTGACATTATCTACCATAGAAAGGCTTTATTATATTTCACTTTACTTCAACTGACTAGTAATTGTTTTCACTGTGACAGATCTGCTGATGCCAAAGTTTTTAATACTTTGTAATCTGGACAATAATTTAAATATTGGCAGCAAATATTGCCTCACCCTAGACTCCACATCTTAATGCTTCAAATTTTCAAACTTTCGTTTTAACACTCCAACAATATGAAGAACTCGCAATTTTTTTGTGTTTTTCAGTTATAAAAATGTCAATGTATTTCATTGACCATAAGAAAAGATAACTAACTTTTGCATACACAGTTCTGGGTTGGGGAATCTAATCTTATCAGTTTGCATTCAATAACGTACAGGTATTTTCTTTTGTTGTTTGTAGAAATATCTTCAGGAATTTTCCCGTCGTTGGACAATTTTCGTATAAGCTTGCGCTAAGTGACTGATAGAAACTATCAGGTCTGTTCAATAACTTAAAGTTGTTACTAATGAATGCTAATTGTTACTGAAAAAAGTTTTGTATTTTTATTTACCCTTAAACTTAACGCCTATTTAATTCATAATGAAAAATATAGAACTTTCCCTAATGCCTAATGCAAGAATCACATGTGTATGCCAGTATTTTTGTGAACGCTCTACAGCTCACATCGTTTGGCATATCAAAATCATCAGGCATGCGCGTTTGGTACATGGTATATGGTGAGAGCTGTATAATTTTTTGTCATAATCGGGAAGGGGGAGGAATGATTAATGATTAATTTTTCGATTCGAATTACTTTTCGATTTCGAATTCATTTTTTATATAACATACCCTTAAAAATATCTGTTTCCATGAGGTATGTTAAAGTTGAATGTTGCCCTCTTCAGATTTTATTGAATACATTTGTCAAAAATATTAATTCGATATTTTTTCTATTTCACTTCCGTTTGCTTATATTTAGAATAATGAGTTTTTGTCTGATAAAAACCTGCAAATAGTACTCAGAAATGGAACTGTTACTTAACTCTTTCAGCATGTTCTTTCACCGTTGGATTTTGTATAAACGAATCATTTTTTTTTTTTAATTTTAGTAAAGTTGGAAGAAATTGTAAAACTTTTTTAAGTGATTATAGTTATCTCTTCGGGCTCTTATGGTGAGTTATTTGTTTCCGAATATAAATAATAAAATCAGATCATTTTACCATTTTTCCCAACGTTTCGTTTGTTTTTTGCAAACTTCTTTAGGGGAATAATTTATTATAAAAGTTTTGATTAAACGAACGCACCTATTATTTATTAAATCTTTATGTTAATAGAAACATTAGCAAATCAAGAAAGAGCCTAAAAAGAAATCAATTCAATACATTTCTTGCGAAAACAATATTCAATAAGTCTTCTAGTTAAAAATAATACATTTTGTGTGGCGTTATATCGTGATTGTGTAAAATTTCGATTAGAAATCTTATCAACAACATAACTTGGCCGTCTAATGAAAGTAAACGGATTGCAGTCATAGCCAGTGAGTCAAACGAAGAACAACTTTAAATTGCTACCTTTTGAACCTAAATAATATTTTAAAAACAAAATCTAAACACAAAACACCCTAAGAAAATCACAAGCAATCGTAAGCTAGTATTTTTTTTAAATTTATTAAAGAAAAAATAGTGAATATATTATTATTTATTTAAATTGTTGCCTAAATTGGTCATTAAAGGATATTACAAGTTTTATAAAGGAATTTGTTAAGGACATGCAAGCAATACGTTTTAGTGAAATGCAGTAGATTAAACTGCAACCAGCAATTTTTTAATGTTTGTTTTTTTTTTAGTTGAACAACATATTATTAATTCAATCAAGTAAAAACTACTACAAGGTACATGCATTTTTGTGTAATGATTTTTTTTAATATGGGATACATTGTGTTCTGAAATTAATACGTCTACAGCAAGTTTGTGTGTCCTCAATTATGTGGCCGACTAAACACTTAACCCAATTCTTGTATAATTTTATAACGTGTTACACGCTTTGCTGCCTATATAATTTATTAAATTAAAAAATATAATAAAATATAATATATGTATATAACAAAATAAAAATGTCAATATATAAAATTTTTCTTGTTAAAAAATCAAAATTAATAATTAATTTCCTTTACAGGTTACTTACGATCTGACAGTGGTTGCACTAAATATATTCCCACTAGATGTTGCCAGTTTGTGTATGTTCTACATCTACCCTGTAGATCCGAATTTGTTCTAATATTTGTCTGACAAATTCGGTTCTAGAGAGGTTTGTGTGGTTCAGGGTTCTACAAAAATGAGTGTTTTTATCAGTTTACATTTATTAAACGGGATTAGTATGAAAAAATATTTAGTTTATATTTCCTTACATTATTAATACATTATTTTAATTTTATTTATTGTTTAAGTGTCCCTAATGGACTTTTGGTGTACATAATTAATAAAGTGATCTCATATTAATTTCTTTTTAATTTATCATTTCGCAGTCATTTGGAAAACACATTTTCAACAGTAAAGAAGGTGGAATCTCCTAAAATTTTAAATAAAATAAACTCAAAATATTCCTGGCAGCTACTCGCTTTATAATTTTGTTCAAAATACAAATGATTTACCTATTTCGACTATTTATCCATTTATGTATCCATAGGAATCCCGGGATGAAGTAGCAAACGCCCTAAATATCCTTGGCTCGCCGAAACTATTAACTGATGTGTGCCAGAAGGTAGAAACTAATCTACGTTATAATTACACAATCATTTTAATTAAATAACTAATTTATTTACAGGTTAAGATAAAAACAAATACAGTTGTAAAGCCGAGAGCATTTCTGCTGATAGCAACTATTTAGGGAGTATACACTCACCCCGTTCTTGAAAACTTTAGCAAAATTTTCAAAATAAGCTCAAACCTAAGAGCTTCGTTCTTGGAGCCCAACTTGTGGACCCGTATTGAACTTGGCAAATGTCAACTGACCAGGAATTATCTGTAACTACATCCAGATGTATCATTCAGCCTCCAACTTCTGCAGGGAGTTTTATGAAAAAATAAAGTTTTATTCCTTTAAGAAGAATCGGCAAGGAAAATCAGAAAAATTAGCGATGAGCTGACAGGGCTATTAATTCAAATCAGAATCAAAAAATTAAAAATATTTTTCCGCAAAAACTCCAAATAAATTAAATCAGCTGTGTCCAATATAAATTATCGACAGTTATAGTTACTTCGTCTTAAGGCTGTTAAAAAATATTATAAATATTATTAAATTAGTATCGAAGAGATGTTGACGTCGACACAAACTGGTGTTGACTCAAAATGGACGACAACGTCGACGATAATAACTAAAGTAATGGTGATTCTCATTATGATTTCTTCTTTTAAATGATCTCTTCGAAGCTTTGATTACATAAGTATTTTAAAGAGAGCTGGAGGTGCTTTTTCATACATATATAGAATTGACACATTTCAGAAGTTATTCTGTGTACAGAGAAAACACCTTTCTCTTTATTGGTAATTGCTTGAATCAGTCTTTATGACCAGTTTATACTCATTTTAACTACTCACAAGCCCGTTAAAAATTTAGAAAACTATATTAAGTTTGTAAAAAATCTGATTAAAGTATCTACTTATAAAATAAATTAAAAAACGGAATTAATGTACATAAATATTTTTTGCATTCTTATAAATATCATATTTATTATTATAATTTCTATTAATAAATTTAGAATTTGCTATTTTGGCTCTCTTTTTTAGTTCATATTTATTGATTGTATCTTCAAATATAATTGAACTATAAATAAGTGTTATCTTAAAGATAAATTATACTTAATTAATTTAAATTATACTTAATAATTATTATTTTCATAATCGGTGCTAACAGTTAATGTTCGATCAAAAAGGCAATATCTCTCCTTCTTAGTCAAATATAACCACGGTTTGGATGTATTTCGAGCTTTTGTAAAGACGATGACGCATGTTACACGATTTTTGATTTAACGTTGGTTAAATCTTTGTTAATGTTGAAGTTTTTAGCATTCCAAAGCTTGACGGCCAGGCAGTTCTACATGTAGCGCCATATAGGTTTGAGGATCGATTTGTACAGAAAATGTTTGCAATATAAGCTGATATAGAGTCCATCCAATTAGACAGTTTAGTTGTGGTAGCTTGGATTCCATATGGTTTTTCCATGTAGGGCGACGATCAAGATATACCGAGGTATATGGCTTTTAAAGGCTAAGGTATCAACTACAAGTTAAGCCTTTAATATATTGATGTCTTATGTATTAAAACTATTTATATATTAACCCCCATATTCATAAAAAATCAAACTGATTTGAAATGTATTTTCGAACAACTTTTGTATGAAAAATTTGTTCTAAAATTTAAATATATTTTATTTATATTTTTAAATATATTTTATTTTTAATGAATATGGGGGTAATTATTTAATAAATGAATAAAACATTTTTTTATTTAAAATTGTGTCTTTAAGACAAAGTCATATCGGTTTACATGAGATCATGTTTCAAGATAAAACGTAAATTAGGGGGAAAAGCAGTACAAAACCTTCATGCCTTATTATCCGAATTATACATTTTAAACCAAAAATTTGTTTGACATATTGGAACTCTCTTAAACGTGGAAATCTGAACTTATTCTTTCCTTTTTATTGTATATTCATTTTATATTTCCTGCCACATAAATATGAATCCTTAAAACAAATTTTTTAAAAGGTTATAGCTTCTACAAAAAAAAATGTGACCAACTTAATCTTTTTTTTATTTAAAGGTTATTTAGTTGTTACTGAACACTACAAAAAATGGTTCAATATTTAGTTTTGTTTTTATAAAAAAAAAATTTAAATCAAATGAAAAATTAATTTTATTTACAAGTTATGAAAATTGGTACATTTTAAAGCCTTCACAATAATGCATCTATTTTTACAGATTGTTTTTTGATTGGGAATTGATTGGGATTGTAAATTTGATGGGCAATAAAATAAAATAAATCTTTTATGTCGTCGAGCAAACTGGTCGACCTAGCTATTTTTATACCTTCAATAAGTTCCTCTTTAGTAGTATACTGCTTTCCAGAAGCTTACACATTTTGAGCTAGCCATCACCAAACATTTTCAATGATTCTTAGGTCAAGCAATCGAGCACATTAAAATTTTGATTGCGTAACTATGTCTTTACTATCCGAGCAGTATGAATTAATCCATTGTCACGCTGGAATGTCCACTGTAAGCATTCAAAAATGTTCTGTAACTGAGAAAACACTTCTTGTAGCACTCCAATATAGCAATTAGTGTTGAAGGTACTGCCCAAATATTTCAGCACGCAGCTACCACAATAAGTTATGGCTCCCCACACCATAATCTGTCCTACTCTGCTATGAAAAAAAGCGAATTAAGGCCTCTCTTTTCGAAGATAATTGAAGCCATTAACCTTATAAAAAATTTGTTTTTTTTTTTCGTCTGAAAAAATAACACGGTGCCACTCGTTTTTCCACTTCATGTGAGTTCGACAAAAACCCAAGCGCATATTTTTTCGAGCATCGTTAAGTGGAAGTTTTTCTTAAATTTTAATCGCTTCAGTTTTAGCTTAAATTTTTGCCGACGCGTCGTGGGAGTTTGGTTCTGTTTTGAGAATAGAACATTTATCAGTTGCCGAAAGTAACTTTTACACACACTCCGTAAAAAAACTAGATGTATAGTATCTAGTTTTTTCGACTTCTTTTCATTTGTACAGCAATTTTATGGATCGACTATCCAGATTCATTATAATTTTTTTTCAGCGTCTATTAAGAATTTTACTCGATCCATTTATAATAGTCAATTTAGTGTCAACGAAACAGATTTTTGTAAAGCAACCACTTTTTACTTTTCAATAAAAAATTTCAATATTTGTAAAATTAAGAGACTCTGTTTTTTTAAAACGATTTATATTTGATTAAAGAAGTAAAATCCAAGACGACAGAGTAAATGGTTGTCGGACTATATGAATGCATTACCCCTAATAAGGGCCAATGGCTGATCGCTTGAAACTGGAAAATGGTGACACTGAGTCTAAAGTATAAGTCAATTTCAATGTTAAATAGGCAACTATCTCTCAAGAGAAATTTTACGCTCTCTTTATTTCTGTTAGGTAATATTTAAATGTCGGATAGCAAGTAGCGCTCAAAATTATTTATTTAATAAAAAACACAAAAATATAACTGGTCAACACAACTCTTTTTTCCTTAATTTTTTTTTTTGTTATTGGGTATTTCTGTGGCCCTGATTATGAAAAAATACTGCGATATTGCTAACAGCTTTACTTTTTGAAATATACAGTTTTATTATTTGGTAAAAAAATACAAGAAAATCAATGGACATGTTAAAAAAATTTATTTTGAATACTATCAAATGATCTTTTACAAGATTTCGTTGAATGTACGACTTTCTTATCGCCACTTTTGGCAAGCGCCTTCACTAATTGATTCATTATGTCAAGTTTAATATGAAGTAGTGGAAGTATGATATGGTCTCGGCTAACTAAAAGCACGTTTATATAATATGTTGTTTCAACTTTCAGCGCTTTCATTCGATTTCCAGGGTTAATTCTGTTTACTTTCACAACGCAAATGTAGCAGTCGTCATATTGCTCCATTAGCTACAATATGTTCCACTCGCAAATATGCAAAACCAATGGCTTGTCCTGATTATATAATTTTATTTTAAAGTAATGATAATTTGCAGTTTTCACAAGCCCGATATAGGTTTTAGATATTTTTTTAAATATATATTCATCACAAATATAGCAAAAACAATCTGGACTAAGCTCGCATATCTAAAACAACAACAAAATATATTTCAGTGTCTAATAAAAAACGAAAATCTAGGTAAAAATTTATATGAGACTACACCTAATTCTGTTTTTACACAGTTTTGATTTAACACATTTTGAAAATAAAAAAATATTTAGATTTTTTACATGTTTTTGTCTTTTTTTTTTTTTTTTTGTCAAATTTAAATTTTTTATTCACAAATTTAGGGGAATTTCTTTTTTATACATACCAGCAAATTTACTTGTCAGATCAATATTTTGTGAACTATCAATGCAATCAGACGTGTAGCCAAATACGAACGAATATCCCAATATAATTACTTTGGCAGATACAATAGAGGGTTTCGAAGACTTGGTATTAGATCACATTGATGATAAAGTTTTTAGCGAAGACGAAATATTACATTTTGCCTCAGAGAATACTGATTCTATTGAAAACAGTGATAGTGAAGAACCTGTTAAACTTACTGTAAATTTAGTTAGAGAAGGACTTTAACTTGCAAATAAATTAGGATACCATTTCGTCACAAACTATATCAATACCGAAAGAGCTGCACAATTTCAACGTGAGCTTAATTCTTGTATGGCTCCTTACAAAGAATTATACAAAGAGGTAGCAACAATTTGCGAAGAACGGCTCAAAAAAGAGTTAAAAATGTAGGTGCCGAACGAGCAAGACCAAGTCTGGTGTAAAATTATTCGAGCGATGATAGTGACATTACACGCAGCAATTTAATTTATTTTCCTGTATTTATGATTATCATTTTTATTTTTTATCTTAAAAATTAAATAGCCCGTTTTTTGTG
This sequence comes from Phasia obesa, assembly GCA_949628195.1. NCBI lineage: Eukaryota > Metazoa > Arthropoda > Insecta > Diptera > Tachinidae > Phasia > Phasia obesa. The sequence goes on along the minus strand of OX451215.1, from coordinate 107,232,755 downwards.
AACAACATAGCTGTTTTTAGTTCCTGAACTTATCATACATTTAATTTACATTACTTTTAAACTTAAAATGCATATATATTTTTTTCTTTAATAAATACGTGATAAATATGTGATTTAATAAAATAAACGAGAATAGTTGTTCTTAAAAATCCTTGTTTTTCAACAATTTTAATAGGTTTTAGAGATAAAGAACCAATCACCTATTTTTGCATATGATTGATTAATGTCTTTTTTAAACGGTTATTTTCTGGAACCAATCTACAGTGTAAAAACAGAATTGGTGTAATTATGTAGCTATAGTTTAAAAAAATACCATTCGTTTTAAGATAGAAACAAAAAAAATCAGAGACAACAAACATCTCTTGTTTTTTTGTTGACCAATGTAATTATTCGATTGAAAAATATATAAATATTTATTTATTTATTTAATGAGAACTTAATAATAATTACACTGTGCTAGTTCAAAAACGTAACAAGCGGGGCACCCGGCGGCTAAAGTTAATTCGAGACGCTGAATCCAGTGGTGCTAACCGTTTTTTTTAGGTTAGCTTTCGTTTAAAAAATAATTAAGATTGAAAATTATGGTTCCAAGTACCTAAAAAAAAACAATTGTTTTATTTTTTTAACACTTATTGATTTTAAATCAATACATATTGTTTCAAAAATCATCTCATTGGTGAAAATGCGTCCAAAAGAAATTATATTTTTTTAGTTTTGGATGATTTTTTATACGTTTTTCGCAATACACCTCCATTTTTTTTAAATTTTTGAATGTTGAATCTGTTCTAATTGAAAAAATGTGTGAAATTGACAACATTTTATGAAACAACATCAATTTTCATTTCCTGATTCTTCTATATCGTCATCTTCCTCTTGCAAATTCCAACAAATGTCACCTAAAAGTGACCAATGTCACTTTTAGGTGACTATACCAATGTTCGAGCCATGCAGTCACTTGATGAAAACGTTCCCCGGATTCAGCTGGTGATTTTTCGGCGAATTTTTCCATATAGTGATGCAAAAAATTAATTTTTAATGACATTCGAACGTTTAATCGGTGAAATGCATTCAGCATGTCTTCAATTAGTATAAACCAATTCTCTGATCGATGAATTCCGAGAACATTTTCAATGACTGCTTTCACGCAATCCCATGCCACAAGTTCCACATCACTCAGTGCATTATTAAATGCCTGGTCCCTCGTCAATCGACGAATATCCGGACCTGTAAATAACCATAATAGGATATGAAATATTGGTCAATATTAAAAATAAAATGGATTGGAATTTATACCTTCTTTTATTTTCATTTCACTTAACCGTGGAAAAATACAACACAATTCGTAGAATGCATTTCCATCTGGGTTCAATGCTTTTATAAAAATTTTAACAATTCCTAGTTGGATGTGGAGAGGTGGAAGCAAAACTTTTTCGATTGGCACTAGTGGAATCTCAATAATATTGTTTCGTCATAATCTGATTTGCTCACGTAATGGCGAGTTCCGTGTATTATATTGGTCACCAACAAAACGGGTATCCCATAGACACATAAAACACATATTTTTGGTGTATCCAAATTTCATTAATCGTAAAAGAGCCACCACTTTTAAGTCAGCGCATATTTTCCACATATGGTTTTCATATTTTACTAAGTCGAGAATTTTTTTGTATTGGTGCTCAGCGCAATCGGAACGGAATTTTTTGAATTGGTGACGTGTAACAGAACCGCTTTCAAACTGCTTTTGGACGAATCGATAAATAATCGCCAATCTTCGGAATCATATTCATTTTGTATCGTTAAAATCAATCCGCGCATATCAATGCAATAAGCTCAATGGATCTGAAAAAATTCGTAAATCGTCGATGACGGTTAATTGCTCCGTATATCCGATCCAAAATTATCACTTGTTTTAGATCCTTTGCCAAAAGAATAGATTGCCGCTGCGATAGTTTCAAGCGTCGTACCATAATGTGACATTTGATGGTTGATACACCGACACACTTGTTTCAGATTGAAATATTGATGGCATATATTGTTCGGTTGGGATTGATCTTTGCGGAACAGGAATTTCATATGAATGCGGCAGCGGCAATTGAGAATATGTCGTTTCAGTGTATGCTAAGGATCCACTTTTTCTTCTGTTCATACCGACGACATGAATCACACTCGCATAACATTTAGCTTCAGCATGAACTTCAGGATCTATCCAAATCATTGGAACGGCAAATGACATGGCGTCGCCAGAAGTTTTCCATTTATTCAGATGAATGATGGATGTCGTACAAACAATAGATTTTGTCCAAACCACACCACTAAGAACACTTTGTGAAAGTTATTGTTCATACAAATCAGCGATTTCAAAACTAATTTTGCGGCGACTGGGCATAATTGTAAATCTTTTACAAACATAACAGAAGTTATTTAACTTTGAACACTTTTCCATTTTTGATATTTTGAAAAAAAAAAGCCGAATGAAATAATTTAATTTATTATTACACTACATAATCGTTAACTTTTTACAAAGATTTTGTTTACACAAACTACAACGTTTATTACCAACATCTCCAAATAAGTAGACGCATTATTTTTTTTTTTTTTTTTGAGTTAAACCCCCTACAAATGCAGTGCATTGTGTTGATCATTAAAATAAGAGAGGACACTTGGGGTACAAGTTTTCCCTCATTAAAAAAGTCCAAAAATCCCGATATTATTAACATATAAATTCATAAATTATGTTTTTACTAAAAAAGGGCGGAAAAACATTTTCATCGGCGAGGTGTTTTTTTGATCGATTCAAGATGTTTTTTCGAAGGATATATATGGATTTAAAATCAATAAATGGTAAACAAATTTGGTTTTTTAGGTACTTGAAACCATAATTTTCAATCATAATTATATTTTAAACAAGAGCTAACCTAAAAAAACGGTTAGCACCACAGGATTCAGCATAATCGAATTAGGTTTACCAACCGGGTGCCCCGTTTGTTACCAAAAAAAGTGTCTGATTCGAGCACAGTGTTATTATTACAAAGTTACAAAAAAAGAACACTAACAACCAAGGCCAACAGCTCATGTTTAAAAAGACTTATAGTTAAACATATAACTAGTTAAACATATAACTAGTTAAACATATAACTATAAGGTTGTTTTGATATATCTATAAATAAATTTTTAAATGAAATTAAAATTTTACATAGAGGTTTAATTAATAAAAATTAAAGGTAGTAAGGGCGGTTTTTATTAAAATTGAAGTTTCATGAGCATATACGATATTAGAAAACACGAATTTAAATTGGCCAGTCTCCAGCCGGTTTATTTTAAAGAATAAAAAATATAATTTTAATTATTTAACTCCAGATTACTGCTTTTTAAACGAACAAAGTTCAAATATTATATTTCATATTTCCGTTTCCATTTCGGGATGTTGTATTTCTTTTTTTTTTGAGCTTTATGCATAGGTGGCATTAAAGTTTAAGAAAAGTATGAATATTGTAAAGTGTGCTTTAGAATTTAAGATATGATACATACATTGCAAGACCTGTTTTCCACATAGCAAGTTTTGTTGCACTTAATTTTAGTTAAAGAGAGGTAACCTTAACTATAAAACATGTTATGTGACAACGTATGAATATGTTTATTAAATAGCAAATACACAAATATTTTCATTTAGACCAATGCATATTTAAACAGATAAACTCACTGGGTGGAGCTAAAATATTGAGGGGAAAGCTTTAATTTATGTAATTTGACATTAAAAGGAATTTTTCTTTCCCCTTAAAATGCCTTTTCATGTCCATCTCAATATAAAAAAAATTAAAAATATTCCCCCAATATTTTAGCTCCAACCAGTGAGTTTACCTTGATATAAATATGCCTTGATTTACTTACATATTTTGATGTTATGCTTATGTACGTCTTTATATGTTTGAATTTTTAATTTAAAAGTACCATCTACATATATATCTGCTACGTAAATAAAATCAAAAGTCTTTCGTTGGTAATGGCATCACTTAAAAATGTTAAATGTACATCATAACCTAACTTAGATTTTTCGGAAAGAAAAACTGACCACGCCCACTTTTTAAGTAGCTAGACAACTAGTTATAATAGGTAGATCTTTGGAATTTTGCTCTAGCAACCCCCTTATGATTATACATAGCCTTATGATGTGCATAGTCAAAGAAAACACAGATTGGATTGCGACAGTAGGCGTGGTAGCTCCCATACAATATAAAAAAACTATTATCGTCCTCCAGCAATAGGTAGGCTCTTAAAACTTTGCACAAATAACCCTCATACTAACTTGCATACACTGAATGGATTGGGATAGAGGGCGTGGTACCTCCCATACAAAGGAAAAAATTATTAGACTGGATTTAGATAGTGATACCTTCCATAAAAAGTAAAACATTATGCATAGTCTAGCAAAAAAAACAGACTGGGTTGGGACAGTGGGCGTCGTACCCTGCATATAAACTAAAACATTTTTGACGTGAGAATAGCGTGAGTTTTCGAGTTAAAGGTTGGCTATTCTTTTCTTCCAAGTGATTGTATTTTTTAGGGTTGGATGGATAGCTTGTTTAATATAAAAAACAATTTTATTTGTTGACAACTAATGTGTTTTGAATCCAAGTATATTACTGAAAATCAAAATATTATTAAAACAAAACATTATTTTTTAGTCATACTTCACATACTATGTTTAATAGTAATAATATGTTATAGTTATAAATATATATATTTTTAATTTGGTTGTGGTTAGAATTTAAATATGGTTCAAAACAACCGTGTACTTTTTGGATGCGTAAACCCAATGAATAATTAACTGTTAACAAAAAATTATTTATCGTGAAAGTATTGCTTAAAACAACTATAATTCGTTCACAGCAACTATATATTGATACAGAAAACATAATGTGCTTATAGCGACCATACAATAACCATGTTTTTTCTTTGAGTGTACAGACTAATTTTACTTCTTTTTTTTTTTGTTAGCACAAAATTTTGTTCATGTGCAAGAAAATTTGCACTGCTTAAAACAGGGCAGGTTTAATATGAACTTTTGAATTAAGATTGGGAAAGATTACGTCAACGCTAAAATTCACAATCAACTTGCATCTTATTGGTTTTGTTTTTATGATAAATGATGAACAAAATTAATTTCTTATAAAATGTCGGTTTAAATCAACCATATGAGAATTTCAAGATGAATTTGATCTCCTAATGGAAGACCTAAGTTCCAAGTTAGAATTTCCAACCAACTGACGACGTATGATCCCCGTATTCCTTTATCTTTTTTTTTTCTTTTGGTTGGTTAAATATATAATTTTCCAATAGATAGATGAAAAGAATGCTGAAGAAGGATGTACCGATCAAGAGGATTAATTACATTACGCCTGCTAGTGTCTAAGAATAGATTAAACAAATATCTTTGACGAATACAAATATTTTTGTTCATAAATTTAACTACATTTCTCATACACTCAAGTTTGGGTGCAGTATTTTAATTTTATTTAACATATACAAATTCTGCGATTATTGCTACTTTAAAACACGTTGCAGAAATGTAAAGCTGCTTTGTAATTTTGAAATTGTCTTAGTGGAAAATAAAGATTCTACACTCAAAGGAAAAACATGGTTGAAGTAACCATAATCAAAGAACAACATAATATGGTTGAATAATGATTGTAATCAAGTCATATTATTATAGATAATAATATATTTATTGTTAAAATCACACTGGTGTTTAATATAAGATTAATATTGTAAGATATAAACATAACTACGTTTAAGTATGATTTTAATATAATAAAAAAATTTTATATTATTATTAAATACACACATTATATAGTTAAATTGAATAACCATAATGTATATGTATGAACACATTTAACAATAAAAGAAGAATATTTAACCATGAAATCAGATTATAATAAATTAAAAATTTAAATCAAAAGTTTCTTATGCTAAGGGAAACCAATGCATTCATCTCAGAAACAAATGGTAAGTATTGATTATATAACTTTTATTAACATCTTACTATCGAAAAAGTCAACAGAGGGCGAAACCAAAAATTATTTCTTTATTTTAGTCATACATACGAACAAACTTGTGTTTGTTTATTATTTATGTTTATAAATACTATATTATTTTGTTTGAAAAAGGTGGTTGTGGCTTGAATTTTAGCGAAAGTTCAAACCAATCATGATGCATTTTTGTGCGTAACAACCATTTAATGATATTCATGAGTACAAAAACTTGTTTGTCATGACCAAGAGCCCCCACGCAAACCCCTAAGGGTCTGTGAGCACATATGTACACAATCTCAACCAGAATCTCACAAAGAGAACATAACATGGAAAATGTTTAAATCAGTAGTATACAAGCTTTCAACAATGTAGATTTGTGTCACTTTGCTAAATATTTAGCAAACCAATGCATTTTCATTTTAACCACTTTTTTTGGTTGGTCATGACCAAATAAATATTCAGAATAACAATAATTTGTTAATCGCGACCGTAAATTGTTTCAGAGAACATAATAGGTTCCTTGTGACTATCCAGCTACGTGTAGGAATGCTACTCTTCCTTAGCAAATATATAAATATTATTTAAAATTGGGCATGTTGTATTTATAGATTTGCAAATAAAAAAAAGAATAAAAACCTCTCATTATATAAATTATGAAGAAAGATTGATTAAGCTACGTATATGGGCCCGAAGAGAATTCCAATCAATGCAATGTTATTTATCAAGTGAATTCGCCTTGATGCTGGCAAAGACTGGAAATTGACCATTTTTTTAGTAAATGTTAAAATTATTTATCATGAATACTTGAGTCTGTTTTTGTAAATCTTAGCGTTTGCATACGCTTGAATTTTGTTCGAAAAATACTGGGAAATTTTTTTTAATTTAAAATTATTCCATACAAAATATTTTAACGTTGAACGTTCCGTTTTTCAAAATGCAGCCCTTAAAGAAGTAAAAATAATAAATTAAAAATATTATTTATTATTAGCACTAAAAATAAAAAACGCCATCATATCAAAAAAAAGCTTAAACATATTTATTCCATCAAAATAATGTTCGGGTTAATACTTTTCTAGTTTCTATAGAAAAAAACACGCATTGAATTTAGAACTGTTGCCACACCCAGTTTGATCGATAGAATTAAAAGCGTACGAATTAAAAAGATAGGCTCGATGAAGTACAAAGAGTTCAAAGAAGACTTTATTAGTCAATTTGAAAAAAAAAAAACATAAATAAATTTATAATTTTTGTGTGTACAACAAAATCTTTTTTCCAGATTTTGGAAATACTGGAAAAAGTTTTTCAATATAAAATTTATTTAACGTTAAACTTTAGCTCTTAATATTTTTTTAATGATAAATCCTACAAGTTTAATTCGTTATATTAATTTTAAGTGCTATAATGCCAGACCCTGTAATTTTGTAAATTTTAATATTTACACACGTTTAAGTTTTGTATTAATACAAAGTCTTTTTAACGTTTCTTTTTACAACTGGAAATCATAAATATTTAAAATTTAATTATTGTTTCTTAGTAAGAAACAACATAAGTACATACAAAAAATAATAAAACAATAGAGTAACCCAGGGGTTGCTCTATTACTTCCCTTCTCTTAGAAGGGAAGCTTGATGTTGTATTTTTAGATTTGTCATAGAAATCTTTATAAAACTAGATTGAAAAAAAAATAAAACAAAAAATCGTTTAATTGCCCTTATTAAATGAAGCAGTTGAGTTGTTAAGGAACAAAATTAAGAAAACATATGTATAAATACAAACATTCCTAACTCTGAGTTTACATCTAACAATACGTCATGACAATAAAATATTAGTTGTCAAAAGTCCTGACAATTGTCTCCGTAGTATATGCACCACACAATAATTATGACAATTTCTTATACAAATTTAAATTCATTTAAAATTTGAATAATTGTCGGGTTACGTCAAAGCACTGTCTTATTTACTATCTCCAACATATTCATAACATTAATTTATAGAATTGGAAAAGTGTGCATGTATTGTTATTGTCATAACAGCACTATGAGGTGTAAACGCAGTGTAAAATAAATTAAAATTTGTTGTTATCGGCCATGGTCTTATATGTATTTATGTAAATTTCACTTATTTTTTTTTTTGTAAAAAGTTTCATATATATAGGAACTTATAACAGGCGGGTAGAAATGAAAAACCTTAATAACATAGATTAGGCATTTATTCTTATACCTTACTCAGACTAAAAATTAAATCAAGAGGAATCTGTATAGTTCTTAAAAATATATTGTGCTTTGTAGAAATACAACTTTAATAAAAGCCAAATGATTTCAAATTCTACAATACTAGAAATGTATAGAAAAAGGTAAGTTTAGGACTATGATTATTGCAACAAAATATAAGATAAATAATGTTAAATTTATAATTCTATGATGAGAACTACCGAAGCAGCTATCTAGATATGACATCCCAATAGTAATCATCTCGATTATTCTATATTTTTTGAAATAATGCATTAAACACTTAGATGACAATGGCTGCACCGCTATACGACTACAAATGAAGTTGGCTACAATCGTCACCGTGTAGTCAGCAACTGAATTATATTTATGTAAGACGACAGATACATACATCAAAACTATGAAAATGTTGTAGAAATACACACAGAAAAACTTTTTTGCTCCAATAAAAGGTTTTACTTAGTTCTAGACACAAATTTAATTTGATGTTTTATTGATTCAATCATTTAATTAATTAGAAATTTATTTTGTTCTTTTTTAATTACGAATATAATTGAATCAATTAAAATATTAATTAAAACTGTTTCTGAAAATAATTAAAACCTTTAATTGGAGCAAAAAATTTTTCTGTGCATTAAAGACATTACTTTTTCTAAAAATACTTTAATTATATCAAAACATATAAATATATTTGCTCAAAATCTTTTGATTGTAAATGAATTTGTATTTTTAATTTTGTGACATTTTCATTTTTTGAATCAAATAAAATTGTAGCAAACAAAAATAGAAATTAGCCTAATTTGGCTACAGCCACAACGGTGGTCGCTATGATGTCGTCAAAATAATCGTTTTCCAATAAACGTTAGTATTTTAATTTTGACAGTTTGCAGTCGGTAGCCTGACGTTGTCTGTGTGTTTAATGCATACATATTTCATGATTCTTTCATGAATTTTTTTTTAATAAATTTCAACAGTATGATAAATAATGTATGTTTATTTTTCATTTATTAATTCATTTTTTCATTATTTCTTTAATTTATTTGTTTGTTGTTTAATTTACATTTTACATGCTTTGACTTTGACAGCTTCTTTAGTAAACTTTCGATAAAAATTTAAGATGGTATTGGTTTGTTCGCAATTTAGCATGTTATTTAAAATATATTGCTTTCAGTTAATGTAGTTTACGATCAAAATTATGTTGCTAAATCAAGTAAATTATTATTATTATTATTATTATTATTATTATTATTATTATTATTATTATTATTATTATTATTATTACGAAATTAAATTTCCTTAAAGAAATTAAATATAAAGTATTAAAGCATAGTTGCCCTGCAGATAATATTGGGCTATGTGGTCCATTGTAACTGAAATGGACTAGCTACAACATGGTCCTATGTAATGCAGTCATGGACCATGTTATTTTCCAACAAGAGTTGGTTGTTAAACGACAAGTGTTCGCGTTTTAACGATTGCATAAAGTGTTGCCAAGAACTGTACAGTTCGTGCAGTGTGTTCCATCGTGTACTGACATAGAGTAGTACTGAAACTACTCTCATCTAAAGCAAAGCTGGGTTATATGGTCCAGCCCTAGGACATCGTAATGTTAAACGGATCATGTTTTCTCTATAGACCTGTGTTACCAGGGTCCTAGTCCCTTATGGAATATTATTTACATGCGTGTATGAACTAGTCACGTTATCTTCTGGGTCACAGACGTTTTTCTATTTAGATGACTGTTTTCCATAAAGCAGTTTGGTTCAACAATCAAGCAAAAAAAAACAAAACTTAAAATTTCCCAAAAATATAACATATTAAAATCTAATTTAGCGGAATGGGTTAAAAACATAAATCCAATCTATTGTACAATTTTCAACTTTTATGACAAACTTAAAATTCTATTTTCGGTACCAATATTTCTCACAAAAATATTCTGTTTGGAAAATCGAATTTAATGGTTATTTATATTTATAGAGTGTAATCATACAACGTTAATTATCTATATTTTGTCACAAAAAATTGTGAATGGAATTGTAGCTTAGATCACAACCATAACCGGTTAATGGTTAAAACACGTTGTTCTAAATAGATTAACTACTTGGCAACAGATGTCGCCTCAATTTCTACTTTTAATCGTCTAAATAAAGAACTAGAAACAGAAACGTGTTTTTTCTGTCAACTTTATAAGAAACAATAAAATATACACATATACTTATATCTAATTTCACTTAAATTTAATGTTGGTAATTTTTACAATAAATTAGAGCTAAAAAATTTAATTAAAGTAAAATACATTTTTCGGTTTTTGCAATGCTTCTGGCACACCAAATATGGCAAATTTTGATTGTTCACGTATCCGCTCAACCAGAAATGAGCTACGTCGCTGAGCACAATTGTCCGATAAAAAGTGGATCTTGATCCAATTTAAACGAGCATGAAGTTTTATAAAAAGATTCAATAATATGGAAGCCTTGTTCGTTTATAAGTCGATTTGTGGTTAAATTAAACACAAAACTGAATATGTTTAACAGCAACATAATACACAATAAGAGCTGAGCTGCCAAAACAAGTATTGCCAAAAAATCACCTTTTAGAATATTTTAAATTCTCTATTTAAAGTAAATAAAAAAAGTAAAAAACGGAAAATTTATTTGTAACAGCAGCATAATAAATTATTATTTTTTTATTATTTTATTACTTTTTTGGAAATTCTGCAGCAATATAAATATGGTATTGTAAAATTTTAAAAATTATGACAATACTACTGCTAGTGTTGTCAGACTAGGAGATAAATCCCCAAATTTTAATTAGTTATTAGAAAATAAAATTTTGGTTCGGGGCTTGACAACTTAGTTGTAATGTTTTGGGGATTCTAGGAGATTTTTTGTTTAATTTTTTCTTTTATATTATTTCAGTTGTTCTTTTTCTAATTTTTCTAATGTGATAACAAAGTTATTGATTAAATTTTCAAGTATGACTAGCAATGGAGAAATGACGTAGCGAAAGTAAATCAAGCAATAGAACTTGAAACATGGCACTTACCTTTAGATTGGGATCATGGTTATGTGTTATATCTAAAAAATAAGCCAAAAATATTAAAACGATCATATATTTTTCAAAACATTAACATTAAACATTTTCTATAAATATGTTACAAACCATAATATAATTTAGTTCAGCAATGATAGTACTATAGCCAGGAGTAAATAACAATGTTCCAGAAGATATGTATAACAGGCATATACATAATACAATTACGAAAAATGTTATTACAAAGTTACAGTTTGTCGCTGAACGCCCTGGTAAAATTTAATGTTTTGCACTTTAACTGGCAATGTTTTCCGTAATAAAATCTAAAATCTATACATAATAAAACTGTAACAGGATCATTTCTGTAAATGAATTATTTTTTGAATATTTGTCTTAAATCTAGTCTAGCGAAGCTTGACCAATCAAAACAAAAAAAAAAAATTATACTGGGTGATAGAGAATTAAAAAAATGTTAATTTAAATTTTTGCTATTAAATGTTAGCCACCTGATAAATATTTCCAAAGGCTTTATGATACAATATTGACCTAATTTGTTCAAAAATGTAGTACACAATCACAGTTTCATATCAAAAGTTCAGAGGTCCATAACTCGGAAAATAAGGTCGACCGCCAATTTTTTTGTTTTAAATTTTCTTTTAATGTTTTTTAATTCTCTATCATCCTGTGTAAGTTTTTCATATAACCATGCACAAAACTGCATAAACCTATCAACCCTTAAGGGTTGTTGTTGAAAGTGTTGTTGAAATTAGTCACTTTAACAGTTCTAAAACAAAAAAAAAACAAACAAACAAAAAACCTGAATCTTGGTAGCAGTAGATTTTTTTCAATAAAGTGAAAAACAAATGAAAATGTAAAAGTAGCTTTTGATTCTGCTAGAGTCTAATTTTTGTGTATCTCTTTATAATAACGAACTTGGACCTGAAAAAATATTGTTTCAATCATTGATATTTTTTAAATAAGAAATTAACTTCTAATTGTTGGCATTTTTCTTTTCTTCTATATTCAGCTAAATTCTTTTCAGTAAAATGTAATTCTTTAGTGCTTTTGAAGTTAAAAATGCTGAAACAATTTATTTGAAGTAAGTAATTAAATACAGCTATAGTTGTATAACAAATGCCGTTGGCGACGTGATTCCTAATGAAGAAACTGGCTTTCGTTCTATCAAATCTGAAATAGATCACATCATCAGCAGTCTACGTATAATCACAGAACAAACCGTGGAATAAAGATCTGAATTATATCTGATATTCGTCGATTTTTAGAAGGCTTCGACGCCCTAAGCCATTTTGACTACGCACTTGGAAAGAAATACCAATAAAACGCATCCCTTAGCACAAATGCAAGCGGTCCCACAAATGTGAACGTTGGTGTTCACCAAGGCTGTCTACTATCGCCATTGCCTTTAAACGTGGTCATTGCCAACACCATAGCTAAAGTTTCGGCGTTTAAACGCCGATGTTAATAAGCCGATTCGTTTATTCACTTTAACGCTGCTTAACATTTTCACCGTGGACATTTAAAAAAACGGGTTACGTTACAAATAAAAGATGCTCTTGAAAAGAGCGGGTGTGTTTCTGACATTTGTCGGTTATAACATTTCATTTTTAATTAAATGAGAATTAATATTTTTTCAGTCATAAGTTTTTTATTATAAAGAGATAAAGAAAAATTAGACACTAGCAAAATGGAATGAATTTTCTGGATTGCTACATCGGTCTTCAGTATTCTTCGTATTTATCTACAAGGAAGTTTTAGTTGTAATAATTTTCTATTTGCACAACTTATACAAAGAAATAGGATATGAGAAATTTTATTTTTATTATGTTTCATAAGTGGAGGAGCTTTTTGAAATTTTTTTTAACTTGTACTACCGAGCAAACACTTTTTCTATATTTTTTTCTTCATTACTTGTAACTGGTATACATATGTGCATACATACATACATACATACATACATACATACATACATACATACATACATACATTCATACATATATCTAACTTTCTATTAGCCAACCTTTGGTAAGTAATTAGCAACAATTATATATTTTTTACCAAATTGTATATTTTTGATTATTAAACAAAATAGTGTTGATGATGTTTACAATATCAATGCAGTGAACTGCTATGCTAAATTATAGATTTAAATTTTATTTGAACTTTCTTTAAGTGAGAATTAATAATTTTTCAGGGTTAAGATCTGTATTATAAAGAGATAAAGAAAAATTAGACACTAGTAAGGCAGATATATACCAATTACAAGTAACGAAAATATATATAAAAAAGAATCATCATTTAGTTAAAATATTATGCTCATATTAACAACAAACAATTTTGATTAAAAAAAGGGTTCATTAAGCAAATTTTGCATAAAAAATGTTAACAATAAAGTTCACATGAATTATTTACTTTTAGCCAAATGAAATAAGTTTACATAATTTGTTTAATTATTTTGCAATTCTATATCGTTTTTCAATTATATCCCCCAACACATTCTAATAACTGATATAATTTTATGAATTTTAAATAAAAAATTTACAAAAATTTAAGTCATAAAAAATATAAACAATTTTACACTGTTCATTTTATTCTTAAGAACTTATTTTGCGCAAAAGAAAAATGAAATATTACAATAACAATGTTAAGAAAAATAAAAAATTACTAAAAAAGTATAAAAACGATGAATGTCTGGCATAAGATGACAAAAATAAAGACAAGGATTATGTATCTACGTAAGTGTAACTAAAGAGAATAAGGGCGAAAAATCAACGAATCATTAATCAATCCTTTCATGATGTGACGCGGTGCGTGTCCTTTTATGTTACAAACGAAATGAAACAAAAAAGAAAAATAAAAGACACACTGAAACAACATACAACAAAAAAAAGTGTAAAAATTATAAAATAACAAGGGAACTATAAATATACAAGCACTCTCGCTACATGGATCACACTTACACTTTTATTCATACCAAAGTCCCAAAGTCTTAACATTTTCTAAATATTAAAAAAAGAAAATGGTAAAAATAAAATTGTGTCTTAATGCACACAATCTAGAGTAAACGAATAAATGGAACAAACCAACCATCCCAGCTTGTCAGCCATGCAGCCTGCCTGTCAGCCATCCAGCAGTAAACGAAAATACAAAAACAAACATCTAAGGCTCAGGGATCAATTTCAACAAAAAAAAGGCAAACATATCCATATTTAAGATGAAAAAAAAAAAAAGAAAAAGTGAAATAAAAATGGCGACATTGTTTAACCGAGAATTTTCCTTATTCCTTTAGTATACAAAAATATTCGTTCTGACTGAAACAAATGTATAAACAGCCGTATGTGGGGATGTTGTTTAATACAGTGCTCTTTAGCTCTTAAAGGAGTTATTTCATTTCCTATATATATGCTTCGTGTAAAGATATCATGCTTTTTAAAGCTTTGGTTAACACAACAACTGCGGAATATAAAAGATTAAGTACTCTTACTTGAGTACTTAATCTTGAGTACAACCTAAGTTTTTACTAGAGTATTCATTTGATCGGGTTTTGATTTTACTCGAGCAAACAATTAATCGATTTTGCGATGAAGATTTTCGTCGATGAATCGATGAATCGATTAAGGATTTTAAATTACTGGAATAATCCGAATTAATCGCGCATATTTAAAAAATTTGTACCCAATGAGAAAAGGCAACGCTACAAAATTGACTAATAATATATTTTATTAATGACAACAGATGATTTTAAAAAAAGTTTTATTGATTTGTTTATTTAAGTTTTAAAATTATTTTCATTTAATATCTTTATTTCTTTCTCCAAGACGCAGATAAAATTTTGAGCATAAATAGTATGAAATGATTTCATAGCTTTTCGGTAATATAAAATATGAATTATGTGCCCCAGTAGGATATTAGGGTTGTGCATTCGATCACCAAAAAGTGAAGGTCTTCGTTAGTGAAAAACGTAGAAAGTTGCACTCAAATTAGTGAGGAAAAAAAAAATCGTGGGATATATTAATTATTTTTTCTCTATTCGAAATTATTCTTAAACAAACAAATAAGGAGTTAAGAAGTTAGATCATAATAAAAAATATATTTAGGATTTGTCGATTCATTGGTATAATTTGTTCGAGTTATTTTTTAATAGAAATTTGCAATTTTTCTTACTCGAACAATTAATTGATTTAAAATTCTAAGATTAATCGAATGATGATTGATCGAGTGGATACTCTAGTGTTTACTCAGCGATAGGTATAATTATCAGGAATATAGATGATCAATTAATATAGTATGAACTTTAATTTCCTTGGCTTACAAAAACAAGGTCGTGTCTAGTTTAAAAGTTGCTAAGAATCTGCTAACTATTTGAAGTTCAAATGCATCTATTAGCAAAGAAGCTCCATCGAATATAATATTCTGCAACTTTTTATTTTTCCTTAAGATTCCTGAGGTTTTTATAGAAATCCAAATTAAGAAAATATCAAGGTTTGAATAAAAATGTTTGGATAAGTCACCAGGTAGATTTCTAGTTCTGAAAAACAGTTTATTTTTATCACCCTGTAGGGTTTGGGAACCGGGAATCAACGGGTATTACCGGGAAACAATGTCATCAGCTAATTTTCCGGAATCGGAAAAGTTTCATATTCGTTATTATAAAAGAACAATGTGATAAAACTTCACGCAGCACAACTGTGTAACAGATTAATCAACTCACTCTACTCTGTGGAACTGACTTAATCAACTCACTCTACTCTGTGACAGACAAAAATACCTAAACGCTTTTAGTTTGTTTGAAAAAGAATTTGAAGCCAGAAACATCGGAATCTGGTTTATCTTTATAATGCTATCAATCCTACCTCAGTGAAAAGCAAAAGCGTTTTTTATATCGCTGGAAAATATGTATCAAAATAAATACAATATGTAGTGATTTGCTAAAATTCTAAAGACTTCTTTTGTAAAAAAATATTAATTAAATACTTTTTCAGTAAAGCAAAACTACTAGATTTCGTTCACAATCCAAATTGAAACATCTCTCTGATTTTAGCTTATTCTGTAGATCACATAATTTAAAATTTTTGTTTGATTTAAAATTTGTAAAATCATGGGAAAAAATATTAAAAGTTGAAACAAATGGAAGGGCTCACAACATTTTGTAAGCGTGGCAAGCGTTGATGTAATTTTTAAACACTTAATCAGCTGATAGTGATTGAGTTATTCCAAAATAAGCGTCCTTTAAGACGTCATGAACTAAAATAAAACTTAAAAATAAAGTTTTAGAATTTAAATTTGATTACGCGCAAAAAATATGAAAGAAAATTTAAATAAATATAGTGTTATGGTATATTTCGTATTGTGCGTATGACATGTCAATAAGTAGCTACCTAATTTGGATATAAGCAAATTTGTTTAAATAAACATTTGCAAAACATTGGTTGTACTTATTTTTGTCAAATATTTGCATTAACGAAACTAAGCTTCACCGATTAAAAAGTAGAACTAAAAAATCTTTAGTAAATAAGGGCCTGAAATCAACCAAATATCTTTTATAGTACAATAATTTAAGTTATTGAAAACGTTTAAAAATACTCTTCTGTAACACAATAACATCAGACATTAGCAGTTTTTCCTTATTGCCACAGAAATTGATTCGAAAACTAAATAAAAATAAAATTTTAAAAGTAAAAAAAGAAGGGAATCAATTCTTTTATAACTCTGCAACTAAAAAGTAATAAGACAAATGCGATATACTGAAACCGCGTTGATTAGATGACATACGGATGGTTTTCAGATAAATGCCTTCTGCCTTTTATTTACTCCAGCATTTTGCTACTCTTCAAAAAATGTCAACTTGACTGACAAGGGATCGAAATATTATGTAACTAGTGAAAGCGTCAAAATAAAAATTGGTAACATTTTATTACAAACATTAACGAACGCACTGACATAAAAACATTAGTCATAAAGAAATTTTTCTAAGAGAAAATACTTCTTCAAATAAATTTCATTAGGAGAAGGTTTATGTACATAGGAAGGCTAAATGAATCTTTGACAGGCTGATGGTATGATAACAACATGATGGTAAATAACATTCTTCCTATTCCTCCACCATCACATACTCAGTCACTTGTTTAAATACTCGTAGAAGGCATTGCTGCCATTTTAAAACACGATGTCTGCAATTCAACAACCTTTGTGAGAAAATAATAATGAAAATAATGAAAAAATAAATATTTAAACAATTTCAAATATTTTTATTTACATAATTTCCATTTACTATCTATCGTGTGTAGTTTCGTTTTCCTCTCTCTATGTGTTATTTATTTTAATCTTCCGCTTTCACATTTACTTGACACTTAATTGTCAGTAGATTCATGCATCATAATAAAATCAGAAAATAAAACGGAGAGATAGAAAAAATTATGACAGATCAAAGACAATAAAGATTATTGTAGAAATTCACAATTTTTTCAGTAGCAGTATTCGATGTTGGGTGCGATGTACAATGCAATGCAATTCAAACTTTTGTCTTTAATTATACACTTCGAAGTAATTTCTTGTAAATAAAAGCTGATATAACCGCATTAGTTAACAATCTGCAATAGGAAAAATATTGTTTGGTGAAAAATTAAGTCTATTTCTTTTTACATTGTATTTCGATCTATGGTGCCCCTTCCAATTCAAGTTCCATTGCTCAAATTTTGTTAAATTTATTAAAATTTTGTTTTAAATGTAAGCTTATGACGAAACTACAATACTCAGAAAAGGTAAAAATACCCGAAAGAGTTTGACACTATTAAGCTTCCCAGGCAAACTTTGTGTGGAGTTGGAATACGAAATGATATTGAAGAAGTCAATGTATTCTTTAGCCTGTTGAAAAATATTTATTACCCCAAAGATATCAACTGATACAGCTGAGTTAGTACCTCTCGATGTTAGAGCACCAGTCACCATAAGATTTGACTTCCGAGACATGAAAAATCAATTGTTGACTTGATTCCACGAAATCCCATGATATTAATAAAATAAATAACAAGACAATATTATAGCCATACCTATTTTACATTTTATAACCATTTTGCGCCTTAACTTAACGTACTTTCTCACGGAATGAAAAGTCTTTTGAATTAGGATGATACATAAAAGATGACAAGTTTACATAAAGGCAGAGTCCAAGGCACATTTATGTACAGTGACTCACAGCTTATTTGATGCAGTCAAAATATTTAGGAATAATAATAAATATTTCAGATATTTTTGCAAATAGAAACAAAATTCTTATGCTGGTATATTTATTTAACTACAGATTATGTATATTAACAAAAATTAACAAAAAAATACTCATTTATAAAAAAGGTTTGATGAAATTAAAAGTAATTTCTTATATTCGATGCCACAGCTTAAATGATGCACATTATTAAGTCCTGCTTAAAAATGGCAACAATTATGGGATTGTAATATTTTATTATTTCTAATATTTTGTCGGGAATCTTTTTTGATCTAGGACAGCTTTCAATCAAGAGTTCATAGATTCTACTAACTTTTTTGTATACTCAGGGCTGATTTTATTCCATTCCACAAGTAGCGCACGTTTTAGGTCAGAAGCATTGGAAATGTCATGATTACGTATTTTTTTCAAGCTCCGACCACAGGTTCTCTATGACGTTGAGATCTGGACTTTGAGCAGGTGTCTGTACAACATGACGGCAGTTCCAAATGGTCTTCACAATACCAGATGCATGTTTAGGGTCGTTACCTTGGTAGAACCTAAACGAGTCCTTAATTCCAAGTTTTTCCGCACTTTGTAGAAGGTTATCCTTAAGCAGGTTCAAATATATATTCTTGTCCATATTTCCCTCGATAAACGTCAAATTTCCGACTCCTGCGTACGACATGCATCCCCAAACTATTACACTACCACCGCCGCATTACACTACCACTGCGTTTACACTACCACTGCGCAAATTACGTAGATTGAGAGCTGTGTTTGGTTTTCTCCAAACATAGGACTTGCCACCTGAACGAAACAAATTAAATTTGCTTTCATCAGCAAAAATAACTGTTTTCCACAAGGAAATTTCTTTATTTAAATGATCTTTAGAAAATTCTGTTCTACGTTTTCTATTTCTAGCATTGATCAGTGACTTGGAAATTTGCTTCTCTCAAAATTCTTCGAATTCTTTCTGGATTGCATGTCTTGCCCAGGTATTTTTCGGCTTCAGTTGCCAACGTTGGAGCACTAAGATCTGGTTTTTCCTTAATCTGTCGCACAATCCACCGTTTATCTGTGTCATTAAATATTTTATTTGGTGCTGATCTACCCTTGTTGTGCACCCTATTTTCGCGGCGAAACCTTTCAATGATGTGCTGGTCACTTGAAAGGCTTAATGCAACAATTTCTCCAATTTTTCGTTGGCTTTTACCTTCTCGGGAATGCCGAATCACGTCCTCCCTCTTTTCTATTGATGTTCGTTTTCCCATTTAAAAATAATGTGACCTAATTTATTTTAAATAAACTTCTTTCTTTAAATGTCACTTCAAAATGACCCTTTTACTCATCTATAAAAAACCCTGCAAAAATTTATCTGTTTTTTATGTCTTAAGTAACGGTTTATTACAATGAATCATTTAAGCTGTGAGCAAATTTAAATGAGTTTTTATTGTTTTGTTTATACTCTCTTTATTAGCATTCATTTTTTTTTTGTTGTTTCATCATAATTGTGATAATAAGAAAATGGTTTTTACATAAAGTAGGTAATTTTTCTCTTAACTGCAACAATTGAAGCCATAATTAGTTTTTTTTTTTAATCTTGACTGCATCAAATAAGCTGTGAGCGACTGTATATAAAGAGAACTTACTAGGAGGATCAAAAATATTGAGCAGAAAGTTTTAAATTATTTTTATATGGAGTTTGACATTTTAAGATTGACCTTTTACATGTCTTTTTATATTCTAGTTATATTCGGCACAAATACATTTTTCGGTATCATATCTTACATACGTGAATTATGCACGGGAGCCTGACGTGTTACAGGTATTTCAAGGATTCTTGTTGTACTCCACGCTGAAAGAAAACAATTAGTAGAACCTTAACGACAAAAACAGTTAAATCAACATATTTTTTTTTAAATCTATATACGATTTATTCATATTTACTAACTTTATTCAAATCAAATCTTTTGTTAAAAACATATTTCAATAAAACCCATTAATTTGGAAAGAAATTAATAAAACTAAAATAAATTTCTGTTAAATTAGCAAGAATTTTGTTAAAATAGTAGAAACACATTCAATGACAAACAACCCATAAATTTAGATAAATTTGCATCTCTAAAAGAAAATAGTTTATCCGAAAGTTAACTTTCAGAAAAATTATTTGAAAAATAATTAATTTAATATGTCTATTAAATAGAAAATTTTTTTCAATTTTTAATTTTTATTTTTGACGTTTGTGACAATAAAAAAAAATATCTATTGGTCGCCGTCTAATATTTAGTAACAAAAAAAAAAGTAAACGAAAATCATTACAACAAAAAAAAAAAACGTGAAAAAATGTAAAAAATATAGGTAAGCGTGGATTTTTGGCCGCAGCTTCAGTTGGAATGGTCTGATGTTGCTCCATTACAATAGCAAAATTTCTGTATCTCAAAGTTGATTTCAACCCGAATACAGAGGGGCAAACCTACATCGCTAAATCAACTTATCTATGTATAAAGAATATTGTATAAATTACCCACGAAATAACAAACTTATTTATACTGGTGAAGGGTATAAAAACAGCACAGAAATATTTTTGTGGATAATTTGAGGAAAACATTAAACCAAAATCAAATGCCCACAAGGGGAACTGAAAGCCTTAATTGTTTATTCTTCTTAAAAGAGGAACAAAGCTAATAAGGCATTCATCTTATGTATGTATGTACATAGTTTTATTTTCAGATTATGTTGAAGATTTTTATTTAATGAGGATAAAGATCTTTAAAAGATAAAGATTGAAAGAATTAACTTATAATTTTAATAAACTTAACTAAATTTGTATCATATTTACATACTAATAAATAACAAAAAAATAGTCATATTGAAAAAATTTATTTAATATAAAGAACTTATTAAAACTTTTTTTTTATCGTCTGTAGATTTTACTAAGAAGTTTGTTAGTTGTATAATAACGTACTTTTCTTGAACTCTTTACCTCATTTCACAGTATTTAGGTAAATTTTTGCTTCAGTTTATAATGAATAATCCGATTGTAAACATGAGTTTTCAAATTTTCAAGACGCGATAAAAAATCTGATCTCACCGAAAATGCACAAGGATTGATGGAATTTTTTTTTCTTTGTAAAATGCCTCTTACTCCACTATTAATCTTCTAAAAGCCATTGCATTGAACATTGTTCCATTTTTGTTGTAAAGTAGTGCAACCTGTTTCATCAACGGTTATGAACAGGCGAAGGACAAAAGTTCGAAAAGTCTCTACAAAAGCTACTCAATCTGTTACACGATTGCGTAGATTTTTCATGCAAAATTAAATTTATGAACCGTTGCCTCTAATTGAGGCTCATTTCTGCTTAATCTTTATCGAAGATTTTGTTCATCATTTGCTATCATTTAACTCTATATCTCGAACAAAGGTCTTCCTTTGTGGATGTATGCTCACATTTAATTTCACATAAAAGATGATTCGCCATAAACTTTCTCAAACTTATCTTTAAATTTTTAAGTTCCTTGTAGTGCTGGCAAAGTATTGAGTAGTGGGTACCGAGAATTCGATACTCGAACATATTTTGGGTACTCAACACACAAAAGTAGGTAATCGATGCTTTTACGGTAGTATTTTTAGAAATAAATTTATAAAAATATTTGGCAACTACGACGGTAAATTTCCCTGCTAGTATGTAAACGGAAGTATTCAGTACAATTGAATACCCAATAGAAAAGTATTGAGTTGTATCGAGTAATTGAAAGTAGTAGAAATTGCCAGCACTAGTTCCTTGCTTTCAAGCAGAAGTGTTTGATGACAGCACGAAACTTATTTTCCATCTTTTTTTTAACTTATCAATTGTTTTATTATTATATTTATTATTAACAAATTTAATCAGAGATTGTAATGATTATGAGTTTTATTTTAAAAATTGGGTTTTAATGATTATTTCTTGATATTTATTTTCTACTCAAAGAATAAAAATTATTCTCTGAGCTTTATTTAATGCTTAGAACATAACGATTATGTATTAAGTTTTATTTTCTGCTTTGGGAATAAAAATTATTCTCCGAGTTTTATTTTCTGCTTAGAGAATAAAAATTACTCTCTAAGTTTTATTTTCCGAGTAAAGAATAAAAAATACTCTCTGAGTTTTATTTTCTGATTGAAGAATAAAATTTGCTTTCTGAGTTTTATATTTCACTTAGAAAATAAGGATTATTTTCCAAGTTTTATATTTCGCTTAAAAAATAAAAATTATTTCTTGAGTTTTATTTTTTACTTAAAAATAAAAATTATTTCTTTTGTTAATTTGGACATATGTAAGTATATAAATAGTACTTTTTGGAACTTTTTTACTGAAACACATATCTCACTGAAACCCTATCTCAAATAACGATACTAATATTATTTCTATGTGTTTCAGTAAAAAAGTTCAAAAAAAGTACCTAAGTTCACGTTTTATCCCCCAAATATTGAAATGAAGAAAAAGTACCAAACACTAGTTTGATACTTTTACTATATCAAAAGAATGCCAACTAAACTAATTTCTATGTTTTTTAGTTAAAAAGTTTCAAAAAGTACTATTTATATACTTACATATGTCCAAATTCACAAAAGCATTAATTTTTATTTTTAAGTAAAATTTAAAACTTAAGAAATAATTTTTATTTTCTAAGCGAAATATAAAACTTGAAAAATAATCCTTATTTATTAAGTGAAATATAAAACTCAGAAAGTAATTTTTATTCTTCAATCAGAAACTAAACCTTAAACATCAATCATTAAATGGCGAGCAAAAACTCAGACAATAATTTTTATTCTCTGAGCAGAAAATAAAACTCGGAGAATAATTTTTATTTTCCAAGCGAAAAATAAAACTCAACAAGTAATCATTGATGTCTGAGGAAAAAATCGAACTCGAAAAATAATTTTTATTTTTGATTTTTTTCAATAAAACTTAAAAAATAAAAATCATTATCGGAACGGACAGTCCCCTTAAAGACGATTGCAATGGTGTACTCATTGTATATGTAGCATATCCCTAACATAATGATTTTTTTCTTTTAAAATATGATGGATAATCATTATTTGCGATCCCTGAATTTAATACACATAATAAATAAATTTTGCAAAAAACCCGACAAAACAAAATTTTTTTTAAATTGGGCGACTTACAAACTATAAGAAAATAAAAAATCCAAAAATAAAACTCGGAATAGGAATTGACGGATTTCTGAAGTACTAAAATACCTTGAGTATCTATCGGTACTGAAACATTATTTATATGAAGTTTTAGCTTTTATAGCACTACCAAATATTTTATAGTACTACTATTTCATTGCTGGAATCTGGATATAAATTGGCATCGTCGTGGTTTCCGGATTTTCAAATAAGGTCGAAGACCCAGGTTTTGAACATTTATCTAGTTTACATCATATCATCCTCAATAGCAAGAAATAAAAATTCAAAAAGACATTCCTAAGAAAAACATATCAAAATACCTACACCCATCTTAGTCCGAATGATATTTGTTGGTGTCATAAGAGAGTCTGTAAAAATGCTCACACACGTATCATCATCTAAATGCAAGTACGAGGATGAACTTCAACATCATTAATTATCTTCAATTCAGCACAGAAAAACGAAATGTTTGGCATTTTCATATCATTTGTTTTTTTAAATTTAAGTTTTTTCTCCTTTCTTCTCATCACAAAAAAAGAAAATGTGATCTTTTTTTGGGTAAAATTTCTTCAAATTTAAATTTTGTTGCAGACATGTGTTGAGTTTGTATGGATAAATGCGATAATAAAAGAAAAAAGATTTTCATTCTTAATTTTGTCACATTAACAGTGCGGCAGCATCATTGTTTTTTTTATTTTTTCCAATTTTGTTGTAAGTGTGCAATTTACTTGTGTCATTAATTTTAAATGATTTTAAAGTATTTCTTTTTCACTGTAAATGATTGTATTACAATTATTTGCTCTACATCTGATAATAATATGAACATGTCCAGATGCCTTTTCAACTTGCGACTCACATTGTGTTGTGATGAATTAATATGTCAAGTTATAAGTTTAATGAATCAATTTTTAATCAAAATTAAGAGGTTAAAAAAGGATAGGATTCATGTTAGTAATTTTGTTTGTTTAGTATTTATTGAATTATATGAATTTTAAAGTACTAAAACAAAACTAAAAAATTAATAAAATCTAAGGATTTTTCAAATTGTAGATTAATTTTAGAATAGCTGCAGGTTTTAACTGCTTTGTTAGGTCAATAATGCAGAACAACCGTCTCTCAAACTGCTAAATAATCATAAAAAGATTAAAACGGACTCAATAAATAAAAGTGGATTTGTTGAAATACACACTTCTTCCGAATTATAATTTTATCGGACAACTTTTTATTTGTGTCGTTTCCTATGAACTAAATTTGCTCTAAAAAATTAACAAAAACCCAGCAGAAATTACTGATATAATTAAAACTTCTTAGAGCCTCGTACTTGTCAAGTTTATAAGTTTGCATTTTAAACTTTTATTTCCAGCAAGTTACAGAGGTTGAAATCCATTTTCTTTTTGTGATTGTAATAAATTGTAGCACTTTTTTCATATTCGTCGTAAATTTTTACGATTTTTACGTCATAAAATTTAACTTCAGAGACAAAATGATAAAATGAGAATAATCAGTAGTAAAATGCGTTTTGGCATCTTTTTAAATTTCTCATTTATTTTTTTATAAATTTTAAAAATATAAAATGCTTGCAGCTGCAAATACCGACGGAAACTGGAGAGAACTGGCACTTAAACTCGACATTTCTTAGTCAACTGCATATCAAAAGGTAGCTGTAGGAGAAAATTATGATAAAAGTGGATTAACAATTTAAAAAAAAAAAATATAGAAAATAAAATAAATTTTGAATTTCAGAAATATCAAAAATGATAATTACTAATCACATAGATTCATTAAAAAATGTTCGATATGAATTTCAGGCAGTACACTGCCAAGAGAATAAAAAATTAATATGTTTGTATGTCGAGTGTTTGCTGGAATATCAATCAGAAAAACCATTAATTTTATGCATAGATGAAATAAATTTAAACATTCATATTTCAAGAAGTCAAGGAAGGTTCGAGAAAAGATCTAGGCCTACCTCAATAGCAAAAGGTGCGAATGTGCAAGTAATAGGTTGCATTAGCACTATAGGATTTATCCCCTAGAAGATCATTTACCAAAGAGTATTCAAAATTGTTGATGAGCCGTACAGACACATAGTCTAATATAAAGGTAATTGATCATACACCTTGTCATAGGAAAATAAAATAAGTTTTAAATCATAAATAATTTTGAGACAATTACATACCAAGGCTGCACCTTATAGTCCAATTTTCAGTCCAATTGAAACAGCCGTTACTTAAAAGCTGTGGGGAATTTTAAACAAAATGAATTAGTATTCTCAATAATAGAAATATAGATTTCGCAATGATTTTGGAGTTTGCACATTTGAAGACCTACCATATGTGTGCAAACTCCATTCCAAGTATACAAATTGAAGTTCCGGCTGAAACTAATTTAGTAAATATAATTATTATATTTATTAACATTTATTTATTTACTACATACATTTAGTATTACATTTAACAATATTTTATTAAATAATAAATTTCTTTAAATAAAAATAAAAATGCAAATACAAATATTAAAATTACCATTCCATTTCGAAAATTATATTTCCATTTAGAGAGTTACTATTCTCAAAATAAAATTTATTATTCCACTTCTAAGTTTATTATTCTTTAGAAAAGCTATTTGTTATTAAATGAGACTCTGCAACCATCATGATCATTTTGAAATTAAAACATTCTTTTTTAAAATGCAAACCTTTTCACATATCAACTTAAACATAAATGGACTTAGATCACAGCATATCAGCTTATATATGCAAAACATTGTCATTCCATGTTTTTAACTTCTGTAATATTAATTTATTAATATTCTTACAGAAACGGAAGTCGATGTTTGTTTGTCAGTGTAGGCGTACAGAGCTTGAGGAAATTTTTGGATTCAGATTTGTTAGATATACTTAGTTTAAAAAAGTTTGACATTGAAAATCACAAAAACTCGCAATGTAAACAAGATTTTGAAATTTTACACAAAACATTTTACCTTACTAAAATATCATAAATTCACTGTAAATCAAAATTTCACAAAAAAATCATAGTTTGACCAAAGTGGCGTTTTCCAAAGAATATCAATATCAAAGAAAATAAATTAAAAAGCTAAAAAACACACAAAAATATTAAAGAATAATAAAAATATCGAAGGTTCACGAACGAATATAAACTTAACTTCACAATGAGAACAAAGAAACTCCTCAACTATTTGGGAATAAGACTTGATTCAAAGCTAACGTTCTCAGATCAGATCCACTATGCCATAAACAAAGCCTCGAAGATCACAGGACAGCTGAGCCGATTGATGGCTAACCGCTACCAACCAAGCGTAAGCTCCTGATGTTGGCAAGCAACAGTGTTCTCCTTTATGGAAGCGAGATATGGGACGAAAAAATGAAGGTGAAAAAAAGAGCGAAGGCACTGCTGGCCGTGCAAAGAACAGCCGCACTACGGGTAACATCTGCGTATCCGCAAGCGCTATACTAGTTATAGCGGGAATGAACCCAATAGACCTTTACATAATAGAACGAAGGAGGATATGGTTGGCAAAACAAACCAACGACACAGAACCCAGGAGAGAAGGGCTAATCAGACAGGAGATTCTAGAGAGTTGGCTTATTAGGTGGAACACCGATACAAGAGGCAGGTGGACTTCAAGGCAGATCTGTTAAATTTTGATTACGATTAGTAATCAATTACATTACTTTTCAAAAATAATTGCAATGACTTCATAATTCTCTTTTGAGCCGGTTTTGAAAAGTAATTGATTACGATTACTAGTAATGAAAAAATAATCTGGATTACTGAAAATTACTAAAAAATAATCAAAAAGAATCAGAAATAATCAAAAAGTAATCCAACAAATTTTAACGATTACTTTCGATTATTTTTGATTATTTTCAAAAATTTTGAGTGTAAATTACATATTTAATTTTAAAAAAGGTTCTAAGTAAATTTATAAAATTGGTTTCTTTTTATTTAAAAAATTATTAACACATTCAGTTATATAACAACACTAACAATTACAGTCTTACAAAAAATTATAAAGAAAAACAAAGAAAGTAATACAGAAAAACAAATATTCAATGTATGTTTGTATGTATGTATGTATGTTTGTAGTACAAATCACCAAAAAAATTTACTTTTCATATATTTACTATTGGCCTTCATTAAAACTAATTTTTCAAAGGAAAAATCAGACAATGATTGCCGCCTTGGACTGAATCGTCAACTGGAGCTGAAGACGTTAAGGGCGTGTTAAAAAAAATATATGCTTCCTTAAGCAAATCGTATTGTTGCCAAATCACATCAGCACTTGTATTATCATTTAAATAACTGAAAAACTGATGTTTTATTTTTGATCTTAGATCAAAATTGTTCTGATCTTGTGGAGAAGAACTCGTTTCAATTTCATCATCTGCAAAGTTAAGTTTTCAAAGTTTAAATAATTCAAAATAGTGCACACGTTTAGCTCACCATCATTACTGAAATCAAAAAATGGGGAACAGTTGTTAAATTCTTATTTTTCATTTCAAAATTAAATGTGTTGCCATTTTTGGCGTAAAAGCTATTAAGTGTATCCAAGACTCGGCTGATTATATTCTCGTCAGTTAATTCCGGCAATTCTGGACTTAATCTTTGCAACGCTTTAAACCATTTCATTTTTACGCTTGGAGTTAGAACCGTTGCCGCAACTGCAATATTTGCCTCAGGCAACTGCAATATTTGAAACCTTTCTCTTAGACGCTGTTCCATTTTTAAAATAGCAGAGGATATTTGTTGTAGCTCCTGTGTTCTGCTTAGCTTATGAAGCCTTGTAACAAGAGTCGGAACAAGGAATCCTGTGTTAATGAAATGAATAAGAATTAATGGCGGAAATTGCTTTTCGTTGCAAACTGCCTAGAAAACCTTGGATATTTTGCAGACCTAAGATATTTCATATAAAATTTTAGGTTTGCACACACAAAAAATATCACCAAAATAATTTTAAGTAAACAGTTTTTTGAAATTGGTTTGATCCAATTAATTTTTTAGCAATAATTTTTAATTTTTCACACATCAATGTTGAATATTGAAAATTGGTTCGTAATGTTACTTAGCACGACGTGACACCGATTTCTGAGATATCGTTGTTTTTATATCACTAAGATTTTTTTCAAATCTTGCAAGTCTTAATTGTAAATAGAACTTAAACAAATAAGAAATTTAATGTTGTATTTATTCGACCTTTAAATTTGTAATGTAGATGAAATAATTGAGCTCGAGGTCTGTTGTTTTTAAATAATTTTTATTTTATTTCTCCGATATTTCGAAATTCATCGAATTTCATCCTCAGGGACACTCTAAAGTTTAACAATAAACATAAACAACGATTAAAACATTTATAAATAAGTACATCGATCACAGAATAAAACAAAAAATTACGAAGAAAAAACATTGAAAAAACCCTTACTGTAAAAATTACACAAACAAAATAAACTTTAAGCTACAGTTGTTTTAACATCGTCGTATGGTATTGCACTGATCTACTTAAAATTAATTATTGCTTCTTTTTCGTTACTAAATGTCTATAGCTGCTGGCTGCGCTGCACTCAATGTCTGCTTTATAGTTCATACGTAAAGTTGTTGGTGTATTTACTATATTTAGCATCTCCAAAATGTAACGACGTTTGTAGTTATTCTCCGTATCCAATATACGAACATTGTCGAAGTCAGGAGAGTGTTTATAATTAACGCAGTGGCTCATCAATGCAGTTTTTTTTTTATAAAATTCCCTGTACTGGCAACGATACTGAAATTTGTAAAAAAGTTTATATAGGTACCACGAAAAATAAACTAAAAACAAGACTAGCGACCCACAAGTCAGACCAAAGGTTAAGATTTAATCATGAAACACAGAAAACTGCATTGATGAGCCACTGCGTTAATTATAAACACTCTCCTGACTTCGACAATGTTCGTATATTGGATACGGAGAATAACTACAAACGTCGTTACATTTTGGAGATGCTAAATATAGTAAATACACCAACAACTTTACGTATGAACTATAAAGCAGACATTGAGTGCAGCGCAGCCAGCAGCTATAGACATTTAGTAACGAAAAAGAAGCAATAATTAATTTTAAGTAGATCAGTGCAATACCATACGACGATGTTAAAACAACTGTAGCTTAAAGTTTATTTTGTTTGTGTAATTTTTACAGTAAGGGTTTTTTCAATGTTTTTTCTTCGTAATTTTTTGTTTTATTCTGTGATCGATGTACTTATTTATAAATGTTTTAATCGTTGTTTATGTTTATTGTTAAACTTTAGAGTGTCCCTGAGGATGAAATTCGATGAATTTCGAAATATCGGAGAAATAAAATAAAAATTATTTAAAAACAACAGACCTCGAGCTCAATTATTTCATCTACATTACAAATAAGAAAACATTATATTTGGTTAAGTTCGGCCATACCATAAGGACTACCTGACTTATAACTTTTATATTTCTTAAAAAGTTCACTATGCTGGAGTTTCAAATGTTTAATGAAATTGGAAGTCACTCCATCGGTTCCTCTAATCACTCAATTACATATAACACATTTAGAACAAGTGGTTTTATCTGAAATCTTAAAATCAATATTATTAACATATTAACATAGTCACCTTCAATAATTGCTTAATTATTAAGTAAATTTTAAGCTCACTTTTTCAACTTCGGTATAAAATTCGGCATTAAAAATTATTTTTTGTATATCAGACGACGAATTCACACAGACTTTTTTGAGGGCCGGTTCTGATTCTTCAGTTAATGACCTTTTGCTTTTGCTAGCAGATGGATTAAAGTCTGGATCGTCAATACTGTCGTCTGCGGAAAAATCACTGTCCAAGATATTTTCAGACATTTTGGCCTAAAAATTATTCTTATGTTTGAGAGTTTACGAAACATTTCATTTTTAATACCCACCAAATAATATATTGTAATTGAAGAGCAGCTAAATTAATTTTGTAATTAGTTTTCATAAATTTTGAAATTTCGTTGCAACACAAATTTTTAAATTTTTTAATAATTACACTGTTCCGCAGGAATTTTGCCTTTAACAAAAAATCAAACTATATCTATAGTACTTTACCTTTAAACACTAATATTATCAATTTTCAAAAATATATGAATTCATTTATTAACACTTTTTAAAATTTTCGTGCATTAAATAATCTACACTTTATAAAACACTGTACTGAAAATATTATACTACAGCAAATTTGGTTTCATATTAAAACAGATCAAGTTCGAAATGAGACAACAACAACGAACCTGAATGGAAAGAATTTTTTACTATCAACTTAGCAACGAAACAAGAAAAACAAATATTAGTGAAATGTAGAGATCAATGGAATTTTTATTACTGCCAAAGCATAAGTAGTAACAATTAAAATATTTATGAATGAGAAAGAAAAGAGAAATTTTTACATTATTATCTTTAACGTAGAAACAAAAATAGCAAAATAACCAGAAATTAACCCATCCGCTAATTAGAAGAACTAGAGCATAATTGAAGTTTAAAAAAACGTAAAAAATTCATAAATAATCGAAAAGAATTAAAAATAATCCTTAAAAGTAATCCAATTATTTTTTTATTACTTTTGATTCTTTTCGATTATTTTTTTGTAATTTCAAATAATTTAGATTATTTTCCCATTACTAGTAATCGTAATCAATTATTTACCGTGTAAAACTGAAAGTAATGGTAATTGAATCATTACTTCACCCTCCAAAAAAAAAGTAATCAAATTAGTAATCATTACGATTAGTTATCATTATTTAACAGCTATGCTTCATTTGACCCAAATGTTGTCAGGTCATGGATACTTCCGGAAATATCTTCACAGAATGAAAAAATGCGACACTCCCTATTGCCTTTACGAAAATGCATTTTTACCTCTTTACAGTAAAAAAAAAAAAATAATCAAACTATAAAAATCTATGCAAAAAAAAATCATTTGGGAAAAATCGAGATTTTACCAAATAATTTACATTTATCTACATTTTCAAAAGAAAAAATCTATATAGCAAAACTTTACCTTTATTATGAGGACTATGTAAAAATAAAAATAAAAGTTTTAAAAAATTAAATCAATCATCTTTTTTATTTTTAAATAATAGTTTTTTAAATTACTAATTTAAAAAGTAAATTGATGGTAATGGGATAATCTTCTTTTTTGAACTCGAAAACTTTTTACAACTTGTCTATGTACATATGTAGTTCACTCACACTGTAAAATACAAAGGTGTTACCCGTTGAGCGTTTCCTCTCAAAAAAAAAAAACAGATTTGTAATAAATTTAGTGTCAATCATAATAAGTAACAACTGACGTGTAAAACCAAAATGCCGACAACAATTAAAATAGCCGCCTTACATAAGTATTTTATTGTTTTGATTAAAAACAAAACGGAACATCGTATATATAAAATTTACAAGTTATCCACGTCTTTAATAATAGAAAAGCAATACAACGCTACAAAATATGTTTGTAAAAAAACTGTAACAAATAAAAATTATGAGGAATATAGAATACCAAACTGTAGAACTTTTGATTTTTACAATTTCACATGTTTTGATTCAACTACGGGAACAAAAAGGGGACGATTATTATTTTGTTTTTAAGCGGCCTAGTAAATGTCTTTATTTATTTAGTAGCGCCTCTAAATTAATTTTATTTTTTAGTTGATTTAAATTTCATACTAAAGTCAGGAAAAAAAATTTATCATATTTTTAAATACAAATAGTTTAAGAAATATACAATATAATATAATATCTGTGCAGGCCACGTCGCAAAACTAGGGCTATTTTGGCAATCTAGCCGGACATTATGTTTTTAGATTATATTGACTCTGAAAATTAATGGACTGCCCCTAGATTAATGCAAATGGGCAGAAAAATCTATTATTTTCATAGGCTGTTAAAACTACAAAATAAGGTAAATCGAACCAAGGAGAAAAAGTATCCCTTAGAAGAACCAATTCTACCTCTGACAAATTAAATTTTTTCTTTAGTTTTTCCATACTTTTCTTAGCAAACTTTTATGTTCAGCAAATGTTCAGAAACAAACTTGGACCAGGTGATTCTAAAATGCCATTTTTTGCCCCACTCCCTTTTGTGGGCGGTGACATAAAATATTATTTGCAAAAGTAGTGTAAAAAAGAAATACCATTAAAATAATTTATGGGCAGGAGGTGGTCGCCCTCCAACCCCACACTCGAAACGTCCATGTAAATTTTTATTAAATTGGTTTTTTGATAATTTCCAGAAATATTCGTTTTTAATCTTTCATGTGTCGAAGAGAAGAATATTAATAAATAACATTTTTGTAATTAATTGGTTATTTTTTAATTAATTATTTTCAGATAATTTGGATTTTTTATGAATTAAAAATAAAAAAATTCAATTTTTTAGGCAAAAAACAGTTTTCTTCTTCATACATTTATTTATAACTGCGAAAGTGTTGCTTATGTACCGAAACGTTGTATGAACAGATTAAAGGAATTCCTAATTTTTTTAAATTTGTTTCAGCAAAATCGGACTAGTGGTTCTCGAGTTATGTCAAAAAAAAAGATCACCAAAGGTGACAATTTCCCCTATATGATAGTTACTAATTTCAAATCGATATATCTCGATTCCTAGACGTGACCCAGCGTAACGCCGGGACACGTATAACTTCTTTTTTACCGATATAACTTTCCCGTTGGTTTCATCCCATCCCGATTATGACTGTCGCATAGTGTTATTGGTTTATTCCAATATTTTGATATCCATCGGATGTCATTATCAAGGAAATGAGTAACAATCGTGCATAAAAAAACGACGTCACACAGTTTGTCAGTAGATATCTCAAATTTAATAATATTATATAACATTTTTAGGATCGTGATTCCCTCAGTCTCAAAAACCTTTTCACTTTTTTTTACATAAAGTGATTTAAATTGTTTTTTTTTAATTTCGAACAAAACTTTTTAACATAAAAATTTAATATACAATTTTCTAAAAACTAATAAAGGTAACTGTTAATATAACCTTTCACAGAAAAATATATCAATACAAAATCTCAATTCGTGGAGCCACAAAAAAATTTATTCAAACCTCTCAAAATCGTAAAACTCAAATTACTTAACTTTCCCAAAACGACAAATCTCAAGCAAAAGCCTTGAAAATGCTCTTAACTATGTAGAATTTTGTTGTCTATCGAGCTGCGTACTTAAATTTTTATATTTATTAAATTTAATTTTTGGCCAAACATCCGGCTCGATTGGCAAAATACCCCTGTACATCGTCGGCGTCAAGTACGTTTCGATAAATGCATAATCAGAAAAATCTGAAAACGCTACTTAGGGTAGCGGACCAGACCATAGTTTAAGAACTGGAACTGTCACTATATTAGAAAGCTAAAGGAATTGTATTCAGTGACAGGTCATGAAGTATTATGAAAATAGAAGTAGATGATACTTACAGAATATACATAGTGGAGGCTAAGATGGTGGGATGTAAATTGTTCGAATGTATAAGGCTTGGAACCAGGAGAAGACATATATAATGCAAGAATAGAAGCTTTAGACAAATGATAGAAATTACAAGAGACTACGTGATAAAGAAGAAGGTCGACAGTTAACAGTCCACTGTTGAAGATCACTAAAGTCAAGAGTAAAGATCAAAAGACTCAACGAACGTAAGGCAATCGTAAATTAATCCTCTACCTGTTATCATTTAGGATCGAAGGTTGGAAAGGGACCTACAAAGTTAAAGGTCAGTTTCGATATGCCCCCTCTCCCCTACATTAATAATAATTATACATACATATGTATACATACGTATGTACAATAAGTGAATTTTTTTTTTTGGAAATTAAAAGCATTTTTTTAAATTTTATGCAGGGTATAAGAATTTTAAATTCACATGTATGAACTACAAACCACACACAGTTAGTTATTCATTATATTACTTTTGCTCAACATTGACATTAAAGCGAATAAACATTGCGATTTTTTTTATTTCGTTTAATCAATTTCTTCTAGTTGTAGGTAGGCCATCTAAAAAAACATTTGTGTTTAATTAAATTTTTAAATATCCAAGAGATAATCAAATCTCAAAATCAGCAAAGCCAATGTAACGCTTAGCAGAGATTTTAATAATATTGTTGTAAAACCAAACCAAACAGTTTCGTTTTTGTTTTAGAAAAAAAAAAGCCAACAACATAAGACAGGCTAGGCGGGCATAAAACATACAGTGTGATTTATACTGGCACACACAAGCAGTGGACACGAATAGATGGATCAAATGGAAAAGACCATCATCAATATATCGGACTGATGTTGTCTGTATGTTTACGCGAGTATGGGTCAATCTGTAAGAGTAGATGAATTTCATGATTGAAATAATGATTAATGAATTTAACTGCCAAAAAATTCAATTCGAATTTAGTGCGCTTGAAACAACAAATACAAAAAGTATAACAAAAAAAAAAAAAACAAATTACAGGAACTACTATTTGAAGTTATGGAATAAATTTTGTTGTTATACTAAATTCTTCCTATAAAAGAAAAAAGATTAAATGAGAAAAAGTGGCTTAAGGCATACAACCTCCGTATGTGGAAGAACAGAAAATAAATAAATGCTTTTATTCATTCCCTATCAAATACCTTGATATAAGAGTAGACTTACCTGAATAAAAATAATGTGCATTTATATGCCGTGGCTTGAATACTGATGGTATGTTGCATAAATTTAGTCCATGCAATACCTGCAATGCCTGCTGTTTACTACAACATTACAAACACAACTTCATATCTTTCATTTCATTTCGCAGAAAAAATGGTGGATTTAAATTATTAATTTTTTTAACAATCTCAAGACAACGGTGCACAAAAAGAATAAAATAAAAAAAAAAATGTATATCCCTGCTTAAGAAAATCTATTAAATTTAATTATAGTGTCCAAATGAGCAGTTTAGGTTTTACAATTTGCCTAATATGTAATAATTATTATCTTTTACAAATAGCCTGAATATATAAAAAGTCACAAGCCACAAAATAAAAAAACAGACATTTAACTGGAAACAAATAATTTTCGAAATTATGTTCGTGTTTGGCCTGGGGAAATGCTTAAATATTCTCGCCTTAAATATGATTTAAATCATGCAATCATTGAACAGTGTTGACAACACGTTATTCCTAAGTCGTTTTTAACTATAATTCAATTGATGAACTCTACTGTATCTGTAAAATTAAGAAAAAACAATTTAATTTTTTAGAAAAGAAAAAATATTATTAAATATCAAACAAAACTAGATAGAAACTGCTTTATTTCAACATAATATTTTTATATATAAGCATCCTAAAAGTAAGCTAATTTGAAAATTATATATATATTTTCGAAATCGAACAGATACAGTTGTTATTAGTTTTACTTTGATACATACATATGTGTTTCCACATATAAATTGTACACTTAAATTCTCTTTAAAACCATAGCAGGACATCAAGGAGACATATATTTTAAAATTGTTGCAACAACAAAAGCCGTATAATGATCCATTTGGCAACTAAAAATATTTCTTATTTTCTCTTTATTGTTAATTAATAGGGTATAAGTTTAAGTGGAAGAAATTTAAGTAAGTGGTACTTACTTGTATTTTTTAACCTTTTATAACATTTGATCACAATTTCATTTTAAACAGAGAAAAATTATTAAATTTTTCTAATGCATCCTAATCATATATGTGAGTTATTCATTGTATTGACTAATTAATTGCCTACTCGTATTACGCTAATTATTAATAATGTAGAGGGAATATCGAAGCAGACCATTTCCTTAATGGGTATTTTTTCGACCCCCTTCCGTCCTCTATGATTATAGAGAACCGAAATGTAATTTACGGCTACCTTACATTCAGTCACGTACATAGTGATTTCAGACTGCCGATTGGTTGCTATCAGACTTCTTTCTCTTTCTCATCACGGAGTCTGTATTAATTGCTAGCATCTGTTTAACAAGCTCTACCAATGGTCCTTAGTCTCATGCTAGCCAGTGACGGCACACAAACAATGTTCGCTACCGTCTCAGCCTTTTCCATGTACTGTTTGCAGGTATTTTCTTCTTCGATTTTCATCTTGGCTAAATGACTTGACGTTTCACCAACGCAGTTATCCAACTTAAGAAACTTCTGTTATACCTGAGCACCTTTCTGCCCCATGGGGTCTTTGAGCACCATTCGAGCTTGCATACTCGTAGTAGCAGGCTCTACCGTAAAAGAGAACCATCAGTAAAGATGCTGATGTCGTTCTCTATACACTCATTGTATATCACGCCTTCCGCAATAAGTGTCCGATGCAGTCTTTCGACTATCTTTCTTCTACTCAAGCGTTCCATCGGTATATGAGCTGCCCTTACCTCCTTGCTAGGTTAGAGATGCTCATATGCCGATGGATCCAGAATGATCTTATCTCCGATGTTCGTACAAAGCAATGCCAAAGTGCATCGCTCGTTATACGCCAAGCTGATATTGCCGTTGAACTAACGAATAGATTCAACGGCAGCAATCTCAACATTGCCTCAATTGCCTGTGTTGGAGCTTTGCGTATTGCCCCACATATATCCATACGAGCAATCTTTGAACCCCACCTAACTTCCGCTTAATTGTACTCTGAGTGACTTTTGGATACCAAACCGCAGATGCGTAAATTATTAAGGGTCGTACCATCCAGTATGCTGTCTTTCGCGATATTCCCCGTTTACGGCCATAAACTCGTTTACATTGATGCAAGATCCTTTTTGCTTCAGATAATTCACTTTCCTTGACACACTGATTTGCGATCCGAAAGGATCCAACCTCTATACCCTTCCTCCTGTGAGTGAAGAGCATAGCGTCTGATTTGCTACCATTTATGGTTAGCCCCTATTCATTGCACCATGCTTCGGTTATTATGAGAAACTGTTTCATATATCCTTGGATAATATCGATGAACTTTCCACCAACGATTAGTGACAGATCGTCGGCATACGCAATCGTATGGAAGCCAATTTAGTACACCTTGATATTCCAAAAAAGAGGTGACAAAACTCTTCCCTGCGGGCAACCCATGACTACCCTACACCGGATTCTGGAAATCCTATTTTTGAGACTTATAGCTCTAGACCTAAGCATCCTCAGACCAGAGCATAACTCAACTTTGAGAAAGAGATTTTGTCAAAGGCACCTTCAATATCCATAAATACGCTCGACATTTGTCTCGATTTCGCCCGTATTACGAAGTGCTCGGAATTGATGAGTATTCTTCGGTATTCTTGTACGTAGGCAAACCTTTTTCTGCCAAACAGAATCTTGAACTGGATAACTCCGTGGGCAGACATGGTTAGTCTGTCCGCGACCCTCCAATCCTTAACCCTGTCTAGCATATTGACAGAGCACATCTGCCCTTCATGAGTCAACAAAGGTGGGTTCTACGATACAACCTATTTAAGATACATGGGATTAATTAATTAGATTTAATAATTAATTAACAATTTAATCATTGAATTCTAAATAATGCTAACAATTTTTTTTTTTTCATTACCATTGTTTTCATTAATGGTAATGGTTTTCAATGAAAATGTGTCATTAGTAATTATTAAAAAAAACTAAATCTAAAAACTAAAACTAAATAAATAAATAAATTACCATTTATCAATGATTAAATTATTAAAAAGCATTACAATTATTGGCCACATTCTCAATCAACATTTTTGTAGTGATGTTTTTAAAAAAGTCTCCATTCCCTGGTCTCCAGTTCCATTACCATTGGTAAAAAGAATTGTAATTTAAAATAAAACAGTAGCATTAAATGGTAGTTAAATTTTTGGATTGTAACTATTTGAAATAATGCCAATGAAAATTCAATGCTTATGAAAAAATGCCAAGTATGTTCCTTAGCACCAGCAAATCGCATCCGTAGTTATCAACTGAGCTGCCGGACACCGAATTGTGCAAGTAAGAATCACAGCCCATGACTAACGCCATAACTGACTAGGTTTTTCGCTTACTCTGAAGAATGTGGTCCTGACGTCTCAAATGGATTATATTCTGACGTAATAAGAAATGATTCCGAGCCATTGCCAATCAATACCACAGTAAGATCCATCGAGTAGAGATGTTGCATAAATACTGCTTGTACGCTATGCCGTACCATGATACATGACCTAAATTTACCATGAGTGCATGAGAGATATGGTCTGTTAAGACAGGGGCTTGATATTGTTATGAGTAATACAAGGTTCCTGTAACAACGCTATACAGCTTATTCTCATGTATGTTGTTTAAAATGCCTGTTTGCGAAAAGGATTTACCTAAGCCCACAGGTTCAGGTTCGTCCAATTCATCCTCGGACGGGTTAGTATCATCACAGACTGCCCCGACCAGCCCTTGCGAAGTTTATTTGTCTTTTTCTTCCGATATCCTCCATTGGCCAGTTACAACTTGAGTTCCTAAAGCGATTAACCTGTCCACCTCTAACGTGGCTTCCTTGTTCATCCCTTCTGGATTTTTCCCTTATCCAGTTAAGACCGGAGCTTCTTCAGAGATGACCCTTTGGCCTCTTTCAAGGCTTCATGGTTAATCACTTTCGGATTACCACGGTCATGTGTTTTATTTTCTATTAATTTTATCCAATGAATTATGGAGAAAATTATGTCCACCCACAGAGATCAAGCCTATTCTTGGTCACGCATCCCTGGCGTATATTGGTCCACCATAGATTAGGAATTTTTTATAGAACCAGGTTCACTCCGGGCTCAGTGGGAGCGAAGAGAAGAAAAAGAAAATCTGCACTCCCCTCACTTCCACGGAAAATAGGTGCCCAGAAACTAAGACTGCCTTGCGAGACTGGTCTTCTCTCTCCGATCGACTTATTTAGACAGACTAACTAGGAATCTGTTTCCAGCCGCCACCACGAAAAACTTCCGACATTGCACAAAGCCAACCTTTGTGCCTGCCAGCAGACGGCTTATGCTAGCAATGACTTTGTAAATAACACCAACAATTTTTTATCATTATTTTTTGATAGAACGCATTACACCAAATACGTTTATATAAAAAATTTTCAGTGATCGATGTTTAACTTTATATAGCAGACCAGCAGCATTATTTTTTTATTACCATTGCTACAAATTTTTCGTAACTAACTACTTTGCAGCTTATAACACTAAGTCTATTTATTTCTTCAAAAAGTAATTAATTTTTCTTAATTCTTAGTTTTTTACTTTTTCGTCGTTTAAAGGCCTTATTGTCAAGCCAAGGATAAATAAATTTCACATATGGACAGCTTATCATTAGAACTAGAGGTCGTCTGATATTCGCATAAAAGCTATCACATTCCAACCAAGATGATGATGTTTCAGAAAACAGTGGCCTATAAGCCGCGAAACTTATTACTAAAAAAAGCCAAAAACTTGATATGAATACTGAAGGGTGTTTTTCTTCGAAACGGAAACTGGTAACTGATACGCTATCGAACTGAAAAAGCTTAGCATACCTAGGATTTGTAAATCGATGATTTCACACTCGCCTTGAAGCAATGAATTTAGCTTAGATGCAAATATTCAAGAGACATGAGATACAGAAACAATTCAAGGGCCATGTAGCGTCGACTGTTGGACACAACAAGTTTGACATTTATTGTCTGGCCAGCAAACTACTATTGTGAAAATTCAATAATCAATTTTCTTTTCTAATGTCTATGTATTGCCCTAAATATAACTTTTGATCTGCGTTGTCGACTCCTGGCGCCTCTGAAGATCGTCTATAGCAAAACTGTATGCATTAAATAATTTTAATATAAATTGTAACTGGTTCTTGTAAAAAACTTCAGCACTTACCTTTACCAATCTACTCTCAATAGTTTTTTCTTTCTTTTTTTTACTTTCGCTTTGTTTCATAATTATATTATAATTTCGGTTTTCTTTAGAACTAATACAAAGCAATCGAAGTGTAAAGCTTTGGTGAAGGAATAGAGTACTAAATATGTCTGGTATAATTTTAACTATTTACTTTTGAATTGTACCAATCTTAAGATTCCTTTCTAGAAAAAGTATTGTTTTTACGAAAAATGTAAAGAAATTCTTAAATGAATGTCTTTATTTGCTAACGTTCTTTCTGAATATTAAATCTCTAAAAATTCCAAACAAAAACTCCAAATTGGTAACTCTAGATATCGTTCACACCTCTAATTTGAAGAAGTCAATGATTTCTAATGAATAGCTATTCATGTTCGCTCATACTTAAAGAAAAACTGTAACCCTCTAGCTAAAACATTAAAGAAAATTAGAGCCCAAGCTTAAATAATTAAATTCCTATTATTTAAAATTTTTTTTATTTATAATCTTAGTCTTTGCTGTTTATCTCTTGGATCGTCCTTCTTAGTATATATGTAAGTTTCTTTCACACCTCGGGGGAGCATAGGGCCATCCTTCTTAGTTAATACTTGTTTATTGTTGGCACGATCATTTGTTTTTGGAATAATCATAATTTTAACTTTAATGACTCTTAAGTGGAAATTAAGTTAAACATCATCACTTCAGGCTAAAATTTAACACAATTTGACAGATAAAATTGTGCTGTTTTATTTGGACGAGTATTTGTTTCTCAGTTTGAATTCAAATGATAAATGAACAAAGTTTAAATTTACTTCTTTTTCTAACATTTTAAGTTGAATCGCGTTTAATTATGATTATTTTGAACAATTTGTTATCTATTAGAAGATTTTTATGTTTTTGTGTCAAGTATTTAACTATTAGTTTTTACGTGATGCGAACACATTCCATTTCCATCTGCAAGAGCAGCAAAATCTTCCAAAAATTTTTCATGTACAGAAATCGTCTTATAATAGTTTTATTAATGTTTAGATATACGTTTTTTAATATAACTTAAAAGGCCTCTGATCTAGATCTAAAATGCTTTCGGTTCAGAAATTTTGACAAACGTACATCAAAGATATATTTTTAGCCTTAAATATAATTTCAGTGATAACATGCAAAACCAATAAGTTCTCGTTTCGTTTCGTTACGAATGATTTTAGATTATAAATAATTAAAAACACTGGATGAAATAATTAAAAAAAATAAAAACGTTGAGCACGGTGTAAACCTCTTATATCAGCAACAAAAATATTATAGAGCAAAGTAAAAAATTGGTGGTAAACTGCTTAATTGTAGGAATGGAAAATCTTGTAAGTTTAGCCGTATTCGCTGTGTCTCTTGTTAACTTCTACTTTTTGTTCAATATCTACCTCTGCTTTTTTAGGCATTTTACAAAAAAAAAAAAAAAAAAAATTGAATTCCAAGTAATTTTAAAATAAGTATTTTTATATTTTTAAATTAAATATTTATGGTGGCTATTATGAGCGGCTTTTGTTCTCGACTGTGGTCGAAAAAGCTGCTCGAACGACTTTTTTGGTATTATGAAGCACATTGAAGTATTCACAATAGATTCACTATAAATAAATATTGTTTCTTTGCACGTTTATAAATAAAAAATTTTAATTAAATATTAATTAACATGACCACGACGGAATTGTGGTGCAATGAACCGTCTGGATAAAGATGTTGCCAGCTCATAATACGAGTTTGACATTTGATAGCCAGCGAAGATCGAACATCGAATGCAAACCACAATAAGGGCCTATAATTTATCAAAGCAAACGTTGTGCAAAAGGGTGGCCACGGGACACAGAATTTTTATTTAACACTTTAAATATATAAGCGCATATATTTAGCCTACAGCGTACACCTTAATATTTTATTCTGCGTTGGTTAACTAAGAATCGATTTACATGACATACATACATACATACATACATACATACATACATACATACATACATACATACATACATACATACATACATACTTACATACTTACAAACATACATACATACATTAGTGAACCATATCAAGGTGCGAGTCCTCGAACTTGGTGTCTGATCGTTCATGTACATCACCAATCTGGTCGGTAAGTAGTTTAACGGTGCAGGACGCAACGTCACAACAGTGTGGATATGCAATCACTAGAAGTCCTGTATTGATAGTGGGTGATTTTAATGCATGGGCTATAGAGTGGGGCTGTCCCCGCACAAACTCAAGAGGCATAATACTCTTAGAGGCATTTTCCGTCTTGGGTATTGTACTGATGAACACTGGAAGTGATCAAACGTTCAATAGAGGCATTGGCGGGTCGACTATTGACGTCTCGTTTGCCAGTAGTAGCATCGCTGATCGAGTACATTGGAGTATATCAGATCAATATACACACAGTGATCACAACAACACGTGAACACAACGACACAAAGTTTAACGGGTTGGAAGGCCAATACGTTCGATAGAAATATTTTTGCAATTATAATGGAAAGCATTGCTCTGGATGGCCCAGCAGATGCCATGGAAGATCAAATGATAAATGGGATAACACAGGCTTGTAATGCATCAATGGTGAAAAGAAGCAGATCGGCAAACAAACAACCAGTTTACTGGTGGAACGATGAAATTGCGAATTTGAGGATAGATTGTACACAAGGTCAAGGGGTAGACCTGACAATAGCTTACATCAGCAGGTGTTTAAGACGAAAAGGAGAGCCTTAAAGATAGCAATGTGTAAAAGTAAGCGGATATGTTTTCTGGAGGTATGTGACGATGTTGAAAATAATCCTTGGGGCCTAGCCTATAAACTGGTAACCAAGAGTTACTATATCTGAGATAGAAGCAGCTGTTTCAAAATTCAAGAATAAGAAGGCCCCAGGCTTGGATTGTATTTCGAATTTAGTGTTAAAGGAAGCCGTTAAATGCTGTCCTGACCAATTTGTAAGGATGATAAGCAAGTGCTTATGTAAGGGTATTTTCCCAACCATATGGAATAGGCAACGATTAGTTTTACTACCAAAGGATAAGAAGCCCCCAGATGATCCCTCATCTTATCGCCCACTATGTATGATAGATACTCGTGGAAAGCTGTTGTGCAGAAGACTATAATGTTGTATTGACACCATGAGTGGGTTATCTGAAAATCAATTTTGCTTTAGGAAAGCTAAATCAACTATCGACGCTATAAAAGTGGTGGTGGAAACTGCTGCACGCGCGATCGGAGGAAAACGGTGGAAAAATGGTACAAATGGCCGTAATTCAGGACTACTTTCGTAATAGACTCCTGATATATGATACAGACACTAGTACAAGAAGATACAATATCACAGGTGGAGTCCCCAAGGTTCTGTGCTTGGCGCAATACTATGGAATGTGATGTACGATGGTGTATTAAGGTTGGTTTTACCTGTGAATGTGAAGATAATTGGCTTTGCGGATGACATAGCGCTTGTTTGTGTGTCAAAGGAACTCCGAGATGCTAAAATGGCAACTAATGCTAGCATACAGATTGTTAGATCCTGGCTCAGGTCGATGGGATTAAATCTCGCGGATAATAAGACAGAAGCGGTGTTAATAAGCAGCCGAAAAAAGAGGGAGACCATTAAGTTGAACATAGGCACGTGTTGCATAGAAACTAAGCCATACCTCAAATATCTAGGTGTAATGATTGATACTCGTCTATCGTTTTTGGATCACATAAAATACATAAGTGCAAAGGCATCAAAAACCTGCTCTGCGTTATCGCGTATTATGCCAAATACTAGAGGCCCCAAATATCTTCAGAGAAAGTTGATTATGAGTGTTGTGAAGAGCGTTATCTTATATGCATCTGGGCAATATTGGCAAGTAGTGTGCGGTTAGCATCATATTCAAATATGATTACGCCTCCATACAGGCTTGCAGCCCTCCGAGTATGTAGTGCGTTTAGAACAGTCTAAGATGAAGCAGTTTTCGTTATTGCGGGTATGTTGCCGATTGATTTGGAGGCCAGATCAACAGGTGCGACAGGGAAGATGGACCTACTTATTGATACTCGATATAGTGACATGGCAATTATTACACTAACCAACTGTTGAGCGGGTATGGCTGCTTTAAGTCGTACTTGTACCGTTTTGATCATGACAGTGACCCCTTCTGTCCGAGTTGTGGTGCAAATATGCTGGAGGATGCCAGACATGTTTTCTTTACCTGTCCACGGTTTCGAAATTGGAGAGT
Source organism: Phasia obesa (assembly GCA_949628195.1). Taxonomy (NCBI): domain Eukaryota; kingdom Metazoa; phylum Arthropoda; class Insecta; order Diptera; family Tachinidae; genus Phasia; species Phasia obesa. The sequence goes on along the minus strand of OX451215.1, from coordinate 107,187,941 downwards.
GGATTTGGAGCAGGCAATAGGTCACAGTGTTAGGCCCGATAACATAGTTCAAGCTATGTTGTCTTCGTTGAGCAATTGGGCGTATATGTGTAACTTCGCGAAATTGGTTCTAGTATAACTTCGTAGGTTGGAAAGAATTCGAAGTAGAATCGACATGGTTTAGAGCTGGGTTCATACCTTTCCCACCCTGTGACGGAAAACTTTGCGGTAGTTCCACAGGGACGTATGGGTTAGCGTATCGAGGTGTTTTAGCGTGTTAAAGTCCCGTACTCCTGGCAGTTCGGAGGCCAGGGTCTTTCGATGATTTCACCTCGTTAAATAAAAAAAAAATAAAATACATACATACATACATACATACATACATACATACATACATACATACATACATACATACATACATACATACATATATACATACATACCTACATATATACATACATACATACATACATACATACATACATACATACATACATACATACATACATACATACATACATACATACATACATACATACATACATACATACATACATACATACATACATACATACATACATACATACATACATACATACATACATACATACATACATACATACATACATACATACATACATATATACATACATACATTCATACATATATACATATATATGTATGTACTTACATGTATGTAATTATACGAATTAAAGACAATGTAAATGTTTTCTTTAAACTTAAATACCAAAATACATTGGTTAGAAAATATTGTTTAGATTATTAGTTTTATATTACTAATCTTTTTAAGCGAGTATAATTAGGCATAATTTATAAAATATATGATTGATGATGTTTCTGGTCCAAATGTGAACACATATACATCATGTGTTAATATAATACAATAAAATTTCCTTTAAGTATGGTGTTAATTTGAAAATCTGCAGAACAAAAAATAATAAAAAATTATTTAAAAGCTGTCTTCAATTTGGGATAATGACCCATAATTTAAAAAAAAAATATAGCCAAAAACCTTCATCAAGTGTATCATCTACTAAGGTATAAATTTAAAATGATGCGAAAATGGCGTGCTAACGATTTTTCTTTCGTCAACTCCTTTGTTTTTTACAATCGAGTTTCACAAAAGTAAAGTTAACTAGTTGTGATATTGAAAAGTTTAACTCTTCTGGCTCATGGTATTTTTTAGTGTCTTCAGAGCTTCAAGTAAACTATTCTTAAATATTTTGTGCTTTCCTACATCTCAGAATAAAAGTTCGGTAGATTTTTTCTCAAAAAAATATTGCTCCTGAGGTTTTAATAATTTATATATTTTACGATTTCTTCTCAGTGCCCTGTAGGTATAAAACATAGATTTTATATTAATCACAAACAAAATCATAATGGCTGCTTACTGATCGCGTAAAAAAGGAAAGTTGACATTTCGAAGATCATTTTAATGAAGAAGAAATTTTAACTACAGCAGTACATAGAATTTAATTTGATTTGTAAATTAAATTTGAAAAAAATAATCAAAAATTTCACCTAATTTTTTTTATAAAAATGTATTTTAGGTTTGTATTTGATGTACGAGTACAACATGAAGTTTTTGTTTGGTTTTTGATGGGTTTCTTAAAACAGCAAAGATTCAGTCAACATACAGTATTAAAAGTACATACAACAAAAAATAGTATCAATAATAATAACAACAACATAGGCGGCAGCAGCAATATAATGTGCCACAAAGTAAGTGAATCATTAATCAAAGTTGTGCAGCAAGTGAACTTCCTTTGCCGCTTGACAGTCGCAACTGATTGCAAGAGTTTGTATTTGGATTTCGTATTAAAGTTTTTGTAATTTTTTCTTTATTTGTTTTCAAGTGTTTTTTTTTTCATTGTTTTGGACTGAGGCCACCCCATACGATGTACAAGGCAGACATATTCTATTCTTTCTTTCAGTTTTGCTGTTTGTCATTGGAGTTTTTCTGTTTTCAACATTCTTTTAGCCACATTTAAAAAAAGTAACATAAACTGTCATGTCAATCATTGGACTGACTGACCAATGTTCTTCTTGTAGTTTTTTCATTCATACTTTTTTTAACTGATACTCTTGCTATTTTCCTGGTGTTGTCAGAAAAGCAAATAATCTCAAACATTTTGGATATAAATTTAGTACATTTCATCCATAAAACAATTCACTTCTTTTATAAAAGTTTAGGCTTTGACAAAATTTTTTTTTTTTTTTTGAAAAATTGGTTCAAAAACAATTTTGTCGACAAAAATTATACGACACCTATAGTAAAATACGCCGATACGCCTTGTACAGCTACATATATAAAGGTAATATAAATAAAACACCAGATGGTTTTTTATTTTTACTTAATACTTACTATCCCCGCTGCGGTTTGCTACACCCATCCACAAAACAATACAATAAACACTTGGCATGAAAGTATGGCTAAACTTGCACGCTATTCTCACGACTAAATTGTTACAGTTTATATGCAAGGTACGACGCCCACTGTTCCCATTCAATCTGTTTATTGCTAGATTATGCGTAATAAGAAGAAGAATTCTCACTATCCTAATCCAGTCTGTATTTTGCTAGATTATGCACATTAGTATGAGAGTTACTTGTGCAAGACTCTACCTATTGTAGTTTTCTAGGTACACGATAATATTTTTTTACTTCGTATTCCCTATTCCAATCCATCCTGTGTTTTGATAAACTATGTATTAATTATAATTAATTTTATACTTATTGTATACTTCAGACATGCCAACTAGTAACCGAATTCACACATGGACATTTGAAAATTGGTTTAAGATATGGAGAATAAAAGTTAATGAACAAAAATGTACTCACATTACTTTCACACTGCGTAGAGAATCTTGCCCCCCTATTCGGATGAATAACCAAACGATACCTCAGCTTTCATACGTCAAATATCTCGGCATACATCTTGACCGGCGCCTTATTTGGAAACGCCACATAGAAACAAAGTTAACACAAATGAAGTTGAAAGCAGTCCAAATAAACTGGCTTATTGGCAGAAATTCTACTATAGCTTTAGATTGCAAACTTTATTATACAAGTCAATTCTAAAACCAATATGGTGTTATGGCATTCAATTATGGGGCACTGCCTCAGCTAGCAACGTAGAAAAAATTCAAAGGCGCCAAAATAAGATTCTTCATATAATTACATCTGCTCCTTGGTATATAAAAAACTCGAATATCCATAAAGATCTAAACGTGCCCTCAGTTAAATCAGAAATAGCGAAACTTGCCATACGGTATTTAGAGAAGCTTGAAACTTATCCAAATCCATTGGCCCGTAACATACTAAATGAATCTGGTTTTATTTGACTAAGAAGGAGGGACACTGCTTCTCTCATCCTTACATCAGAGGGATAACCCGCAAATTACAGTAACCGTCAAACATACATTTTTTTGCCCAGCACTGGTTGGACTTAACAAGTATATTTTTAGACTTAAGATATGAGTAATAATTGATAGTTCAATTATATTGAAGATACAAAATTTCAAAGATCCACCTATTATTGTTCTACTGAAAAAGTGGGCGTTGTCAATTTTGCTTTCCTCAAAACCTAAGTTGGGTTATGATAAATATTTAAAAAATTAGCCAAATCTTAAGTAATGCGATTAGCAACGAACGACATTTGATGTCCTTTATATAAGAAGATTGCAGCCTAAAAGATCATTAGTAATAATATTCAATATTTATAAGAATTCTTAAAAAGTAAAGTACATATTCTCAAATTTTGCGGAGAAACACTATTTCATAAGTTTATTTAAACGAAACCTGCAAAAAAGATACTGCTTGGGTTAAACGATAACCAAAACAGGAATTTTAAAAAAATATTTTTTTGGGAAGAATTGATAAGTAGATAAAATTCAATGAAACATTATACTATTTTTTGAAAGTAAATACGTTAGAGTCTTAAAATTTGGTGTGGATTACTTCCAAAACAATATCAAACAAAATATTGTTAGGACGCACACAACCTATGTGGGCACAGCTAGTTACAAATATAAAGTAAAGATATACCCAATTTTTTGGTAAAAATTTTATAGAAATTTTTTTGCAAAAAATTTATCGGAAATCTTTTGTAAATTTCAAAGATTTTTTTGTAAAAATTCTATCGAAAATATTTTTGGAAAAAATTTATTGAAAATTTGTTGTAACATTTCATTGTAAAAATTTTATCGAAACTGGTTTTACAAATTTTTTGTAAAAATTTTATCGAAAATTTTTTGTAAAATTTTATTGAAAATTTTTTGTAATTTTTTTTTTTTAAATTTTATTGAAAATTTTCTGTAAAAGCTAGGACCTTCCTGTAATATATATTGCGTTAGATTGGTCAGACTATAGCACCCAATGGGCCCCTTGTGGGTCTATCCTTTACCTTTAATACAAATCAAAGTAGAAAAACCCTACCAAAAAACAAACAAAAATCGCCAAATCCATTTAAAAAAGTTAGTTAAATAAAATCTGCAATTTACTTTTTCTATTACGAACTAAGTTGAAAAAAATTGTTGAACTTTGAACGAGTGTAGAAAAAAACGTTTGTCAGATAGTGATGGAGATTTTTTTTCTGTCAAGCAAATCTGAGTCCTTAGATATAGGAGGAGACTTAAAGCTTAGAATATCTCTCTATTTTTTCTATAGACTTGCCAATGTGAACTTATTCCTAGGCTTGTTGTACAAAATATGTAAATATGAGATTAAAGTCAAGTAACTCAATAATACGATTTTTTGCTATAGTAGTAGTAGACTCTAATTGAAATATACGTAAATTGCTTAGAATATCAAGTAATAAAAATAAAGAGTCGGCTTTTTTATTTTGCAAACCATCAAATCATCCGTTTAGAGCATAGGTAACCAAAACTCTCAATAAATGAAATGCGTCTGTATTGGATAAGATAATATTGCCCAGCAAACACAAAACTAAGCATTACGAAAACAATAAATAATTTTGTCATTAAAAATGCTCTTGGCAACAGGCAATGCATTTTATGTTACCAAACATTTAAAACAAAGAAAACCTTTTCAATTAAAAGGCATTTTGATCTTTTTCACAAAGAAATAAATTAAAAGAGGAAAAACGGAAAATGTTTTTTCTTGAGCAAAAAAACCTCTATATGCAAAAAATTAAAGAATGTGTTCTGCAAGAAGAGCAAAATGAGGAAAATTTTGCAAAATAAAAAATTAAAAATGGAGATTTCAAGCCAAATAAGCTTGAAAATCGCTCAGCAAGGCAGTTACATGTCCATAAAAGGTTTCCAATGTCAACATTGATTCAAAAACATTAAAATGTTCATCAATGCATCTTACACAGACAACCAGTTGACAAAGATCATTGAAATCTGTGCTTTCATCTAAACAAAACGAAAGAAATTTACAATTTATCAATTTTACTTTAATTTTAGAAGACTCCACCGAATTTCCTATTTGGGCAATACGCCTAGCCACAGTTTGGGGTGACAAGGGAATTGACTTTATGAAATCTGTTCTATAATTTAACATTTGAAAAGTTTTTTGTGAAATATTTTTTGCTAGCATTCCATTTATAAATGGTCTGCCTTGCTGAGCGATTTCCAAGCTTATTTGGCTCAAGAAAAAACATTTTCCTTTTTTCCTCTCTTAATTTATTTATTTCTTTGTGAAAAAAGATCAAAATGGCTTTTAGTTGAAAAGGTTTTCTTTGTTTTAAATGTTTGGTAAGATAAAATGCATTGCATGTTACCAAAAGCATTTTTAATGACAAAACAAAAATTTTTGTCTTCCATTATATAATTTTGTTTGCTGGTTTATTTTGAAATTTCATCAAAGCTGAAAAAAACAATAAAGCTGAAAAAAGCAGTAAGCATCCGCATATGTTCATTCGTTAACGACTGAAATCAAACTGAAATAGAAGAGAACAAGCGTCGGTGTGAGTTTTTTTTATTGTTTTTGTAGCACAATTGTGCATTGAAAATGAAGATTTGGATACCACTGATTTAGAGGTCGGCAAGTGGGCAGTTTGGTTGATTTCGATATATTAGAATTAAATTTTTTTTAATATTTTCAAAGATTGTTATTAAACGGAATTGCGTCAGAAAACTAAGAAGTGGCGTATACTCGTATATTAATACTTCCAAATTTGCAAAATTAGTTATATGAAAAGACAATTTAATTTAATTTTATACTTAGAAAATAATAATTATTTTCCGCGTTTTATTGTCCAGAAAATAACAGTTATTTGTTAAGTTAAATTAAAAAAATAATACTCTATTGAGTAGTTAGAACACGAACCCAAGTTTTGAGTGTTATTTTTTTTTAATTTTACTTATGAACAAAACAGCACTAATTTTTTTTTTTTTTGTATTTTTTACATATAAATTAATTATTTTTAAGTAGGCTCAAGCTTGTTTATTTTTTTAATTCCTCCATAGAGTTTAAAGAATAATTTTTACAAGTTAGAGAATTGATTTTTAAAGAAAAGTGTACAATTTTATTTTAATCGCTATCATTCTTCGCATCTATCTACTATGGATAGTGGTTTGTTATGTTGCACTTAAAAATAAAAAGAGTTTGGTTTCGATATTAATTTTTATTAGTATTACTTAAAAATTAATTCATGGATTCTGGGCATATATTTAGGCGCAGCCCTATGTTGCAAGACTTTTTCAAGTGTATATTTGATCCAATCTGATGAGAGGGTAAAATTTTCAGTACATGTCTTCTGTTGAACCAAACGATATCTCGAGATCAACTAAAATATGATTTTGTTTCATATTTAATTAGGCAGTTTTAAAAACTGAAAACTTTCACAAATTAGTTGTCCAACTTTAGCCTCGATTATTTCAAAGCTATCTTTTTGAACTTAGATTTTCTCATGATTTCTTTTGCGTCCTGTCCAGAATTTTGTACTTTATCGAAAACATTAAAAACTCACTTTCGACCCCTGGCAAGATGAGGTCCCATTCCTCAGGTTGCGACACATATACGAATGGATATATATATATATATACATTTTTTTCATAATAATTGAAATATTCATTCCGCTTATCGGTATCAACATGAAATTTTTTACTAATTATAATTATTAGGTACAAATATTTATGTTATTAACAGTTTAGGAAAAAAGTCAAAAGGAATATTAATTAATAAAAAAATCTTTATTCAAAAAAGAGTTGAGCTGTAAGCGAAATCATCTTACTTCAGAAGCTTCAATAGCATTAACAAGTGCTGGTCACCTTGTATCCAGAAGCGGCTACAGGACCTTATTTAAACCAAACAATGCTGCCATAATTTCAAATCGTTTGGTAGAAAACGAAAAAGGCTGTAGCAAGTAGGTTTCTGAAACACCTTTAGCATCTCAATCACCTAATAAATTAAATGAATATGCCGCTCGTAGGATTGGAATTGCTAACTCACATTTTGCTTTTGTCTGAACACTAGAATACTTTCCATATTTCTCACATTTTATCCATTATTGTAATTCTATTTGCGACAAATTGTTGGTATAATACCAAGCCTTTCATTAAAGTTAAAAACACATCAACTTCATTTGGTAAAGTTTTAGTTAAAAAAGTGTCTAGCGTCAAATGAATAAGACGGTGGATTTGCCAATTATTATTATTTTATTAATTAAATCTCAACATTTGATAATTTATTAAAAAAAAAAATAATTGAAATGATAAATGCATTTATTAGACTTTCTAAGATCGCAAAATGAACTGCAACAATCTTCATGATTGTTACAATAAACACCAACAGACTGACATCGTTCCAAACCCTAGAACAAAAAAATAATTATTATTTAAACAAAATAACTCAAAAATGTTGTAGATGTTTTTACCTTAAATCCTTCCGGAATTTTCGATGCCGGAGAAAACTGGATCAATGCTGCCATTAACAATGCAAAAGGTAAAAGATAGTTGAAAAACTTCATTTTAAAATTTTAACAAGGATTGTAAAATGTTGATTGGAATCAAAAGATTCAATGTCACTGTGCTAAAATGTCTTTGAACTAACTTATTTATACAAAATTTCTTTCATTAAATTGCTTGCATAAAATTGTTTAAAATATGAAAATTTTTTATTTGCTTTTATATTTTCTATACCCTTCGCAAAACAAAGGAAAAGCTATATATATATGTTTGTCATTCCGGTTGTAACTTACTCAATATTCATTTCCGACCTTATTAGGTATAAATATATATTCTAGATTCTTATATATAGCGATGTCCGTCGGTTGATGTTTGGGTTGAAATTTCGTTTCCGAATATTCTAATCTGTGAGATATAGTCTAAAGAATTTTGCTATTAAAAACGGATATTGTTTTCCACACCTATTTCCCATGATGTTGTTGTATTTTTAACCGACTTCAAAAAGGGAAGGAGGTTAACAATTCGTCTGTGTGTTG